>JAFFSR010000292.1:2407500-3007500 GCA_017163975.1 Anastatus disparis | reverse complement strand
TTCATCTGATTCATTAATGATTTTCATCACTATCAATTTCCGAGTTTTAAAATAATATATGAAAATAATATAAATTTTGCAATAAAAGATCAAAAAGTTTTTCACAAAAAAAACATTTTATTTTTTACTTTTGCATTAAATTTTGTTTCAACTCATTCATATAAAATTGTTTTCACAAATTATTATATGCGTTTCATCTTCAGTTTGTAGCATTAAATTAAATTAAATATTACAGTAAATTGGATTTTTAAATACTATTATTGGTAATAAGAGTATAAAAATCCCTCATTATTTAAAATTACAAAAGCATCTTTTTCATCTTTATATATTTAATGACTATTAAATAAATGAATTTACTTAGCTACTTCATAACTGCATCATAGGTCATAATAAATATATCTATTAGCATTTACAAAAACGCTGCCAAGTGCTTTGGTGTAATGCTTTCTCATAAGAGCTCATTGTGTTAGAGTATTTTGATTTCATTTTGCTTTCTCATAGAAAAATTATTGTATCGGTGAAAAAATTTTTTCTATTTTTTCGTTAATTTGTGCATATTTAGACTCAGGAAGTCGAAAAAAGTGGTTTCAAATTAAAATTTTTTCAAAATTTTCAAAATGCTCTAAAATTAAAACTGCGCTAAGAAAATTAGTTTAAAAAAATTCTTTTCTTCTGACAATAGCGAATAACTTGCATGCGAATTTTGGGGCAAATCTATAAAGTAATTTACGTAAAATAAAAAAAAATGAAATTTTTTTTCAAATTTTACAAAATTATCTAAAATTAAAACCACGCTAAGAAAATTCTGAAACCAGTTTTCAGAAGTTTTTCTTTTGGTAGTCGCAAATAATTTCCAAGCAAATTTTAGAGCAAATCCATCGAGTACTTAAAGTAAAATACAAAAAAAAATTAAAAATTAGAATTGAAAAAAAAATGTTTTAAATTGTTCTAAAATTAAAACTATGCCGAGAAAACCAGTTTTCAATAGCTTCCGTACCAGTTAGACAAAAAAATAAATGATATGCAAAATTTGAAGGAAATCTGTCGAGTACTTTTTGAGATCTAATTGACGTAATGAGTACATACACACACATACATACAGACATTTTCTGCTCTACAAAAAAAAATCAGGTGAGAGATCATTACATGAGATTTTGGCATGATAAATCACCTAAGAAATCAGGTGATTTCTCGCCTGATTTTTTTTAACAGGGTGGAAACCACTTTTTTCCACGAGTCTAAATATGTACAAATTAATAAAAAAAATAGAATAAATTTTTTTATTGATACAATGTTTTCTCTATGAGAAAGTAGAAGTGTATTAAAATATATTTATAACTCATAAATCTTAAGACATGATACACATACAACATTATTTCATTTTGAATAGTGTTATTAAATAATCAAAATCAAGTTTTTAACTAATCAAAAGGATTTTCAGATAGCATCAGATTCAGGAGTATCAGATAAGGGTTTTTCAAACTATTCATGGATCAAACTTTTTTATTTAATGTATATTTAAGCTAAAAAGAAGTTTTATTAGTTGATATTATAATAACAAAAAATTATCAATGACATTTAAATCTGATTTTTTTTCAGGCTGAAACTCAGGTCTGATAGCTCAAGTAACTACAGTTGAGTAGAAAGTGCATAGGCGCCCAAGTTATTTCAGCTTATGTCTGTATATTATAAAATAACCCACATGTATAAGTAAACTAATCAGTTAAATATATTATATTAAATATTTTTTTTTTTATTTATTTTTTTTTTTTTATTTAAAAGATTAATATATAAAGGATATTGTCCTCTATATGATTAACCTTTTTTATATGGTGAAGTCGAGGGAGTTCCCCGCCCGGTATCTGTTTAACACATTACATCAGGCTAGGACTGTCAGACCCACCATACCGAAAACTTTGACTACCGATGGATGATCAGCCACTTTTGTAACCAACAATCAACCGATACCCAATGAGGTCGGATTTTTTAAAGAGTCGCGATATAAATGGCACATACACCAATTTTCTTTCGAAAAAAAAGTTAGAGGTACCTGGCCAGGATTCGAACCCATGTCCTCCGCGTTGAAGGCAATATTAAATATTAATTCATTGTGTATTATAAAATAGCACACCTATATTAGTAAATATTCAAATTTTTATTGAAAATATAGTCATATGGCTTGTTTGTCAACTGTAATGCAAATTTTATATACAAATCTATAAAAAAGATGCTTACCATAGTTATAATTTTATCAGCATGCTAATTATTTTTAAGCTTTATTCATTAAAACATAAATTGTTTTTCCATTTTTTAATTTCATGTATTAATATTTAGTTAAATAGTAATGTATATAATAAAATAACTCACTCGTACAAGCAAACTATTCAGTTAAATACATTATATTAAATATTAATTCATCGTATATCATAAAATAGCACACTTATATAAGTAAATTATTCAAATTTTCATTAAAAATAGACATATAGCTTGTTCGTCAACTGTAATACAAATTTTATATGTTTATCTATAACAAAGCTGCCTACCGTAGTCATAGTTTTATCAGTGTGCAAATTATTTTCAAACTACATTTACTGAAAACCCACATTTTATACTTCTATTTATTTATGTATTAATATTTAATATAATAAGTTTAACTAAATAGTATTGTATATTATGAAATAGCACACTCGTATAAGTAGATTCTTCAAATTTTCATTAAAAATAGACATACAGTTTGTTCGTCAATTGTATCATCCATTATTATCAGTAAATTTTGATCTTGATTTATTCTAACCTTATTTTTTTTATTAAAATGTGCATATAAATTTATCTTTAAAACATTACTTAAATACATTACTTTTTTGGTACTTTGATGATTTTTAATCTGATTAATAGAAATATAGAATAATAAAACTTTCATAACCTCAAACCTTCATTAATTGCTATTACCAACGAAAATAGACGCTTATAGAAGCGTACTTCTATATGGGCGCGATGTCGGAAAAGAGGTTAGGTTTGCGGTGACCCAGCCGCTAGGGGCAGCACTAAATCCCATGTAGTGTATATCTATATATATGATATATATAGATATACGTACGTGTTAAAAAGTGACCCAAGTTGGGTTACAAAAATTTAACCCAGAAGTGTTCTTCTATAAGCGTCTATCTTCGTTGCTATTACTATACTTATTTTTAAATGAAAAACAATTAAAAATATATACATATTGTACCTGCATTAAGCAATACTTATGCAATAAAAGAATAAATTACTTATCTGAATTGTTATATTATTTGATGTCTTTACAATTTTACTGGAATTTTTAAATAAAAGGTAGTCACCTTGCTTGTGCTTATATATTTTATCATTAAACTATACATTGGTTATATACATAAATAATATTGCTTGGTTTGAAATAAAATATTTTTATTCTATTTTAATTGAGTTACTTCTATTATATTTAAAAAACAATGTCTAGAAATTAATTTTTATTTATTTAAAAAATCTAAACCCTTTAAAATTTAATTTTTGGCGCCTATTCTATATCGACCAATCAGGATTCGATCTTTAGATGCTTCAACATGGCGGCTCATCATTTTTTTAAGAAGGGATATAATAATCAAAAATGAAGAAATACGTTTTCTAGGATAAAAAAAAATTTCATGACCAGAAAATAATCTTTTAATTAATATATAATAATCAAAAATAAAAAAATACGTTTTCGAGAATAAAAAAAAAGTTTCATGATCTCAAAAGAATATTTTAATTAATATATAATGATCAAAAATGAAGAAATACGTTTTCCAGGATCAAATAAAAAAAAAATTAACAATATTTTTATTCTTGGAAGCTTACAAGGAGAGGTCCCCACCTCCGGGAAACAGATTTTTCTGAAATTGCGGGATATTATTTTTTTATGAAAAAAAATGAACCCGTGTTTTTTCTTTTCCAATAGGCCCCAGAGACCAAGATATAGACATTTTTTAAAATTATAGTAAAAAGAAGCGCTTTCAAGAACTTGAATAACCGAAAAACGAAACATCTTACAAAAAAATGTATGAAAAATAAAAGAAAGTAAAAATTAAATACTTTAATTTAAGCTCTAGTGCATCAAAAAAGCTTCTGTGGTTCAGAAGTTATGCTCAATTTAATATTACATATTTGTTAATATTTTTAGCATGTAACACATGATGAATTTTCCACTATAATATTTCATTACCATATTTTGATCGTCTATAACTTCTGAACCACAAAAGCTTTTTTAACGCACTAGAACCTAAATTAAAGTATTTAATTTTTACGTTCTTTTATTTTCCATACATTTTTCTGTAAAACTTTAAATTTTTTGGCTATTTAAGTTCTTGAAAGCGCTTCAGAAAAATCCGTTTCTCGGAGGTGGGGACCTCTCCTTGTTAGTTTTTTTTCGATTAATCGGCAGATGAAAAATCAGATGAGAAATCACCAGATATTTTTACTTTGATGCACATGAGTTACTAAAATTTACAAATTTTATTATTTAAAATTGTGTATTAATTTTTATTTTTTGCCTTTAAATTTTTATTTTAAAATTTATCTAAACAGTATTTATAAATTTTAACACAAACTTTGGTTGCAGTTAAAACAGCCAAGCATGTTTAAATTATAAAAAAAATTTTTAAGCGTGTGTATTCTTTATTTTTGCAGTAAAGCTTACAACTCATAAATTAAAACGTTAATATATATTGAGTTATATTATGTTAAATATATTACATTATTTTTATACATAGTTGATACATACATCACACTGAAATACTGTTACATTTTCTGGAATATTTATTTTATTTCTCGTTAAACCCATTAACAATATTCAGTACACTAATTTTCTTATTTTTGAATCTTTCGTTATCTTTTAGAAGTAGTTTTTAATTTTTCTCATTTATTGAAAGGTCATCGTCAAAACATTTGAAGAAATTGACATCACAATCCAAATATTTGTTCATGTTTGCGTACTTTATATTATGCGTAATATGTATTAGGCGTGAGGATGGGTGATCATATCTCTCCCCATAGATATGCTTTGGGTTGGCTGCATATTGATTCCAGGAGACAGTATTTTATGACTGTACTTATGTACAAAATGGTACGTATGAATACTCCCAAATATCTAGTGGGTCTCTTCACTAAATATGTACTCAGAGCAACCATTAGGGGTGAGATTGAAGATCTTACAGTGCCCTTCATGCGCACTGAGACTGGAAGGAATTCTTTTCAAGTTCAAGGTGCGCATTTTTGGAACTCCCTGCCTACTGGTATTAAGAATCTTCCATCAATCAACAAGTTTAAAGCTGCTCTGAGGAGGTATTTATTCGACCTAGATTAAACAGTATTATTTTTTCGGACTATATCATATATATTAATTTATTTATGTGATGTACCTTTTATAGATTTAAGGCGTGATTGTATTTATGGGCGTGAACATGGGATGAGTGTTGATAGAATGAATGATCATATTTTTATTTACATTTTTATCCACGTGACTTACTTATTATTGTTATTTAACCTTGTTTTGTAATTTATTGTATATTGTTAATATATTAACTGCTCTCTTTGCACGCTTGATTTTCCTGTAATTCTTTGACTGATAGGTATTTGAGACTGATTTTTAACATATTTTTTATATTCAAGTGGCATTTGAATAGAAACAAGCCTTGCGATAAATTTTTTCTTCATTCTTACATAAAGCTTTTTGACTTGGATTAATTTCGACACTTCCATAATACTTTTTTCGCCATCTAGTAGAACATTATTCTACTTTTGTTTTTTTTTGTAAACTACCAGTTCTTTCGTCTCTTTAACCATATCTTCTGCTGGTTTGAATTTTAACTTGCCTCCTTGATATTTACGTACTGTGCAGTTAATAGTATTCCACGAATTGTTGTAAAATTTAATCCGTTTTTAATTTTGGTCTTGGTCAAATTTTGTTTATTCAATACTCTTTCTATTCCTGCATTGCATTTTATTTTATTTCATTTTATTTGGAAGACAAAATATGGTGTAGAATTTTCAAAAATGAAATTTTCATTTTTATCTTGATAATTTTTTAATAAAAACGAAAAATCATCGAAATCATCCACATATTTCATTTCTTGTGATATTGCATTAAAATTATATTTAACAATGTTCTGTCATTCCTCATTTATTTTATTTTTTAATTTGGTGTTATTTGATACATGTAATTAAGGAAAGGCTTCAAAAACATCATTTAAATTATAATTTTCTTCATGAAATCTTGCGCTTGTAACGTTATTTGAATGGAAAAAATTTCTGTTTTCCTTAAAATCACATTTTTCTTTTATCGTTTTACAACATTCTTTGAAAAAAGCTCGACTTATTTTAGAAAGTCATGTTCAAACGCTTCTTCAAGAATCTCTTGATTTTTCAATTTGTCAAGGAAGACCTTTGTGATTTTACCAATATAGATATCTGTCAACTCTTTAAATTGACTTTCATTGTCAGGGTCGATATGTAAAACATTGGTACTATTAATATAATCCTCTTTCATATACATTTCAGGTATATCTAGAAGAAGATCATAGTCATTTGGTTATTTGTTTCGAACAAAATGGGTGTTTTAGATTGCAAAACCTTATTTGCTTGTACCAATCTGAATAATGAAGATTCTAAAAACAAGTAAGATACTTTTACCAATGGATCATTAACCTGTTCCAATGTGTACTCAGCTGATTTTTCATCATCCATGGACTGACTTGGTTTTTTATCCTACAAAGTCTCATTTGTGAAGCATTCTTTCTATTGATTTATTGAACGATAACCATCAGGTAGCAGCTGGTTTTTGTATAATTTCATGTGGTATATCAATGTCTTTTTGACATGAAAACCCATTGCACATTCTTAAAGAGCTGCTCGTTATGTAATTATATATCGCTGATGCTAGGTCAATATACTCACTTTTTGACATTTTTCATTTACGTAACGTACTACTATACCTATAGCAGAATACTAAATTGGGTTTTTCGTTAAATAAAAGTCAATTCTTTTTTATGGGCAGGAACTGTAATATCTGTAATAATTGCAGTTGCCTTTCTTCTATCAAGCTTTATACTGTCTTACAGAGGGGAATCTGTTATTAGATCTCTAAAAAAATCTAAAAAATCATTAGCACTAAGAAAAGTAAGGTTCTTTTTAATCATCATAGCTGCATATCTTAATTCAGCAAGTGCAGCTTTTTCATAAAATAAATCTTTTTTATTACTTTCATTTGTATTTATCTTATATTTCTGGCTTTCTAAATGATTATTTTTCACAGAAGTCGAATTAGTCATATCTGTTTTACAAGTGATACAGAAAGCTCTTTTTCAATGTTTTCGGATGCACCTACCGTAAAGCTTTTCATTATCACTTGCCTTTTCAGTTACTGTAATATTTCTATTATCCTCCGCTACACTGATCTGCTTGTCATCTTCTTGTGTATCTTCATCAGCCTCCTAGTCTCCATGGTCTTAGTTATAAGATCTTTGCACACTAGTTAAATTAATTTTCTTTTCTATTTCATTCTTATCTTCTTTTTCCACAGATGATAAATTAAGTACATTCTGTATACAATTCAGTATTTCAGTTCTTCCTTCAGTACTTTGTAGAACACTACAGTGTTTAGCTGTATTTTCATGATTTCTTTTTATATACCTCGTCACACAAACTTTTACTGCCGTCAATTTTCATTGCAAATTGTTCACAGAGCATATTTTTCATCACCTGTCTTTTCCAAGAATGAAAATTTTTCGTAAATACTTATTCATTATACTTATATTATACGTAGGTTAAAGTAGAGAATAAAATTTATGAAATATACAAAAATGAAAATAAATTTTGAACACTCTGTAAAGAAAAAAAAAACAGTATAAACGTACTTGTTATTATAATATTTTAATTTATAAATAAGATTAACCAAAAATATAAATATTTTTCTCATTAACAATATTTTTATAAAAAATTATTATAATTTAATCACAACAAAAAAATTATTATAGTTTGATAATGATAAAAAATTAAATAAAATTTTTATTTTGGCACGGGATCTCAGATGAGAAATCATGTGAGATCTCATTTGAATTTTTTTAGTAGGGATTTCTTCATTTTTCCAATCTTTGAACAAATTTATTTTTAAAACCACATTTTGAACTGAAAAATAAGTCTTTTAACATAACTTTATTCGTATCTCTTAAATTCTCTTCATCGATACCAGCTTCTGTTAAATAAAGGTAAAAACATTTGTTTAAACTATTTTTTTGTATAAATTATAGTCCATTCATATTATAAAAATTAACTAATGGCTATACGTATAAAAATAAATTACAAAGTTTGTTTTATTCAAACTCATTTTTAATATAGAATCAAGTAATGGTTACTTGTTGCGACGATGCGATTTTTAAGCATCGCGCTTAAGAGGAGGTCACGTATCTCTGTCCTTTTCTTATCGAAGAATTAATTTCTAGCAAAAACTAATAACTTAAGCAAAAAATGAAAAGAAAGCTGCATCTCGTATAAAAAAAGCAAAATGCTTCGTTTTCAAGAAAAGCTTGAAAACCCAAATTGTTTACCCTAACCTCTATGTTTAAAGTTTTTCAAGATTTTTTTCTAAACGAAGCGATAAAATTAATTCTTTCTCATCAATGAAAATATTGCTTTTTTTGATACGAGATGCGGCTTTTTCTTCATTTTTTGCTAAAATTATTAGTTTTTGTAAAAAAAATCAATTCTTTGATTAGAAAAGGACAGAAATACTCGACCTCCTCTATAACCGGGTTCTACGCTCAACCGCTACGAGGCGTCACTCCCGGAACGGGAATAGAGAGCCTCAGGGCTTATAAGAGCCGTCGCCGGCCTGTTCGAAGGAGAGCTTATCCAACCTCTCCGCTGTGAGCGTGTACTAGGGGGAGAACTTTGCATGCTTCACGGTGTACCTTTCCCTCTCCATTCTCTTGGAGATTACATAGAGTGGTTTCCGTCCATCCTACACGACTGTGTATTAGGAGATATACTTTACACAGTCTCCTTACCACTCTCCTTGACTCTCTAGGAGTATATATTAAGAGTCGAGGCTCCTGTCCAGCCACGGCTGTGTACTAGGAGATATACTTTACGCAGTCTCCTTGACCGCTTACCTCCAACTTCTCAGTTAGAGGTAAGGTCGATGGGAATCCCACGTCTAGCATACCCCCTCCACGTCTTCGCTGGAGTTCACACGAAGCTTGGAGGTTACCTGTCCTGTTTTCCAGTACTACTGACCTGTATCTGGATTCTGTACCACGTGTCACCAAGACCCTGCTCTGATTGGCCGCCGCCGGTAAAGTAGTTTACGACTGCGCTGACAGCCGGTAATATCGTAACCTGTAAATAGTTTGATTTTTCCTTTTACTCTAGTTTATAACCGATACCGATCGGAATTAGTAATAAGTATAATTTTAATTAAACCGCGTCTCTGGTAAAAATTGATACCGACTGCCTAAAAATATAACTTGGTCTTAGTTTGTTTTGATTATTTGCCCGCCGCCGCTTCCGGCCATTTTTCCGAGATCTGATCATTAACTTTTTATTAATTTTAAGTCAACTCAATAAATGCAAAGAATATTTATTATGGAAAATATAAGGTTGCACGACTCATACTCATTTACCAGTTCCGCTAAACCTTTCCTGTAAATCCGCCCCGTCATCACCACTTTAATTTTAAGCTTGCTTATTTCATTTTATTTGATTATTATTTAAATGCAATAGTTAATTCTTTTTTTTACCTCTTCACTGATATCAATTACCGTTTAACGTTTATGCATTTTTCATTATTAAATTCAGTTTTTATTTTTATTATTAAATTCAGTTTAAATTCAGTCAAAATCAATTTAGTTTATAAGTTTTGAAATTTGGCTTCCGCGAATCATCGACCGACCATCTCCAGCATCAACCCTCAGGTAAAAGTAAAAGTCTGATGCCAACGGCAACAACGAGTTCATCCGTAGACGAGAAGCCAAACGTTACATTGTATAACAATATACAATGTTCAAAATTTATTTTGTTCAAATACTATTGTAATATAAATATTTAGACTTGTCATAAAAATTGTCTAATCGCTGAACGTATGAAGATGAATAATATATTAAGTTTATTTTATTCGTATTTTTTATTTTAATATAAATTAAATTTTATTTTATTTTATATATATATATATATATATATATATATATATATATATATATATATATAATTTATTATAAGAATCAACAATTGGCTACTTGTACAACAATAAATCATGTACAAAGTTTATCTTATTCGAACACTATTCTAATATAAACATTTAAGAGCATGACGAAGCTGTCCGCCTTCTAATAATATTTCCAATCCTAACTTATGAATAAACGATGCGTTTAATCGAGTTTTTTTACTACAAAGAAAAAATTTGTAAGATTAAACTCTAGTGCGGAGAACCCAAGAAATCCATCAAAATATTATACATACAAAGTTATAATAAAAACTTTCAATGTATCGTATTTTAAGGTTAGGTTTGTCGAGTTTAATATCTAATTTCCAATCAAAGCTCATAAAAAAATAACAAGTCCAAATGATTTTTCATTTTAACAAAAATTATTGTACTAATATAGCTTTAGTGCGGACAAGTCATTATATTTGTTTAATTTATGAATTAAAAAAGATATTGATAAAATAAAAAAAGCAAAACTCAATTGCTGCAGCTCCGACATGCCGTTAAAATGAAAATACAAATTGGATAATAAAAAATTTGAAAAAAATTAAACTTTATATATTATTTTTGTACGTACAACTATTAACTAATTTTTATTTAAAGTCTAAATGTTTATATTAAAATATTGTTAATTTTTTTTAATGTTTATTATAAATTAGTAAAAATAGTAATGGATGATATAGTTAAAAATTTGCTGATGTCATGTAAGTTTAAACTTTTTATTTAAAGTTTTGAAAGTAAGTTTTACGCATAACCTATAAACCTAATTCTTATCTCTTATTCTTAAAGTTCGTTGTAAAAACGTATATAATTATGGTTTTACGTACAAGAAATTCAATAATTAAAACCTATTTTTTATTCATATATATTGAAAGAATATAAGAGATAAGAATTAGATTCATAGGTTATGTGTAAAATTTACATTCCAAACGTTCAATAAAAAGTTTAAATATCCATGACAACAGCAAATTTTAACTATATCATCCATTACTATTTTCACTAGCCTAATTTATAATAAACACTTAAAAAAATTAACAATTTACACAAATCAATTTGTAAATAAACGATTTGCAAATCGTTTTCAACTTTATGTTGCGTTTCTTTATAATAACAGTTCTTGGCTTTGTCCAGTTGGTAAAATTCCACTAGGGGTGAGATTAAAGACTAAAAGGAATTCCCTTCAAGTTGAAGGTGCGCATTTTTACAACTCCCTACCTGCTGATATTAAAAATCTTTCATCAATCAGCAGGTTTAAAGCCGCTCTGGGGAAGTATTTACTCGACAAAGATTAAACAGTATTATTTTTCGGACTATATCATATGTGTTAATTTATTTATGCGATGTACCTTTTACAGATTTAAGGCATGGTTGTATTTATTGGCGTGAATGTGAGATGAGTGTTGATAGAGTGAATGATCATATTTTTATTTATATTTTTATCAGCATGACTTACGTATTATTGTATATTTTTTAACCTTGTTGTGTAATTTATTGTATACTGCTGATATCTTGACTGCGCTCTTTACACGCTTGATTTTTATGTAATTCTTTGACCGGTATAAAGATATGCTCGGATAACTAACTGTGGGCTATATCTCGTCGCTACGCAGTCGCGATAAGTGACCGATGTATACACGATAATATATTAAAGACTACAGAGTTGATATAAAATATAATCACTACTATAATTAAAATTTATTTCTTCTGATTTGAAATAAATTATAAATATTATAATATTCATTATTACAATTCATATGAGTTGTAAATAATTTTCAATTAAAATCGTTTGTAGAAAGCGAATCTGTATATATACACGCTGCCCGCGATGACGCCCGTTTATACAATCGTACAATATATCCTATAGTTGTGAATACTGAATGTTAGCTGCGCGCGCATCACTCGACTTCGTCTTCTATAAGCATCTATCTTCATCACTATATGTGCAGGTTAGATCGACTTAACTTAACTTTAAAATTATCAAAGATACATATACTGTTATTGAAATTGCGTTAAAATTTTCTGTTCTTTATTGTATTACTTAAATTTATTTGCGAACATACACAGTATGATTATGAATAAAATATACATGTAAAATCAGTAAGTGCGAAGTGCGAGTGAGCGAGTGCATATGGAAACTTAGTGTGGGAGAATACACTGTAAAAAAAATAGCGAGAAATCACGTCGTTGGTCGACGATTTCAAAGCGACCGTGCACAGTCGATGTTATTTAACATCGTTGAATCGTGACATCTAACTGATTTAACCTAAAAATCTTGTGTTCAGTTTACGTGAAATCAAGCAAAGCACGTTAGTAGTTATTGGGGCACCATGGACCGTCAAAACAAACCCCCACTCCACCACCCCAAAGGTTACTGACCGGAAGGTCAATGACCTCTGAGAAGGCTAAGTAGGGGTTGTTGAGACGGAACATTGGTGCCCCAAGAAATAAATGCACACGCACACACACACTCACACGCACGCATGCACACACAAATAAATAAACCATATTTTATATATATATTTATATTCATATATTTATATTTATTTATATATATATATATATATATATATATATATATATATATATAAAAACATAAAATACTAATTCAAGGTCGATGACCTTAAAAATAAAGTATTATACATAGCTGTAGATAGAGTAATATACGCATACATTAACACACCCATTATATACATACACAGGCATTCACACATTGTGTACTACAACATATAACCTTGGTCCAAAGTGCCACATAATTGCTTACCACCTAACTACTGTTGGAGACATACACAACCATTCACACATTGTATACCACAACATTTAACCTTGGTCCAAAGTGCCACATAATGATTGCTTACCAGTTGATCACCGTTGCAAACACATCGAGATCTAGACCCACATTATAGAACAACCTATCTGTGCGGAGTTTCGATGAAGACTGATAGTTAAGACGAATCTTCACCCTTAATAACCTAACTCCCCACCGCAAAATAAAAATATTACATACCATTCTTACACTACGAATAGCAACTTGATACTCTTTGCAAGAAAATATTAATAAGTGTATTTTGAGAAGCATATTTTAAAATGAAGTTAAAATAATCATAATTAATAAAAAATCACATACCATTCTCACGCTAAGATTGTTAATCTGACTCTTTTTGCAATTCATTTTATGAAAAAGACGTATTTTAGGGTGCTGACATTATAAAATTTAAAATTTCAACGTAAGAAATCTCTCTCTAAGACGTATGTACGGGTGCTGATTTTGTAAAACTTAAAATTTTTTTCTCTCTCTCTCTCTCTCTCTCTCTCTCTCTCTCTCTCTCTCTCTCTCTCTTCTCTCTTCTCTTTCTATCTTTCTAATATGTATGTCTATACGTACATACATACATAATACGTGTACACAAAAATCTGTATAAAATATATACATTCGTGTATATATATATACACAAATCATATGCAGATGATATGCAAATGATGGACAAATAAGCCATGCATTAGAATTGGTTATTATATTTTAAATATAATATATATTTATTTCCATTACATTACATTACCAAGGTATCGAATCAATAAATATAGAGAATTAGTGATACAAAAATGATAAAAAGTATCAGGAGCCCAAAACATAAGAAGAAGTATAACTATTCTACCTCTTGCGATTAGTTGTTTTGACATTCATTGTAAATACGCCCAAGTTGCGTATATAACTAAAGAAAATAAATATATATATATATATATATATATATATATATATATATATATATATATATATATATATATATATACACATACATACATACATATGCAAATCATATGTAAATATAAATATTTATCAAAATCGAATATATTATATTAAAAGATATTTAATATTTAAAAATTATTATTCATAAATTATCAATCATAACGCAATAGATATCGACAATTCATGATAAAAATAAGAAAAAAGTATCAGGCTATTATAAAAACTATTCTACCTCTTGCGATTAGTTGTTTTTGACATTCATTGTAAATACGCCCAAGTTGCGTATATAACTGAGAACAACTGTATATATATATATATATATATATATATATACATATGCAAATCATATGTAAATATAAATATTTATCAAAATCGAATATATTATATTGGAAGATATTTATTATTTAAAAATTATTATTCATAAATTATCAATCATTGCGCAATGAATATCGATAATTTATGATAAAAAATAATGAAAAGTATCAGGCTATTATAAAAAGAAAGAGGTATACCATTCGTTATTTTGACAGTAGATGTGTATGTAATAAAATAATTCACAATTTATATATTAAGGATATTACCTAATATCGATATTTATTAATAGTTTGTACGTATGCAAATTAGGTGCATATGCAAATTAAGTGTATGTATAAAGTATGTAAAGTACAAAGATTTAAGAAGTATAATAGCCATTACTACGACAATGTGGAATGGGTGTTCTTAAGAGATGCACTCAAGTCATTCGTTGTAATAAAATCATCCCAAGTTTGATAACGCGACACGAGAGACGAATGAAATTGCATAACACACGCCTTAAAGAAAAAAGTCCCACCTTCTTATAAGCGAAATAATGGCAACCCGAGTCTTAATTATGTACATGCTAACTAAATATCTTATATGAAATTTTGAATAAATTGTTAATAATTATTAAAGATTATTAAGAATATTGAATTTCGTACTCACAACTCAGTGGTTCGCACAAAACTGATGTATTTCTTGCTACGTTGGAGGTTTAAATGTCAAATTATTTTTACAGGTCTCGACAAGTTAAATATTATATTTTTACGCGCATGCTCACCCTAAAATTTATGATTTATTTTCGGTATAAATAGACAACGATTTACGGTTCTAATATCATTCTGAGTTTAAACATTGAAACAAGAATAACAAAAAAGAGAATGAATAAACAAGACTTATATAATATCTTAATAGCTATTTTAAATGTGGCTCTCCTTCGTGAACCACAAATAAAACTATTTTTTAATTATGCATGGCGCAAAAATTTAAAAACTTGCTCTATAAATGAGCTGTTAAAAAAGATTAAATTCATCATAGGACTTTGCGGGCTACGTACTTTAGCCTATATGTTTAAGCGAAATATTTTTACCGATAATCAGATACTTGATATAGTTGGTCATTGTATTAAGAGCAGAGGAATGCAAGATGCACCTCAAGTCAGAGATTTACGTTTACGGAGGTGTTGAAATTAAAAACTTTTCACCACCCATGTACCTACCACTGCTGTCTTCAGCGTTTCAGTCGATCAAAATAGATATAAGAGACGAACACGGATTTCCCATTTCATTCGACTACGGTACGTTGACTGTAACGCTTCACTTTAAGCGCATCCGATAAAATGTCTGAGTTTGAAGATTTCTTCAATAACCAAATGATTGGTGGTGAGGGTAAGTGCGTTAGAGCTGGTAAACCTTGTTTTGGTTATCACCAGTCGGGTGCAGGAGTAGGTAGTTTTTTGAAAGGTCTCTTCCGAGCAGCTATACCGAAGATCAAGCAAGGTGCAAAAGTGGTCGGTAAAGAGGCTCTCCGAGCGGGTAAAAATATCCTAGATGATGTCACTCTCGGTGGCAGACCTGTCAAAGAGGCGGCCAAAGAGCGCATTCGCGAGAGTGGTGAAAATCTCAAAAGAAAAGCTGACGTTGTTCTAGACAAATTGCTCTTGGGTGAGTCAAGTGCAAAAGAGGGGGAAGAATCTGAATATAAAAAGAAGATCGAGACATCGTCAGTTCAGTCGTCGAGTGCAGCTGGTACTACAAACACCTCACCGGCTAAACGCTCGAAAAGTGGTAAGGTTGCGAAAAAGAAGAAGAAGAAGCAGAATAAGAAAGCACGTGTAGCTAGAGATATTTTCGAAAATTAAAATTTCAAGATGGCGTTGTTGCATACAGAATCTTGTCAGTCAATCAAGTCGGAATTGTCACTCTTTGAATTACTCTCGACACAGACTGCAATTAAAGGCTCTTACTGGATACAGTACAAACCGATATCTTCACTCAACGACAAATCACCAATTGAATTTACAATCCCTGGCAACACTGAATATCTAGACTTGGCTCACACAAGTCGACGTGCTATTCAATCAGAAACCTGTTCCACCGCCAAACAATGCTTATGCATACAGAGCTTATATTGAAACATTACTAAATTATGGTCCAACAGCTGAAAAATCTCATTTAACGAGTGGTTTGTGGTACGATGATACAGCAGGGAAAATGGACGATACCACAGGTAGTAATATAGGTCTCAATAAACGTAAGGCACTCATGATTGGCAGGAAGATTGATTTACTCGGCTATTTACATTGTGATGTTTTTAATCAAGACAAATTATTACTGGGTGGTGTTGAAGTTAGAGTAAGGCTTGTGCGTTCTCGTGATGGATTCTGTCTCATGGATCCCGCTGGTGCTTTCACGGTAAATATTACCGAGGCTACGCTTTTTCTGCGTCGGGTAAGATTAAATCCTTCACTTGTGCTAGCACACAAAAAACTATTGTCACAGACTACTGCAAAATACCCACTGACACGTGTAGAAGTTAAGACTGTTACGTTACATAATGGTGTGCATGGGGAAACAATCGACAATGTCATATTAGGTCAACTGCCGAAAAGAATTATACTCGGTTTTGTTGAAAATAAAGATTACAACGGAGATAAAAGTCTTAACCCATTCAATTCCAAGAATTTTAATTGCGACGATTCAAAAATCGCGCTAGACTTAGTACTTGCGCTCAGCCGCTACGACGCGCTACTCCCGCAACGGGAAAAGCGAGCTCCGTAGCATATATAAGCGAGCCGCCGAGCCAGCAAGGAGACTCTCTCCCCTTCCATTGTGCAAGAGTGGGATTGCTCGGCACAGTGGGAGTTATCCTTACCTATATTCCTGTCTCAAGCTATGTAAGGGTGGGATTGCCCGGCATAGTATCCTATCTATCCGTCAGTGTAAGGGTGGGATTGCCCGACACTGACTCCTAGCTACTACCTCCACCATCGCTGGTCGGGGTAGAGTCCTCCGTTGGTCTTCGACAAAAAGCCCCCCCCCCTCTTCTCCAGTTATGGTTTAGAGGGTTACCATCCTAGTTTTTCCTGCATTACCTTACCTGGCTCCGTTACCGATCGCGCCGAACTCCGCCGGTAAAGTAGGTCGCGAATTTATCTGCCGAGTCTATATTATTATATAATTAACTGTTGTATTTCTTTTCTTTTGTTTTATTTGTTACAGCCGATAAATACGAATTAGCGCCACCTAGCGGTCAAGAAGACAACTAAAAATTTTTCTTTTCTTTTTCAACGTGCGAAACGTTATTACATAATAATAATTTTTATTTTTGTTATTCAGCATTATTTAATCGGCGTTGTAATTATTTTGTTATTCTTTTTATTTTTATTAATAAATATAAGAGAAAAAGATAGTTTAAGTCTAAACCCAAAAGTATCGTGTTTAAACTTAATCACCAGTCCGCAGTACCCATCCTGCTTCCTCTCATTATCGTTATCACTTAGTACGTAAGAATAGATTAGCTTTGTACCATTTATTTATGATTAATTCTTTTAATTAATATTATTACTTTTTTTGATCATTCATATTTCATTCTTTTAATTTATTTCTTTATTGCTTTCTTATTATTAATTTCATTAATTCAATAAGGTTAGATTAGTTTAGTATGTAAGTTTGAACTTTGGCCTCCGAGAATCAACCATCTGCAGCACCCTCTAAAAGTCTGACGCCTACGACATTAAGATCTAATCGAGGCAAAAAGGCCAAACGTTACATGGCGCCCGAACAGGGACCGATACCGTTTTCCTTAAACCGCGTTTATTTTTTTTTGTTTCTGTTCGCTGTCGGCCATTGTAACCAAACGTTACATGGCGCCGCGAACAGGGACTCGATTCATAAACCGCGCTTAACTTCTTTTACCCTATCCATCCGCCATTGTAACCAAACGTTACATGTCACCCGCGAACAGAGACCGAAATTTTTTTTATTATTCCTTTCCGTCCCAGTAAATTTAAATTCAATTTAACTTTCCGATTCTGCAACTTAAGTTGCATGGTGCCCGAAAACCTCGCCCGTAATTCCAATAAAAACCTAGATGGGAAAAATCTTTTTATGTAAACTGGTGAATAAGTCATACTCTTCTTGGCCGGCTTAGATAGTAGGGTATAAAAATTTTTTTTCTTCCGTCATATATCCTAGAATATCGAAATGAAGAAACACTGGGTTTATAAATTGACCTCCGTCGAACTCGCAGAACACTTACGCGACGCTCGTCTAGCGACAACCGGAACACTCATAGAACAACGCGCTTTATTTTTAGGCTACGTATCGCGTCACCCAGATTTGTACGAAAACGCACCCGATGATCCCACCGATTACGACGAAGAAACGGATAAAAACTCCGATCGATTGTTATACGCCGAATTATCGGGTTCAATTAATGCAAATAGAGAAACTGACGCCAACTCATTAACTGTAAACGCGCCTTTATCTTTACCAAACACCGGAAGTTTAACTAGCAGCGCACCAATCATCGTTCAACTGCCTAACGACACCGCACGCACAATCGACCAAATGAGAAAATGGAACGTACATTTTGACGGTAGGGACGTGTATACCTTCTTAGAAAGAGTTCAAGATCTAAAAATCGCATATGAAATTCCGGACGCGAAATTCCTTCAAGGATTTCCCGAGTTATTACGTGGAGATGCACAATTATGGTATAGAAACTGCGCTCCCGAAATCAATTCTTTCCAGCAATTAATCACGCGTCTACGTGACTATTATTTGTCTCCCGGTGAATTACGCCATCTTGATCGGCTAATCATAAACCGGAAACAAGGCGAAAACGAGGACATCCGTAAATACGTAACTTCTCTCGCCACCTTAATGCGACGACGCGGCGGCATAATGGCACAGCAACAACTAGAAAACATTTACAGCAACATGCGACCCGTTTTACGACTCCACATACGTAGGTCGGATTTTTCTTCCATCGAACAATTGATCCAACGCGTCGAAGAAATTGAAGAAGTTAAACTCCAGATGAGAGACACTCGGTCACCCGCTCAACCAACGCGTTCAAACACGGCGGCTTTTACCACACAGCAATATTCACGCTCGCGGAATTGTTGGAGGTGCAAGGGAAAAGGGCATCATCGTTTCGATTGCACTAGCCCCGGAAAGATTTTCTGTTCATTTTGCGGTAAAAACGGTACCATGACTAAAAATTGTCACTGTAAAGGGGCGGAAAGACTACGAGTAAATCGGCTGGAACCAGGAGCCCGACCGATTTCAACAAATTGTAACTCTCACGAGGCCTACGAAAATCGTTATTTCCTCTATTTCCGAATAGGTAACAAGTCAGTAAAAGCTTTAGTGGATCCGGGGTCAATAACTTCTTTCGCAAAACCAGAAATCATCGACCATTGTTTGCGATCCGGCTGGACCCTTAAGAAGGAGCAAATCATAATCGGTCTAGCGAACGGATCTGAAGCAGAATCGACACAAACTATCTCCGGGGCTTTCATGTATAAAAACCGTCGTTTCGAACATAATTTCTCTATATTAGAAAATCTATGTTTCGATCTGTTACTTGGAATGGACCTACTAGTTAAAATAGGGATGCGTATCTCGATAGAAGGACACACGATAGAACCAATCCGCGATCCTGCCAGACAAGTTTTTCTCATCAATACGACGTCCACCTTAAAACCTTTTTCTCAAAACGAAGAGAGCAACGGTCAAATCAAACCGTCGAATCCCGCAGCCTATTGAACGGCAACCGCTAAACGCACCTCAGTGCAGCACCGCAGAACCAGCGAATCACGTCGCCGAGATCATGGTTCCTCAATACATCGGCGATCAAAAAGACTGTTGTAAAATGGTTTCGACTCGTGGCAAATCTATCGATTCCACGCCCACCTATCCGAAGGACGATAGGGATTTTATAGCCCCTGGAGCATTACAAAACCACTTAGACAAGCTCAGTAGGCTAAAAGACGCGCTCCAACTCGCGAAAAACAATATCACACAAAGTTTTCACGTGACAGCGCGAGACCGCCGACAAAGCCGCAAAGCTATCGGTCCGTCTAAGAAAAATAGATCTGCTGATCGTAAAAGCACACGACGACCCGATCACCCGTCATGTGCGTACGAAAGATCTTAAACCAACGAATCAACTCGCTGGTTATCTACGCAATGAGCCTGGGACTGTCAGTATCACCACTCCATCTGAAAGCTGCGTCATCAATTGATAAGGTCCGACGCGAGCACGCAGAGCTACTGGCCAGAGCTTGAACCGTGCCCACAACATCTTCGCTCATCCCTCGATCGTTGACTACGATGACTGACCAACAACCCACACGGCTTGCGTCTCCACCGACAGGACCAATACCGTCACCTGAAATGTGCATCAGTAGAAGACATGGTTCCAGTCGGACGTCCGCCGAAACATTAGTAAGAGCGGTAAAAACACACAACGTGTTTGGTAAGATTATAACTTCCATTTATTTTTACATAAGCATCCTGCACATAAATTGTCTTGCGAGATAGTTTAGATTAGCTTGTTTCTCTTACTTGTAAAAGTAAGCTTAAACATAAGATATGAA
Source organism: Anastatus disparis (assembly GCA_017163975.1). Lineage (NCBI taxonomy): Eukaryota > Metazoa > Arthropoda > Insecta > Hymenoptera > Eupelmidae > Anastatus > Anastatus disparis. Next base: position 2,986,605 of record JAFFSR010000292.1, on the reverse strand, counting down.
TTTTTTTTTCTCTCTTTAATTTGATTTTTTTATAATAATACTTAATTAATTATACCATTTATGATTATGATTAAGGTTACTTAAACTGTTAGTTTAGTTTAGGTTCGTTCGCAAGCTTCACTCTCCCAAGCGAGAGGGGTGTGCGACGATTCAAAAATCGCGCTAGACTTAGTACTTGCGCTCAGCCGCTACGACGCGCTACTCCCGCAACGGGAAAAGCGAGCTCCGTAGCATATATAAGCGAGCCGCCGAGCCAGCAAGGAGACTCTCTCCCCTTCCATTGTGCAAGAGTGGGATTGCTCTGCACAGTGGGAGTTATCCTTACCTATATTCCTGTCTCAAGCTATGTAAGGGTGGGATTGCCCGGCATAGTATCCTATCTATCCGTCAGTGTAAGGGTGGGATTGCCCGACACTGACTCCTAGCTACTACCTCCACCATCGCTGGTCGGGGTAGAGTCCTCCGTTGGTCTTCGACAAAAAGCCTCCCCCCCTCTTCTCCAGTTATGGTTTAGAGGGTTACCATCCTAGTTTTTCCTGCATTACCTTACCTGGCTCCGTTACCGATCGCGCCGAACTCCGCCGGTAAAGTAGGTCGCGAATTTATCCGCCGAGTCTATATTATTATATAATTAACTGTTGTATTTCTTTTCTTTTGTTTTATTTGTTACAGCCGATAAATACGAATTAGCGCCACCTAGCGGTCAAGAAGACAACTAAAAATTTTTCTTTTCTTTTTCAACGTGCGAAACGTTATTACACAATAATAATTTTTATTTTTGTTATTCAGCATTATTTAATCGGCGTTGTAATTATTTTGTTATTCTTTTTATTTTTATTAATAAATATAAGAGAAAAAGATAGTTTAAGTCTAAACCCAAAAGTATCGTGTTTAAACTTAATCACCAGTCCGCAGTACCCATCCTGCTTCCTCTCATTATCGTTATCACTTAGTACGTAAGAATAGATTAGCTTTGTACCATTTATTTATGATTAATTCTTTTAATTAATATTATTACTTTTTTTGATCATTCATATTTCATTCTTTTAATTTATTTCTTTATTGCTTTCTTATTATTAATTTCATTAATTCAATAAGGTTAGATTAGTTTAGTATGTAAGTTTGAACTTTGGCCTCCGAGAATCAACCATCTGCAGCACCCTCTAAAAGTCTGACGCCTACGACATTAAGATCTAATCGAGGCAAAAAGGCCAAACGTTACATAATATAAATTGTTTTGTGTCTGTACGTTGATGGAATGCAAGTGCCATCGAAGCCCTTATAGCCAGATTTCAAAAAAAGCAAAATGTACGTCGATGCTTATCATACACTTTTTTCCGGCACAGGTATTCACTTTATGGATTCAGGCAACTCGATTAACCGTGAAGACTATCCAAACGGTTACTGCCTATTCGCTTTTGATTTGACACCTGATTTATCGGCGAGTGATGGTAGTCATTGGAATTTGATAAAAAATGGTAATGTACGAATTGATGTTAGATTCGACGACCCACTAGAGGGCGCTGTAAATTGTATAATTTATGCTGAATACGACAATTTGCTCGAAATTGACTCGTCGAGACAGGTTGTCGTGAATTATAGCGGTTAAGTAGTGGTGGTGGGGGGGGGGGTACATTTCTCACTATTTAAGTAAAGCAAAGCCAGCTTTCTTATCTCAGTCGGCGAGCAACTTTCATTGCAAGCAGTATGGACGTGGTAATTGATGTGCAATTTTTAAAGGACAACAAAAATCGTTTGATTCCAAAGGAGGTGGCTGTACTTGCTATTCATAAAAACTTTATCGCTCATTGGATTGTGGCGCCTCCTTGTAATTTAAGACGCTTACCTCAAAATGCTTTGAGACAGAACAATTGGGTGACACTGAATCATCATGGTCTGGAGTGGTACGAAGGTGATATATCGATAAAAAGATTATACAAAAATTTGGAAGATATTTGCATGAATTGTCGTACAATTTTCGTGCGAGGTCAAGAAAAGCTTGAACTACTTTCCAAGCTCACCACCTGTAAGATTGAAAATTTAGAAAAAGAACAAGATTGTCCAGCTTTTAGAAATTTAAATTTCAGCAGTGTACAGTGCATGCATCATTACTTAAAATCACCTTATTCAAATTACGTGTGTGCACTAAATAACGTTGCTAATCTGAAACATTAGCTACTGAAACTTAACCCCAACGTAAAATCGCTGATTTCGGAAGAATTTTTAGAAATTCTCCGCAATGAATTCAAAAGAGATCGTTCAATATCTGATGAGGATCAAGTTTCACGCAGTAGACGTTTATCCAGCGGATCGGATTCCTCTGATGTGGGTGAAACCTTGTGCGTTTGTGCTTAATACGCAAAATTATAACCAGCGTGGTGCGCACTGGGTTGCCATATACGTTGATAAGTATGGCACAGGTGTGTACTTTGATAGTCTTGGTAAACCACCACAAATTAAACAACATTTACGACGTATTCAGCAAAATTGTAAAAAATTTAGATGGAATAATAAACGCTTACAAAGCGAATATTCCAACGGTTGTGGTCATTACTGTATCATGTATCTGTATTATATGTCTAGCGGATTAGGTTTCAAGAAATTCTTGGAAAATTTCTCACAGAACTTGCAAAAAAATGATACTATAGTCAAGAATTTTGTGGGAAAAATCTCGTACGAGTAATATGATATTTGGTTGTCTCTGATTGGTCGCACAACAGTTTTTTGCGGCGCCCCCACCAATTTTTACAGTATAAAAGAAGTGGCACCCACTCAGTCTAGCCACAGTTTGACGACGGTGAAAGCAGCAGTAACAACAAAGCTCAAGCAAGATGGTTGGTCAAAAGAGAAGCCTGGAGCAGGCATTTGGTAATGGCTTGGCATATTTAATAAAACAAAACAGCAAGAAAAATTATTGGCAGCAGGTTCTGCCAATGGTCTACGGGCTGAACAGCTCTTTTGGAAAAATTATCCAGGTAGGCCTGGAGAATATAGGCGGCGAAGGCAAAAAGGAGTTTGCACCCGTAGTACGCTTCTGTGGAGCCAATTTTCAAGGTTTACCTCTGTCACTGGACTGTTGGGAGGCGTTAAAGCAGGAATTTGATAAAATTGAAGATTTTTTCACTTGCTATAACGAGGAATCTATGCTGGATCAGCGGCTATCTATCCCTGGATACACTATCCGTTTTATGATTAGTTTTCACGAGAGAGCTTTTGAATTGGTACCCAATGACGCACAACCAGAAGGAGAGGAGTGTGGTGGACCGCCGAAAAAATATGGTCGATTTAATCGGTCACTAGTATTTAAACGTGTCACGTTGGAATGTTTAAAAGATTTATCGAAATGTATAGATTATAGAATTAGATATTTAAATACTGTTGTAAAATCTGTAGATTATATATTACGAGAAATGGTTATAAATATGAAAAATTTATTAGAAAATAGTCAGGAATCTCAATATGTATACTATACTTCTAGCGATATAAAAAGCACAATGTCTAGTTTTAATGATAATTTTGTAAATGATCTCATCGAATTATTAAAAAAGAATAATCTAGTTTTAGGAAAAGATGTGTTTATAATCATACACGAATTTATTATTTATCATATGTACACACTAGTTCATTGTATGAATGCTACGTTGTAATGTTTTATTATTAATAATAAATGTGTTGTTAAACTTTAAAACATGAGTATTTCAATCACCTTGTCTGTTACCAACTCCTCATCCTTCATACACACAATAATTTATATGTAAATTTTATATTTTCTGGTTCAATATAAAAATTTATAATAATTGGAAATTAAAAATCTTTTAAATTCATATTTTATAATTCAAATTTTTATTATTTCGATAATTAAAAAGGATTATATTACAAAATTTTAAATTAATAATTTTGAAATATCGATTAAAATATTTTTTATCCCCACTCTAAATTTTGTGGGAAGGGGTAAGTGACCCTCCAGTTCATCCCCATTCTAAATTTCTAGGAGGAGGTGAGTGACCCTCCAGTTGTTTGGGTACCATGCCTAACAAACCCCTACTTCGCCTTCTCAGAGGTCATTGACCTAGTGGTCAATAACCTTTGGGGTGGTGGAGTGGGGTTTGTTGTGACGGTCCATGGTGCCCCAATAACTACTCACGTTAAAATGTCGCCGTTGAACGAAGTTAAATAACCTCGACGGTGCATGGTCGCATTGATATCGTCGACCAACGACGTGATTTCCCGCTGTTTTTTTTTACAGTGTAAGACTGTCCGTTTAGGAACTGAAAAGGAAACAAGAAGTGAACAGCCTTTCTCTTTCTCACTAACTGTGTTCCCATATGCGTGCTCACTCGCACTTTGTAATATGCTGTTTATGAATATAGTATAATTCAACATTGAGCATATTCTCCCGATACCATCGCGATAATTCGTTAAGAGTAATGAAGGTTTATCGCCATATCTAAAAGCATATGATCGCGACTGCCCATAATATACGGGATGAGATACTGAAAATGTGCTCAACTTTCTACCAGGGTATTTGAGACTAATTTTTAACATATTTTTTATATCCGTTGCGTGTATTTATTCTTGTTTGGTTTTCTATCTGTGATATTACTTTTATTTAATTTATTGATTTACTATTATAGTATTATTAATTCTATTCCTTATGACTGTGGTATCATACTGTGCAATTTCTATTTTTAATATGCGTTATTATTTTTAAATATTTTATGTATTTTAATTTTAATTGTAATTGTTACATTAGACGCTCTTTTTGTTTATATTCGGCTACGCACTCTTCAAATTAAATATATTTTTAAACTTTATACGCTTATTATAAATTGTTGTTTTAACCCTTTGGTCCCGAGTGAATATTTAAGTCTAAGAACTTTAATTAGTTCATATAAATTACACGAATTTTTCTTGAGGTAAAACAACAAGTACAATGGTTCTAATTGGCAAAGTACAAAGTCCCGAGGAGTTTCGATAGTTAAAATATTAAATTTGTATTTTTATTACAACGCATTCTATTTACGACATTTATCAGCAAAAAAATTCAGTGAAATTATTTCAGGGCTAAAATAAAAAAAGCTTAATGAATATTTTTTAATTTTTTTTCCTTGATATAGATATATACTTTAAAAAATTATTTTTAAAACAAAATTTTGAACAAGAGTAATCTGTGAATATATAATTGCTTTTTAAATATAAATTAACTTCAGGACAAACATTCACGAATTCTTGAAAAATATTATTTTGAAGTAGGCTTATTGAGAAAGCTTATACTTTGAAATAAACATAATGTAAGTGCTAATGATAATTAAATAAGCGCATTTATATAATTAATAAATAAATTTATTAATAGTAATATTGAATTTTAGTGAGTTTTCAATATAGATAATTACTATTTCTTAACAAATAAATGTTATGTTTAAAAAAATTATAATTTATTAAAGAAAAATGAATCGAAATTAAACACAATATTTTTTATTTATTTTTTATTTATTAAAATAACTCTTCAGGCAGCAATAACAATAATAACTCCTCGTTCACTCTTGAATTAAACACCTTAAATGAAGACAATAATTACTCTTCATTTCTTTGAATACATTTCCCTGTGACCTTAAACAATTTATTAAATTGTATAGTTTTATTAATTTTTAACAAAAAATTTTCATGTCAAGATTATAAAAAAAATTCTATTTAATAATTTTTTTTTTCTAATTTTCTTTTCTTAAAAATATGAAAATATGAAAATATTTTTCTATAAAGTTAAAAAATTTTATATAGTCTAATTTTTAATTTTGCCAAATGGGATAGGACAATATTTCATTAAACTATCCGAGATAATATTACTCTGTGGTTGAAGAATATATGCAATAAAAATGTATTGCATTAAGTTGAAGTTACGCAATATCATAGGAGTAAGTATTTCTACCATACCAGTTTAATAAAGGGAGAGACAAAATCGGTCACCACTTACTGGGCAACCAAGGAAAGTAGCAAGGATACGGCATGTTGACCGTAGAACGCCGTAAAAAGTAGTTCCCTATTCCCTACGCGTTAATAATGCAAATCTATAATTATTTTATTGCAATGTAACGGCTCATATCAATTTTGCATAGAATTATTAAGTTGAATATGAATATTTTATAAATAATTGGACATTATTTAAGACATAGAATAATTTTCTGTAATAATAAATTTAAATTACGTTAAAAGTATAAGTAGGACTTCATAGTTACCTACTGAGGCCGATAATGAAGATAACTCAAAATGTATATAGAAAAAGTAAAATAAATATAGAAATGGAATGTTCTATTTCTTTTAATGAAAAAGTATTATCAATATTTGATTGTTAATAATAATATGTAAGATATAATTTTTTATAATAATTGTTTATACATAAATAGAACATTCAATTCCTATAATATGTATAAAAATGATTATTCTATTTAAAGTTTGAAGATAGAAATTAAAATATAAAAGATTAGCTTTTTCAGTTAATAAATAATAAAATAAATTATTAAGAGCAGGCCGGATTCGCTGTCCTTGTCTAATTGGCATTTTTGTTATTTACTTAAGTATTAATCGGTGTATCTGCAAATTGAAGGTTAAGCACAATAGATATTATTATTACAAATATTTATGCACAAAAAAAAAAAATCTATCGCTTTGTTTTTGAGAAAAGTAAGGAACGCGAAAATATTATAAACATAATCTTCTACTTCGGCGTTCCTTACTTTTCTCAAAAACAAATCGGTAGATTTTTTTTTCTTGTGCATAGATATTCATAATAATAATATCTATTGCGATCAACCTTTATTTTGAAGATACACCGATTAATACTTGAGTAAATAACAAACAACTCAATTGTTACTCGGTCGGTATCAGGTTCTACTCCGGCCTGCCGTTAAAAATAGTTTTTTGGAATGTAAAGGAAATAGAATGTTTCTTATACAAGTATATATTTATCTTAATTAAATGTTTCTTTGGCAAATATATAAAATGAATTTCATCGAACATTCTATTTCCTAATGTATGATTCTTTAGTGAAAAATAGAACTTCATAGAAAGTTTATGAAATAATATAAAAGAGCGTGAATCCATCCAAGCTCATCTCATTCTCTCTTTGATGTTCGATCACGTAATATCTAACCAGGAGAGGCTATAAGCTTCGGGTCACAGATCTTGACGAAACTTTGGGATATATTTTTAGGTACCAAAATATGAGTAAAGCCAGAGCGGTACGGTCTAACGCTTCGAAAAACTGAAATTATAGACGTTTCTAGTCTTATTTTAAGAAAAATGTAAAAAAATAGCTCCTAATTGAAGTGTGAATAATCCAGTCTAGAAAAGTCTTTAATAAATCAACAGAAACTAAAATTAGAGTACAGAAAGCAAGCTTTAATTTGCCGTTTTCAGAATTGAAAAATAATAATTAGAACCAGAGATATGTTCGTTCAAAGTTAACAAGCAAGAAAGTACCAAAAATCATCTAAATTCTAAAGGACAGTGATTTTGTGATTTTTGGTACTTTCTTGCTCTTAACTTTGAACAAACATATCTCTGGTTCTGATTATTATTTTTCAATTCTGAAAACGGCAAATTAAAGCTTGCTTTCTGTACTTTAATTTTAGTTTCTGTTGATTTATTAAAGACTTTTCTAGACTGGATTATTCACACTTCAATTAGGAGCTATTTTTTTACATTTTTCTTAAAATAAGACTAGAAACGTCTATAATTTCAGTTTTTCGAAGCGTTAGACCGTACCGCTCTGGCTTTACTCATATTTTGGTACCTAAAAATATATCCTAAAGTTTCGTCAAGATCTGTGATCCGAAGCTCATAGCCTCTCCTGGTAAGATGTATTCTCTCGGATTCTTGATCCGACTCTCTTCGCGGCAACATGTAGAGATTAGCTTACTATAAGATTCTCATTTCATTTAATTGTTTATTTAAATAAATTATTGTATGTTTGTAATTTATTTAAAAAATGATTGATGATATTAAATAAATTTAATAATTTAAAATTAATAAAAATGACTCTAAATTCATTAAATTAAATCTGTTTTACACTAATTTCAGATAATAAAGGTAATAATGCATCTTATCTTTAAAAGTGCACATTATCGCACGTTCAATGGTAAAGCATCCAGCGAACGTCGTCGATTATTGTACTTTCATAAGTTGCATTTATGACAAGGATATAACACCGCACTTCCAATAGTAAAGCATCTGGAGGAAGTCGTCGATTATATATCCCTGCATTGAATTAGGAACTTTGCAAAGTTATTATCGACAAATGTTATCAAAGCATAGATAGCATATAAATAAAATTAAAGATACGAGTAAAGTAAAATTAAATAATAGTTGAATGTGAAGTGAAAATAGGTAAGTGCCAAGTGTTGTAAAAAGTTTTAAGTAGACTAATAATATTTTAAATTAGTATTTTTGTAACTATAACTGTAAAAAGTTTTAATCAAACTATTAATATTATAAATTCGTATTTTTTTATAATCTAGTTGAACATAAAGTACAAAGTGAATTAATAATTAATTAATAATATGTGAAGTTCAGTGCGCATTAATAAATAAAACAAATAGATTGTAAGTTACTTCAGAGTTGAAAAAAAAAATTGAATTGCAAGATGGAGATGAACTCTCGAAACAGACTATCAAGAAGTTCTTCTAATTATTCTAAAAGAAGATTTGGAGGAGCAAAGAAAAGAAAACATTTATTTTATGGAAATATACAAGAAGATTCATCTGCTGCAAAAAAAAATAAAATCTGCTTCATCAACGAAAATAAAGTAGGTGGATTTTGAAAGCTCTGGCACAAAGAATAGGATTCTTCATATTAGTATTCTATTTTCAGTGCTTGAAAACTTTGTCGCTTGTGGTAAAAGTACTCTAAAGTTTACTGAAAGCAGTTTTCGAGGACTTAGATAATTTAAAATTAGATAATTTAAAATTAGAGCAATTAATTATTGAACATTCCTAATTTTTTTCGGGATATGTGAATTTTTAAATCAATATAGATTATTAATTACATAAATCACGATATTTCTAGAGTCTTGTAAGTATAAAAACCATCTGAAATTATTTTCTATTGAGTATATCAGAAAATTAATTTACATTTAAAATAAATTAGCTGAGCTGGTGAGTGGCTTCGTCGGTAGAGCATTGGATTTGTAATCTCGGGGATTTGAGTTCGAATCCCGCTCTCGGCAGCCGATTGATAAAAGCACCACTGTACGTTACATGTGCTTTGTTCACAAACACAATTACAAGCTCCGTTGCTGATTAGCATTACAAAATAGCATAAATATAGCGATATAAAGAATAATAAAAAAAAATTAATTAGCTAATTAAATTTGTATTTTCTGGCACCTGTGTTAGTTTAAAAATTATTTAAACGTCTTCTCCGATAAGTAATCCAGTATAAATTTTGATTTCACAATATTTTTTTAAAAATTGCACTATTGAAGATGTAAAAAAAGGCAATTGAAGTAGTATTTATTTGCAAATCTGTTAGAGTAAGAATTAGCAGGAACGTAGATATATGTATTTATTTTAAATCACCTTTTCTTGCACATCTGTTACTTTGGAATTAAGGTAAATTTGATTAACTCTCGGATATAAAAGGTTTACTCAATAGTGCATAAATTAAAATTTTCGAAGTTAGATATAAAAAAAGTGCAGGTAATAATGGGCTAATGAAATCAATATAAATATTGGAAAATCTAACTTAATTAAATTGAGAGAAGTATTGGCATCGGAGTGACTCAAATTATGAAATTGTTCAAAAGCCCAACGATGGTATCGTTGTGTGATGAAAGGCCATGATTTTCTTGTTGACTCATTACAAAGTACTGCTGTTAAAGTTTCATGAACAGACACATGTTCGATGTAGAGATAAAATTATTTTTTGCTAATTTTCTTAAATTCGTGATCTTTTAATTGGGATTCGCGTTGCGATTACTCATCGAATATTGCAGAAATAACTTCAGTTTCAAAGAGTATCAGCTACAATATCATCAACGAGTTTGATATGTTAAATGTCTATAAAAAAATTCTGGAATAAAAGAAGCTGATTCAATCAGACTAGTGTTATTAAAAGTTATTTTGTTATTTTTTATAATGTTTTCGAATATTACTATTACGTTACTTAACATTAATTTAAAAAAAAAATTTTTATGTTGTTTTTACTTAAATAGGTTTATTAAATATTATCAGCCTTTAAAATTCAATGATCTTTATGAGAAAGTGTATTATAAATAAATTATTAGAAATAAGTATTCTGTTTGGTTTTTAAAATTTTATTTAATTTTTTATCATTATCAAATTATAATAATTTTTTTGTTGTGAAAAAAATTTATATTTTTGGTTAATCTTATTTATAAATTAAAATATTATAATAACAAGTATGTTTATACTGTTTCTTTTTTTCTAAACAGAGTGTTCAAAATTTATTTCCATTTTTGTATATTTCATAAATTTTATTCTCTACTTTAACCTATGTATAATATAAGTATAATGAATAAGTATTTACGAAAAATTTTTATTCTTGGAAAAGACAGGTGATAAAAAATATGGTCTGTGTACAATTTGCAATGAAGAATTGACGGCAGTAAAAGTTTGTGTAACGAGGTATATAAAAAGAAATCATGGAAATACAGCTAAACACTGTAGTGTTCTACAAAGTACTGAAGGAAAAACTAAAATACTGAATTGTATACAGAGTGTACTTAATTTATTATCTGTGGAAAAAGAAGATAAGAATGAAATAGAAAAGAAAATTAATTTAACTAGTGTGCAAAGATCTTATAACAAAGACCATGGAGACGAGGAGGCTGATGAAGATACACAAGAAGATGACAAGCAGATCAGTGTAGCGGAGGATAATAGAAATATTACAGTAAATGAAAAGGCAAGTGATAATGAAAAGCTTTACGGTAGGTGCATCCGAAAACATTGAAAAAGAGCTTTCTGTATCACTTGTAAAACAGATATGACTAATTCGACTTCTGTGAAAAACAATCATTTAAAAAGCCAAAAATATAAGATAAATACAAATGAAAGTAATAAAAAGATTTATTTTATGAAAAAGCTGCACTTGCTGAATTAAGATATGCAGCTATGATAATTGAAAAGAACCTTACTTTTCTTAGTGCTAATGATCTTTTAGATTTTTTTAGAGATCTAATAACAGATTCCCCTCTGTAAGACAGTATAAAGCTTGATAGAAGAAAGGCAACTGCAATTATTACAGATATTACAGTTCCTGCCCACAAAAAGGAATTGACTTTTATTTAACGAAAAACCCAATTTAGTATTCTGCTATAGGTATAGTAGTACGTTACGTAAATGAAAAATGTCAAAAAGTGAGTATATTGACCTAGCATCAGCGATATATAATTACATAACGAGCAGCTCTTTAAGAATGTGCAATGGGTTTTCATGTCAAGAAGACATTGGTATACGACATGAAATTATACAAAAACCAGCTGCTACCTGATGGTTATCATTCTATAAATCAATAGAACGAATGCTTCACAAATGAGACTTTGTAGGATAAAAAACCAAGTCAGTCCATGGATGATGAAAAATCAGCTGAGTACACATTGGAACAGGTTAATGATCCATTGGTAAAAGTATCTTACTTGTTTTTAGAATCTTCATTATTCAGATTGGTACAAGCAAATGAGGTTTTGCAATCTAAAAAACCCATTTTGCTCGAAACAAATAACCAAATGACTATGATTTTCTTCTAGATATACCTGAAATGTATATGAAAGAGGATTATATTAATAGTACCAATGTTTTACATATCGACCCTGACAATGAAAGTCAATTTAAAGAGTTGACAGATATCTATATTGGTAAAATCACAAAGGTCTTCCTTGACAAATTGAAAAATCAAGAGATTCTTGAAGAAGCGTTTGAACATGACTTTCTAAAATAAGTCGAGCTTTTTTCAAAGAATGTTGTAAAAAGATAAAAGAAAAATGTGATTTTAAGGAAAACAGAAATTTTTTCCATTCAAATAACGTTACAAGCGCAAGATTTCGTGAAGAAAATTATAATTTAAATGATGTTTTTGAAGCATTTCCTTAATTACATGCATTAAATAACACCAAATTAAAAAATAAAATAAATGAGGAATGACAGAACATTGTTAAATATAATTTTTAATGCGATATCTCAAGAAATGAAATATGTGGATGATTTCGATGATTTTTCGTTTTTATTAAAAAATTATCAAGATAAAAATGAAAATTTCATTTTTGAAACTTCTACACCATATTTTGTCTTCCAAATAAAATAAAATAAAATAAAATGCAAATGCAGGAATAGAAAGAGTATGGAATAAACAAAATTTGACCAAGACCAAAATTAAAAACGGATTAAATTTTACAACAATTCGTGCAATACTATTAACTGCACAGTACGTAAATATCAAGGAGGCAAGTTAGAATTCAAACCATCAGAAGATATGGTTAAAGAGACGAAAGAACTGGTGGTTCACAAAAAAAAACAAAAGTAGAATAATGTTCTACTAGATGGCAAAAAAAGTAGCCAGTATTATGGAAGTGTCGAAATTAATCCAAGTCAAAAAGCTTTATGTAAGAATGAAGAAAAAATTTATCGCAAGGCTTGTTTCCATTCAAATGCCACTTGAATATAAAAAATATGTTAAAAATCAGTCTCAAATACCTATCAGTCAAAGAATTACATGAAAATCAAGCGTGTAAAGAGAGCAGTTAATATATCAGCAATATACAATAAATTACAAAACAAGGTTAAATAACAATAATAAGTAAGTCACGTGGATAAAAATGTAAATAAAAATATGATTATTCATTCTATCAACACTCATTCCATATTCACGCTCATAAATACAATCACGCCTTAAATCTATAAAAGGTACATCACATAAATAAATTAATATATATGATATAGTCCGAAAAATAATACTGTTTAATCTAGGTCGAATAAATACCTCCTCAGAGCAGCTTTAAACCTGCTGATTGATGGAAGATTCTTAATACCAGTAGGCAGGGAGTTCCAAAAATGCGCACCTTGAACTTGAAAAGAATTCCTTCCAGTCTCAGTGCGCATGAAGGGCACTGTAAGATCTTCAATTTCACCCCTAATGGTTGCTCTGAGTACATATTTAGTGAAAAGGCCCACTACATATTTGGGAGTATTCATACGTACGATTTTGTACATAAGTACAGTCATAAAATACTGTCTCCTGGAATCAGTATGCAGCCAACCCAAAGCATATCTATGAGGAGAGATATGATCACCCATCCTCACGCCTAATACATATTACGCATAATATAAAGTACGCAAACATGAACAAATATTTGGATTGTGATGTCAATTTCTTCAAATGTTTTGACGATGACCTTTCAATAAATGAGAAAAATTAAAAACTACTTCTAAAAGATAACGAAAGATTCAAAAATAAGAAAATTAGTGTACTGAATATTGTTAATGAGTTTAACGAGAAATAAAATAAATATTCCAGAAAATGTAACAGTATTTCAGTGTGATGTATGTATCAACTATGTATAAAAATAATGTAATATATTTAACATAATTTAACTCAGTATATATTTACGTTTTAATTTATGAGTTGTAAGCTTTACTGTAAACACGCTTGGCTGTTTTAGCTGCAACTAAAGTTTGTGTTAAAATTTATAAATACTATTTGGATAAATTTTAAAATAAAAATTTAAAGGCAAAAAATTAAAATTAATACACAATTTTAAATAATAAAATTTGTAAATTTTATTAACTCATGTGCATCAAAGTAAAAATATCTGGTGAGTAGCTCAGTCGGTAGAGTGTTGGATTCGTAATCTCGAGGTTCTGAGTTCGAATTCTGCTGTCGGCCGATTTTATATACAAGCACCTCTGCACGATGTGCTTTGTTCACAAAAACACTTACGAGCTCCATCGCTGATTAGCATTACAAAATAGCATAAATATAGCAACGTTAAAGAAAAAAAAAAGTAAAAATATTGAATTGATGTTTAAATAATAACTTTCACATATTCATTTGTGTAAAATATTAAGAAAAAGAGAAAAGCAAAGAAACAGATTGATGAGAAGATGGATGGATTGATGAATAGAAAAGTTCATAAATCTATGGGCTAATGAATGAATTAAGATTAAATGGTTATTGATATTTAATACTTTTTACAGTAATTTAAACATAGTTGAAAAAAAATATATGGAAGGAGAGAACAAATCGGAAACACTTCCTTGCGCCCTCTACTGCTATAGTTCCGTACGCACGTTTTTGGAAATAGGCCTTGTGTACAAGCAACGATTCCATAAGCTATCGGGAAAAAGTCCTAACGCTTATAGAGTATTCGGACTTTTTCCCAATGCCTTATGGAATCGTTGCTTATACACAAGGCTTATTTCCAAAAACGTGCGTACGAAACTATATAACAGTAGAGGGCGCAAGGAAGTATACCCGATTTGTTCGCTCCGTGTGTGTACAAATAAAATATATAATAGCTATTTGCATATATTTGGTGTTGAAAAAAATCGCATTTTCGCCACGGGAAAAAAAAGAATGCCTTAAATCGTATGTTTTTGGACATTCTTTACTTTTTTTCCCTAGGGGAAAGTATACTATTTTCTATTTTTTCATTAATTTTTTTTTTTTTTTTTATTATATCCACGGGCATTACTGCCCTTTTTAACACATAGAAATTCATTTTCAAAACAACACAATTTGACGTATTATTTAACGTGGTGTCAGCCCACGGCAGAGACAGCGAAAAAGCGACCAGACGGGGAATCGATCCCGCGCCAACGGGAATACGAGTCACGCGCCTTAGCCACTACTCCACTGAACTCTACAATATACGATACAATAATTTGTACATATTTTTACTCAAGGAGTCGAAAAAAGTGGCTTCCAGAAAATGTCTGTGCATGTGTGTGTGTGTGTGTGTGTGTGTATGAATTAAGTACGCCAGCTAGATCTCGAAAACTACTCGATGGATTTACTTCAAATTTTGCATACAATTTATTTTTTTGTTTAACTGGCGCGAAAGCTATTGAAAATTGGTTTTCTTAGCGTTTCATTTTAGAGCCATTTTTAGAATTTAATAGTATATTACGCATCAAGGGAGGGAAGGGAGACATTCTAACCCGCGCGTATGTTATCGCCCGAGCCGAAGGCGAGGGCGATAAGCGCGCGGGTTCAGATGTCCCCCTTCACTCCCGTGGCGCGTATGCAATTTTTTACCATAGCCAAGCCGAAAGTTGTGAACTAAAATTACGTATAACGTAAACGTAATGTTATATTGTTCTACTAAGATACACTACACGATATCACACTACACGGTAACACTCGTAATGATAATTCATTATTAAAAAGATGTTATGAATTATTTTAATTACACACATTTTCATCACACACATTTTTAAAGATTCTATGCTTTGTTTTACTATATACACTACACGATAACACACTGCACGGTAATACTCGTAATGATAGTTCATTAATAAAAAAAAATTTATTATTTAATGTGATAGAGTTATTCTTTGATACACTCTGTTTCAATGCTCACATTTTTCATCACACACATTTTTAACTAAATAATAATATAATACAATGTATACATATGCATTATAATGTATACATTTTGTTTTAAATTTAAGAGATTTTGAAAAAGAAACAGAAAAAGATTTTGATATCTGCCTTTGTTTTGTTCTTACTATGACTTTTGATGAAGAGCAAAAAGGTCAGGTATATTAGACATTATATGGGAAAAATAAAGAGACGGAGAGATATAACGTATGCTATACTCTGTCGTTAGCACCTGCGCAGAACGTTCTTTTTGCTTCCTGCCCTGGCAAGAATGTGAGACTTTCGGTTGAAGTAGTGGGGATGAAAGTAGAAACTTTCGGGTTGGATATGGTAAAAAAAAAATTTCGGTTATTCATTTTTTTTGTATTTTACGTAAACTACTCAAAGGATTTGCTTAAAAATTCGTATGGATTTTTAAATTTTTTAAAAAATTTTTATTTTTCATTTGTTTTTCTATTTACGAAAACTATTCGATAGATTTGCTCTTGAATTTGTATGTAAGCTATTCACTATTGTCTGAAGAAACAAGCTTTGGAAAACTAATTTTCTCAGCGCAGTTTTAATTTTAGAGCATTTTTAAAATTTTCATTTTTCATTTATCTTTTATTTCGCGTAAACTATACGATAATTTTTCTCTAAAACTTTTATACAATCAATTCGCTATTGTCTAACGAAAATAAGCTTTTGAAAACTTATTTTCTTAGCGTGGTTACAATTTTAGAGAATTTTAAAGATTTTTAAAAAAATTTCGATTCTTTTTTTATTTTATTTTACGTAAAGTACTCGATAGATTTGTTCTAAAATTTGCAGGGAAATTATTTGCAACTGCCAAAAGAAGAAAATTTTTTTAAAACTGTTTTGCTTGCGTAATTTTAATTTTTGAGCATTTTGAAAATTTTGGAAAAGAAATTTTGAAAAGAAAATTGTATTAATTTAGCTAATTAGATCTCGAAAATTACTCTTTGAATTTGCTTCAAATTTTGCATACTATCTATTTTTTTCTCTGAGTAAGTGGGAAGCTATTGAAAATTGGTTTTCCTAGTGTAGTTTTAATTTTAAAACCATTTGAAAAGTTGGAAAAAAAATTTTGATTTTTCCATTTTTTTTTTATTATACGTGAATTATTAAATGAATTTGCTTTGAAATTTGCATGAGAATAATTTCCATTTGTCAAAAAAAGTATGATTTTTAAAAACCGATTTTCTTAGTATAGTTTTGATTTAAAAAAATTTTTTAAATTTTGAAAAAAATTTTTATTTTTTTTCATTTTACGTAAACTACTCGATAGATTTGCTCTAAAATTCGTTTACAAGTTATTTGCTACTGTCTTTATAAAACGAGTTTTCAAAAAATTTTCTTAGTGTTATTCTTTGATCAATTCTTTTGATTTCTGATTCAACGATTTCACTAACTCTTTTCTTACTTGCTTACTTCCTCTCTGTCTTTCTATCTTAGATTGATCCTAATTTTTACTCTATTTTTATCCATCTCTGACTCTCTCTTCCTATTTCCTAATCACTCTTACACTTCCTAATTTTTCTTGAATAGAAATTGTTTTTTACATTGAATTCACATTTAAAAAAATAAAATCAAATTACTCTAATTCAATGAGCTCTATGAGAAAGCAATACGCCAAAGCACTTGGCAGCGTTTTTATATTCATTCAAAGCATCCAACATAAGTTTTAGGTCTTCACAATAAACGCAAAGATATGAATCGTTGGGTGGATATAACCCACTATGGTTTTAAGGCATAGAATGTTGATATACCGATTTTTTCGAAGAGCGTAGGATTTTCGCACCTTTGTATTGATACTCTAAAGTAATTTGATTAGTGAAATTTTAAATTGTAGATTACTTGAGGTCCGATTAAACTGTTCTACGACAGCCTCACTATGGAAAAATTCTTCCAAAGATTTTTGATTGCTTAAGATCGATGAAATAGGTGTATTTTTCACTTCATCTAAAAATATATTGTAACACGAAGGACATACTTTATCTTCCCTAGAAATAAAAATACTTAGATACAAACGCTTCAAAGACTCTGTTAGATCACTTGATTCTCTAAACGGATTTTTAAAGCAATCGTAAACAACTTTTCTGTGTCTTTCTTTTAAATCCTTGAACTTTATCTTAACAATCAGTGATGCCATTATCATTTAGTTCTGCGACAGAGCAAAAAAAAATTTTTGTCAGACAATTTCATTTTCGATCTTAATTTTCTTATATACTTGAATGCGTCAGGTCGTTCATGAGAATGCAAAAAATGAATTGTCGTCGCCTAACGGCGACATATGCCAACTTACTAAAAACTAAATTTAAATCGTAGATGTAGAATTAAAACTGTATAAAAAATTTTAATTTCCAACGATAAAAAATTCCGATTTTTATAAACTTAAAATCGTCATAACTTCGGTTCTAATTGATTAAAAAATTTAATCGGAGGTTCATTTTAAAGATTTTTGTGAATGCTTTTGGTACATTAATAAATAAAAGCATTAAAGAATCATAAAAAGATGCAATAGTTGGAAAAATGGCACGATTCGTCATGATATCAATGCTTTAAAATGGAAAATATGAAAAAAAAAAATTTTTAATTTTCTAAACAAAAATAAGGCAAAATCGCATATTCTCACCTATCCTAAAAGTTATTATTTTTCATGTATAAAAACATATCTAAATTTAAAAACAACAAAATATAGCTTTTGAGAAAATCGCGTTTGAAAAAAATCGCCTTTTTCGGTTTTACACAGTAAAAAATTTTGTGTAATTCGTCCAATTTTTTTTGTATAAAAATTTTTGTGTTAAAATTTTACAAACATGTTTGTAAAATCAACATAAAAATTTTTGTAATTTAAAAATTTCTGTGTACATTTAAAATTAACACAAAAATTTTTGTAGAATTAACACACGGAGTTTGTTATTTTTACAAACATGTGTGTACTTACTAGGAGAGTATCACAACTCCGGATCATGGATTTTTCTCAAACTTTGGGATGAGTTTTCAGATGACAAAATATGGAAAAAACGAAAGTTATAGTCACAAACGCTCAACATTTCTCTAGTTACAGGCAATTACAGAAAATCACTAAAAAAGTTACTAGATTTTTAAACACATATTTCTTTAGCATTGATAGCTAGAAGCTTGAAACTTTTTTTATAGCACTGCGTGATTTAACTTCTCCGTGTAATAATAGGTGATTTAAGTCGCCCGTATCGTAATATACTATTAAATAGAAGCTGAGTTCAAATCCTTTTGAAGCAGTAGTTATAGCATATCAAAATATTATTTTTTTCCAAAGTTATAGCGTAATAAAGATTGAACCTGAATTTTCTTTTTAAAACATTAATTAATAACAAAAGCTGAAATTGGGTCTAATCTTTATTACGCTATAATTTTGGGAAGAAGTAATATTTTGATATGCTATAACTACTATTTCGAAAGGATTTGAACTCAGCTTCCGTATAAAAAAAGTTTTAAGCTTCTAGCTATCAATGCAATAGAACTATATGCGTTTAAGAATCTAAAAACTTTTTTAGTGTTTTTTTTTAATTGTCTGTAACTAAGGAAATATTGAGCGTTTGTGACTATAACTTTAGTTTTTTCTATATTTTGTCATCTGGAAACTTATCCTAAAGTTTGAGGAAAATCCGTGATCGGAAGTTGTGATACTCTACTAGTTAGATATTTAAATAATCTCATACTTCTAATAATTATATATTAGCATTATTATTATGCACAATAAAAATGCCATAAATGCAAACTAAACTTTAGTTTGTAAATATTAATTTCTTCTAATCCCAAAAATTAGTATACTTTTTTTTTCTTCTTTAACGTCGCTATATTTATGCTATTTGTGATGCTAATCAGCGACGGAGCTCGTAAGTGTGTTTGTGAACAAAGCACATGTAACGTACAGTGGTGCTTCTATCAATCGGTTGCCAAGAGCGAGATTCGAACTCAGAACCCCGAGATTACGAATCTAACGCTGAACCACTAACCGGTTCTATTTTTATACTTATTTGATGTACTCATATTCAAAAATGATCGGCTCTTTTCGTAATCATTCGTTTACGTTCGCCTTTAAATGACAATGTAATATTGTCAAATGAGTTTAGTTCGTTTATGATTTTATTGATCCACTCATACATCCATCATTTTATCCTTTTTCTTATATTTCATTATCTCTCTTTTTTTTAAATATATTAACAGAAAGAAATACGAGAAAGTCATTATTTAATATTTAATCATGATTTCAATCATTATATTTTAATACAAATAAATTTGTAAAATTTACAAATTTCATTATTCAAAATTTTGTATTATTCATGAATTTTTGTGTTAAAATTTTAACTTTGAAAATTATACAAAAAAAATTTGTAAATTTTAACACAAAAAAATTTGCATTTCATCTGTAACACTTATGTGTGTTAAAATTACAAATTTTTTCCACTGTGTACATGAATAACTCAGTAGGATCAACTTATATTACAACAATCGGAACAATATTTAAAACTTGATTGGATTTCGCACATTTTCCTTGAAAGAACGTCAAAAAAGGTAAAAAATTTACGGAGCTTCAGCAATTTAAAAATTTAGGTTTATTTTAAGAGCAGGCCGAACTATCTGTCTTCGTCCATTAGAGTTTTTCATCATTTTTATAAAGACCATTCGATGTAACAAGAAAAGAATAGTAGCTCCCGCTGGATATTATAATTGTGATAACCGCAATCGAAGGTTTTAATTTCGATATCGGAACATCTAATTTATAGCAACTTTCGTAAACTATAAAACGATGTTATTTTTTAGGGTGAATAACTGGCGCAATGTTATCCTTGTTTTTGAGTCACTGCCTAGCAGTAAAACTCGGGTATTAAGTGCCCGTCAGTCAACGTATTCTGTTTTTAATTAATTGGGACGTATGTATTAATTCCGTTTTTTATTTTAGAAAATTAATCAACTTTAATCATGATACTTTTATTATAATGACGTGAATCTGTCGTAATTACCTTTTATTATTTATTCAATTAGTAAAGATTGATATATATATAAAACGTAAAGAAAAATAATGTTCAAAACGAATCGATAAAAATAATTTTTCCTCATCAAAGAAAATCTTGCTTTTTATTATACGAGATGGGGCTATCTCCTTATTTTTTGCTACAATTATTAGTTTTTGCAAAAAAATTAATTCTTTGATTAGGAAAGGACAGAGATATACGACCTGTTCTTAATAGCCGAGTCTCTCGTGAAGTGACCGGGCTATTTTAGAATGGCTTTCCTAATTAGATTTTTTTTGTTTATTTCTACCTATCGCGCGTTACCAATCTTATTCACAAAGGTCTCTCCTTAAGTGACCAGAGGAAACAAAAATGTAACAAAAATTTATGAAACTGTATTATAAAATTTTACTAGATAAAGTTAAGTAAAAGAGATCTTTGTCGAAACTAATGAGTCAATAATATCTTAGTCTCTCCTGAAGTGACCGAGATATTTTTGAATGACTCGCCTATTTGTTTTTATCTGTAGCTACCTTACGCGTTATAATTTAAATTCATAAAGGTCTCTCCTTATAAGTGACCAGAATAAATCGAAATTATAAAACTTATTTTAATTTATTATCTTTTCCTTGGGTATGTCCGTCCCAAAAAGGAATTATAAACGTGTCGAATTGTGTATTTGTGCTAGTTAGTCTTTAGCTTTCATTTGTTTTATGTTTTTTTTTGTATGAAAATCTTATTAAACAAATTAATATTATAACTTCTTTTAAAAGAAGATTTTCTTTCGACCAATCAAATATTATTTAAATTTATTTTAAATAAGTGGAAAAATCTACGTCTCCTTTTTTTTCTATATTAAAGAAGAGAAAATTTTATAGCAACCAAACAAAGGTCTCTCCCGAAGTGACTAATGTTCAGCTGATATAAAATTTTTAAAAAGGTTAGAAATATTTGGTCTCTCATGAAGTGACCAAAGATATTTTTTAACCTCTATAACTCCTCTTTTACAAGAAACCCAGAAGATAAAAAAATGTGAAAACAAGAAAATAAAAATTTTATTAAAAGATGTAAGATACTATTCTTTAGAAAAATTCAAAATTATTAACTAACTTGCCCTTTTTGGCATAAAAATTTAGTACTAACCGACAAGGAATATTATAGTCTCTCGTGAAGTGACCGTAATATTAACTTGTTTGGTTATTTTATGATTTCTTTTCTTTGGATATTTTTTTAATTGTAAAAATTATTTACGATACAAAATTACTCACTCTTAGAAAAATAAGGTGAACTCCTTTTAAAAATAAAAAGATGGTTATTTAAGTTTGAATCTTATTTATTCAATTTTAAAGAAAATTGCGTTACAAAATTAACAATATATTTTTTTGATTTATTTACTATTAAAAATTATAATCTAAGTCGAATCGTGTTAAGGAAAAAAAAGTAAAAATTTGAAAATCTTTCAAGTTACAATAAGTAAAAATCAGTTTTGAGAGAAAATACGAACAGTAAACCACGAAAAGTAAAAATTAGAAAAATTTCTAAGTTAATTCGAGAAAATTTTAAATGAAATTTCTAAAATAAAAATTCTAAGTTTGATCTTGAGATATTAAATCTCAAGCAAAAAATTTTAAAGTTTGATCTCGAGAAGTGAATTCGAGCAAGAAAAATTATGGAGATAGATAATCTACAAAATTATCTAACAATTTTCTCCAATTAGAGAATAGTATATTACGCACCAAGGGAGGGAAGGGGGACATTCTAACCCGCGCGTATGTTATCGCCCGAGCCGAAGGCGAGGGCGATAAACGCGCGGGTTACGATGTCCCCCTTCACTCCCGTGGCGCGTATACAATTTTTTACCATAGCCAAGCCGAAAGTTGTCAACATATTGTTCTACTAGATACACTACACAATATCACACTACACGGTAACACTCGTAATGATAATTCATTAATAAAAAAAGATGTTATGAATTTAAATTTTTCATCACACAGATTTTTAAAGATTCTATGCTTTGTTCTACTATATACACTACACGATAATACATTACACGGTAACACTCATAATAATAGTTCATTAATAAAAAAAAAATGTATTATTTCATCTGATAGTTATTCTTCGATACACTGTGTTTCAATGCACACATTTTTTATCACACACATTTTTAACTAAATAATAATATAATACAATGTATACATATACATTATAATGTATACATTTTGTTTTTTTTTGTTTCAAATTTAAGAGATTTTGAAAAAGAAACAGAAAAAGATTTTGATATTTGCCTTTGTTTTGTTCTTACTATGACTTTTGATGAAGAGCAAAAAGGCTAGGTATATTAGACATTATATGGAGAAAAGAAAGAGACGGAGAGATGTAACGTATGCTATACTCTGTCATTAGCGCCTGCGCAAAACGTTCATTTTGCTTCCTGCCCCGACAAGAAAGTGAGACTTTCGGTTGAAGTAGTGGGGATGAAAGTAGAAACTTTCGGGTTGGATATGGTAAAAAATTGTTTTTCTAACGCTTTTTTACATGATTTCTATTGGCCTTTGCTTTTCTTAAGAGGTCAGAGAGGGACCTTAAACCCTTCCAAAATTTCAACTTGGGCCTTGAGTAATGTGTAAGACAAAGAGAGAAACTAGGGTATAGAAGTTTTTCTTGCAGCAGAGGGGGTATATCTGGAAAGATATGCCACCTCCCTTAGAGAAGCCCTATTTTGTCTCTTGATCTTTTACAATTTTCTTTAAATTGTTAAAAATCATTATAAATCGCTATTAACTAATTACGGTCTAAACTAAATATATCTATAATATTGCAATTAAAATTCTCTTTAAAACGATATAAAATATGCCTATTTTGCTAGAATTTAATGATTTTAAAAAGAGAAATTAATATAGTATTTCCTTTGTTATTTAATTTTCTTTGCAATATTATTCGACATATATGTAAAATTACAGTTTCTTACGAATCGCCATTGCTAATAGTTTTTTATTTTTATTTTTATCATTTTTTTCTTCTTTTGTTTTTCGTTCTTTAAATTTTCTTTTAAATTAATTATAATTATTTCTATTGCTATTTAAAAAGGGGAACAATTATGACCGAATAATAATAAGATCGAAAAAATCATTTTGTTTAAAAAGTTAAAATAAAATTTTGAAAATGAAAGAACGCTTGCAGGACCGTACACTTGGCGGAAAGGATATTTTTCCGAATGTTAACCTCAAATGGCAACATTGCATATTTTACCACAGGCATAAGACAATTCCAAATTATAGAGCAAATTTCGCATCATCGTTACTTATTACTTAATGACATAATTTTAGTAAACAAATAATATTACTTTCTTTTTTCATGATCCGAATTATAATTTTATTAAATAAAATTTTTATTCCTTAGTTCAATAATCATATAGAATCTAGTATTGTGAATGTAAATTATATAAGCAATAAAATTTAAGTTGTTATCATTTGAATTTTGCACGAATAACCTATAAAAAAACAAAATAATCATGATGCGAAACTCAATGCATAATTCGAAGTTTTCTTATGTCTGTGGTAAAATATGCAGCGCTGCCATTTGAGGTACACATTCGGAAAAATATCCTTTCCGCCAAGTGTGCATCTAAAGAAGCGAGGTTTATAGCTTACAGATGTGTATGTTACAAGTGCGTGCATCCTTAAAGAAATCAAGAAAAGAAGTTAAAAACAGAAATATTATCTGAGGCTAGAATTATTTCCCTTTATTAACTTAATATTGTATATTTTTTTTCCTTTTTCTTTATATAAAAATAATGATTAAAAACAAATAAAAATTATTTATCAAAAACCTTTTATGCATCTAAATTTTTTAATATTAAAATTCGCTATATTGTGCGTATATTGATTAATTAACCTTAATTATTATTAAATCTATTTCTTTATGATTATGATTAAAAGTAAATTGTTTTTGTAAATATTTGGAATTGAAATTATAAAATTTTCGTCGCATAGAAAAGAAAAGTTTGGTTTTCGTTCCTATGCGACATGTATATATATATATTGCAACGATTATTCATAATCGTGCAGACAGGATATTCAAATCTCTCGCGAGGCACGATAGTAACAGGCTCAACCGCCAGGTGCCGTCAGTTTTTGCTGCTTCCGCAAGAGGAACAGCGAGCTCGAGGAGATATAAGAGCTAAGGCTCAGCGAAGAGTCGAGGGATCATGATTGAGTGTTGAGATCGATGAGAGTGTTGAGATCGATGAGGTTAGGCTCGAGACGCCGTGGTAGAAACATCGCGATAATCATAGACTCGCGCGAGCATAGTAGGACAAACTAAACTGCCCTTCTTAGGGCACTAAGCAAATAAATATTTTCGAAATCCTTATAACTAAATAAAATAAAATAAAATAAAAAACACCTAGAGCTATACTATGAGCTCCAGCCCCAAGGCGGACTCACACGCTATTATGACCGAGAACAGTAATACTTCCAGATCCACCACGAGATCCAGCTCGAGAACAAGCAGGTCTACAACAACCACTGATAAAACCCCCACAAACAAAATGGAGACGGACGGTGACTTTACTTTCGTCAAAAACAAAAAAAGGACTAGCCGTGCCAGTGAAGATGGCCACTCAGAAAGAAGCAACAAGAGGAAAAAGAACACCTCGAATGGTGAGTTAAAACTTAGTAATCCTTTCGAAGCTTTAGCAGCACTCGAAAAAGAACCATCAAATGAAAAATCTCCCCTTAATGATGTACCTACCGACACCCCCCAAACTAAAAAGAAGGAAACAATCAGCCCAATAAACGTCCGTATAGACGAATTAAATTTTCCTTATTCGATACTACAAAAAATAATAAATGAACTCGAATATAAAGCAATAGTTTACAATCAAAAGAACAACTATATATCAGTTAGAGTATCTACCCTAAATGACTACAGAAAGCTTCTTGCAGAATTAGATAAGCAAGGTTTTGAATACTTCCTATTCAAGCCTGCAACAACGCTCCCACCAATTAAATTAGTCCTCAGAGGCTTACCGGTATACACGCCGGTAAATGACATAAAAAAAAGAGCTAACAGAACATAACCTAGACGTCATAGATGTCTTGCAGATGAAAAGAGGCAGCGGCACAAGTGCCGTTCCACTACCCCTTTTCCTAATCACATTGGAAAACAATGACAAAGCACAGACAGTAAAAAATGTCAATACCATCGGGTATATAAAAGTAAAACTTGAAAGCTATGTCAAACCTAAAAAACTTGTACAATGCTTTAACTGCCAAGGTTTCAATCACGTGTCTAAATTCTGTCACGTAATTCCTAAATGCGTCAAGTGCGGTGAGGACCACAAATCAGAAGCTTGTGAAAAACCGAAAGAAAGAAAATTCATCAAATGCGCAAATTGCGGCGAAAACCACACGGCTAGCTACCGTGGTTGCAAAAACTATAAACTCTACTCCCAACTAAAAAGCACTAAAACTGCACCTAAACAAAAACAAACAACTGTCAAGACCTCAGTAAGTAATAATAATAACAATAATAATATAAATATTAATAATCACAACCAATTCCCTAACCTAAGACAAAATCAACCCACTGAATATACACCCACCGTTTCATACAGCCAAAAAATTAGATCAAGCCAAACCCTCCCCAATATCCAACAAGACGAAGCCGCTAATCTGATGAACATCCTAAACCAAGCGACTGAACTCACAATAAAAATATCCTCATGCTCGATCTCATTAAGTGATGCTACTATTCAAACAGCCACTATTATAAAGCAACTGTTCTCAACAGCGTTCAAAGTAGCAAACAATGGCTGCAACAAATAAAAATTTAAAAATATGCGCATGGAACGCAAACGGACGGCTCTTAAGTAAAAAGAGAGAACTAGAATCATTAATTTCTAAAAATCAAATCGACATTTGCTTAATCAGCGAAACGCTATTAAAAGAAAATCGCAAATTTAAAATACACGGATATAAAATATATAGAAATAACACAAGTAGAGGAACCGCGCTAGTAATAAATGAAAAAATTAATCACTTCGAAATTAAACTTGATACGAAAGACGTCGAAGCAACGGCAATCAAAATTAAAACACACGGCTCCGAAATAGCAATAATCTCCACTTATAACTCCCCAAGCGTTAAATTTAATAAATCCGACTATGATAAACTCTTCAAATCAGCTGACTCCGTTATAGCTGCGGGTGATTTTAATGCTAAGCACACCAGATGGGGCAGCAGAACAGTAAACTCCCTAGGCAGCAAACTGAGCAAATATTGCTTGAATAAAAACCTACACGTGCATGCTCCAAGCGAATTCACACACTACCCATTCAATAAACGTCAAAAACCGGACATCATCGATTTTGCGATCTGTAAAAACCTAAACTATACAACAAACCTCAAAACACTACATGAACTTGACTCAGATCACTACCCAATAGAAATTTTAATAGATATGCGGGTAACAATTAATCCTCCGTGTTCAAAATACAACTTCGCTAAAACAGACTGGACAACATTCCAAAACTACATAACCTCAAATATAGAAGAAGCTCCAACTCTAGATACTATAGATAAAATAGACTTAGCCATAGATAACCTCACAAACGTAATAAACCACGCGATAGACATCTCCACTCCTATCAACAATAACAATAAAGGACAAGCCCCACTTCCTGACGAAATTCTAAATCTGATAAATAAAAGAAATCTGCTACTCAGAGAAAATCGGAAGCGCTATAATCCTATATTAAAGCAAGAAATAAATCTGCTAAGATCAACTATTGAAAATAAAATAAAAAATCACAGCTGCAATATCTGGAATAATAAGATAAACGAATTAAACACACAAGATAATAGCCTTTGGAAAATGACTAAAGCCCTAACACGCTCGCAAACTAATGTTCCCCCGCTCAAAGATGAAAACAACACCTTAAAATACTTTTCGCCTGTAGATAAAACTAACAGATTAGCAGAAAACTTCGCGAAAACCTTCAACCCCCATAATACCACAACACAAGATTTTATAGATGAAACGGATGAAATAGTTAATAAATTTTTACAAGACCAACATCATGACCAATTAACACAAATAACACACTCCGAAATTAAAAACTATATTAAAAGAACAAAAAATAATAAAGCCCCCGGACCGGATAAAATAACAAATTTCGTCTTAAAACGGTTACCCACTCGTGCATATAAACTACTCTCTAATATATTTAACGCCTGCCTAAAATTAAATTATTATCCGTCAAACTGGAAAAAAGCCATAATACTAGTTTTCGCAAAAGCCGGCAAGGATCCAACTCAACCAACAAGCTACAGACCTATCAGCCTATTAAACACTATGAGTAAGGCATTCGAAGCACTCCTTCTAGTACGATTAAAAAGCGAATTAAACACCCACGTCCAAATCAGACCCGAACAGTTCGGTTTCAGAGAAGGACACTCTACGCAACATCAGATTCTACGCCTTACAGAGTACATAACAAATAACTTCAATTGGAAACGTAACACAGGAGCGGTTCTACTAGATGTTGAAAAGGCCTTTGATAGTGTCTGGATCAACGGGTTAATACGTAAACTCATAGAATCTAACATTAATAAAAACTTGATTCAGATATTAGCATCGTATTTAACAAACCGGTACTTCAAAGTAAAGCTTAATGAAACAGAGTCAAAAGAATTTCCCATCCAAGCAGGGGTTCCCCAGGGCAGCCTCCTAGGGCCAACCCTCTTCAGATTCTACATTAATGACATCCCATCCACAGATAATGTAAATATAGGTATATACGCGGACGACACTGTTTTGTCTGCCACCTCATGGTCCAATATGAAAATAGTAAATAATCTAAACACAGCCCTAGATAATATCAAAAACTGGTGCGATAAATGGCGCGTAAAAATCAATGCTAGCAAATCGGAAGCTATAATGTTCTCCAGAAAACGATCACCAACACTAAACTTGGAGCCACCTACATATGATAACACCCCTCTCGACTGGAAAACCCAAGTAAAGTACCTTGGTGTCACACTCGATAGAAGATTAACTTTTACTGCACATACCACCAATGCCCGAAATAAAGCACATGGAGCCATTACCAAACTAAATCCACTAATTAAAAATCATTCAAGCCTCGGGATTAACAACGGATTAACAATATATAATATGATAATCAAACCGATTCTAACATACGCCTCAGCCGTCTGGGGTGGAACTTGCAAAACTAATATTACTAGACATCAAACTATCTAAAATAAAGTCTTGCGTTCAATAACAAACGCCCCGCGGTACACTAAAAATACGTTAATTCACAAAGAACTTAAAACGGAATACTTAATAGATTATATAAAAGCCTCAGCGCATAAATTTTATGAAAACACGAATAACTCAGAATATAAACTAATAAAAAACCTAGGAAAATACGACTACGATTCTAAAAATAAATATAGAAAACCGAAGGACTTTCTCTACTCAACTCGATGAAACTCAATTAAATGTATGTATTTAACTTTTCAGGAAGGCAACAACGAAGCACCGACTATTTCTCCTTTTAATCTCTTACAATCGTGAAATTGGCCTACGGATGGCACTGCGGAGGCGAGTACGCCTTGCATAGCACTTGACTATGCAAGGCGTGCACTGAACCGCAAAGTCCGTGTCGTATGCCAAGATACGATCTATTTTGTCTATTCTACTCTCCCTCTTTACCGCAAGTCTAACTAAACTTACTTAAATCTATACTTTTCCACTCAAACACACACACATACATATTCTAACGCGATGTAAATTCAAAACACAAACTATATTAGTAGGTTTTTTCTGCCCCAGCCCGCTGGAGCTTTTTCCTACTAATACCTTCTAGCATAAGCTTAAATTATGAAAACCCATGCCGCTAAGTAACTACACTTTCTCGATGATGTGAAAATGCCTAAAGTGGTAATGCATCAACAACCTCTACTTCTGATATAAAAAATCTCTTCCTTTTTCCTTTCTTCATGGAGAGGTAGCTGGAGTCGCGGGTATGCTCCCTATCCTGGGTATCTCGATACCTGGGATAGGGAGCCTACAAGCGACGATCCGGGCAGGAAGAACCTCACTGGTAGGGGGCGTAGGAGGGGGCCCCCACCTCCCCTTTTCTTTTCTTCTTTTCTGAAGAGTCGAGGCATTGGGTACTGTGCTCTCCCTCTCTCTTAGCCGAGTGCGCTCGCTGGCCTAGAGAGAGAAAGCAGTATACAGTACGGGCTTTCTTATATGGGGCTTCTACGCCTTATAAGAAAAGCTACTCTCTCGCTCGCTCTAATGTGACAGTCCATTAGAAGCAAGTCGAGCCGCAATTAATCTTTGCTGAGTGCGCTCGCTGGCTTAGATAAAATGCGACCGAGAGAACCGCCATTGCACTTCCGTACCGCCGTACCGCCGTACCAACGAATATAGACGCTTATAGAAGCGTACGTTTATATGGGCGACTTCTGCCAAAAATTGTAGTTTGGAAATTGTAGTAAGGTGGCGCGATCAGTATCAGCATACAGAAAAAAGCATGCTATCTCTTTCGCACACTTCTTTCGCTCCGACTGCTGTTTGTCAAGCTTGGCTATACATGAAAAAGCTTGAATTTAAATCGCATTATTTTTGAATGCTGCATTAAAATATTATTAATTAATAAATATTTATTAATAAATAATGTTTATTTATATTAGTTTATTATGAATATTTATAATATAAATTATAAATATTTATTTAAAATAAAATCATTTTTCCGTAAAAGCGGAAATTCATTATATAAAACTATTAAAATAAAAATCTTCAATTTTTATAAAAAATTTTTGATATCTAAAGTTATTTTTATGCCTTAAAGATAAAATTTACTTATTGAACCATAAAAATTTAATTTAGCGTCAAAATAAAATGTAGAAAAATGTAATTATTAATTTATTTTAACAATCTTTTATTTTAAATTCTCTAAATACAATCATCGTAGTATTTGATTTGGAAATAATAAATAATTATTTTTTTTTATGCTTAGCAATCTTTTTATAATATAAATAAATATTATAACCGGATATAAAAAATTTTATTATAAATTATTGCAACATGAAATTGTTTAAATTGTAATACAAAAATGTTGAAAATAAAGCGAATTTTAAAATCTCATTTATTGTTATCCGCGTAAAGTAGATACGTACCATTTCATAACAATAGTAACTTAAAAAGATTTACATCCATAGATAACACGTTATTTTTTGTTATAGTTTTCAACTTTACACGATTAATAGTTTATTTTTAATTGTTTATTACTGATTTAATATTTTTTAAAATAAATATATGATTATTTTCCTGTTCTGTGTTACATAAAATCAAGATTCGCAATTTTATAATCTACAAAAATCATTATTATAAGAAAAAATCAAAGTAATGAAAAGAAATTATAAAATATAATGAAAATGTAAAAAAAATTCAATATTTCCAAATTAAAGAAAATATATTCCTTTATTATAACATGAAAAATGTTATAAATATGAGCTAATTTAATAAACTTAAATATTAATTTGTAAAGATGAAAATATTTCAATTTAACAGAACGCTTATGAAATTTTGGATCAAGAGTTTTTATTTGGTCTAAAAATGACGAAAATTATGTTTCTCACATTTTATTGTATACTGTTTCTTATAAACAATTTTTACAAATAATAAAAAAATATTTATAATTTGGAAATAAAAAAATTTTTTTTGTTGATTTCTTGGTTTATTGTAAACATAAAATGTTCTAACATTTTTTTTTGTATAACTATTTTTATAGAGAAAAAATCATCAATATTTGAAAAAACTAACTTTCAAATTTTTTGGGTTTCAAAAGTAATGGTTATGTGAAAAAATGACCTAAGTTTTTCGGCTTGAAATGTATTAAAGAATCCATAAAAAAATTTTTCTTCAAAAATAGTTTATTTATAATTATTCATTTATTACATTGGAAAGAAAATACGTGTTATACTATTTGTGCTGGATCTGTTTAACGATAGAGGAATATATTTTTCTAATTGCATTCATTCATGAGCAATGATAGTTAATAATTTTCAATTCTAATTTATAATATGGTAGCTCATTGAAAAAAGCACATATATTTTTGACAAAAAAATGTTTCAAGAAAAAGAATTTTTTTTATAATTCAGGATATGCTCTAATGTTGAAAAAGCAAAATATGAAAAGATTTGTAATCAGTATAAATTTAGAGACACTATAAATACACAAACTTTTTGCTTTCTCACAGAGAAAGTATTGTACAGATGAAAAACATTTTTTGAATTTTTTCATAAATTTTAACATATAAGAAATCAGAAAATCGAAAAAAGTGGTTTCCACAAAATGTCTGTATGCATGTATTCATTACGCCAATTAGATATCGAAAACTACTGATTACATTAACTTCCAATTTTTCATACAATCTATATTTTTGTCTAACTAGGCCGAAAACTATTGAAAATTGGTTTTTTTTGCGTTGTTTTAATTTTAATGCCATTTAAAAAATTGAAAAAAATTTTGATTTTTAAATTTGTTTTATTTTTTTCTTTATCAAGTACTCGATGAATTTGCTTTTAAATTTTCATAGAAATTATTATCAGCTTTCAAAAGAAGGATAACTTTGAAAATCGAATTTCTTAGCGTAGCTTATAATATTAGAAAATTTTGAAAATACAGAAAAAATTTTTCATTTTTCATTTTTTTTCTATTTTACGTAAACTGCTTCATAGGTTTGGTCTAAAATTTGTATACGAATTATTCGCTACTGTCTTTATAAAAGAAGCTTTTGAAAAATAATTTTCTTAGAGTAGCTCTTAACTCATTGAACGCTTCCACTAACTCTTTTCTTTCTTTCTCACTTCCTCTCTTTTCTTCGATCTAACCCTGATACTCGTTTTTACACTATTTTCATGTATCCCTCTTTCTCTCTTTCGTATTTCGTAAATTATTTCTCACGCTCTCTCTCACCTTGTTTCACTTCTTAATTTTTCTTGAATACAATAGTACATTATGCAACAAGTGTGGTAAATAGGTGATTCGCGCACTAATCGACAAAAAAGACGAGTGTGTGGATCACCTGTTCCGCGCACGTGTTATGTATATTATTTTTTAACACATTGTGAGCTAAACACGATTATTTTTTGCGGTTACTAACCGAGCGCAGCGTGATGAGTAAATAATAAAAAATAAATAATGAACCATAATAAACAACTGCATTATTAATACAATAAATATTTTTAATATTGCGAATAAAAACTTTTATTAACATTTACTTATTAGAAAATTTCTGATTTATAATAAATTTCAAAGCGCGAATTAAAACATTTATTATTGAGAACCTTTTTTTAAATGAATTGTTGACCAGCCAAAGTTATCAATTATTCATTAGAACAGTTTCTCAAATTAAGTGTCGAAAAAGTTAAATTTTCTTTCAAGAAAATTAAAAAAACATAATACTTTTATGAAATTTTTACTTTCATATAACTTGGAAAATAAAATTATTTAAATTCTGTAATATATGTTATATATTGAAAGTGACATACATGTTATGCATATGTTACTTTTATATCTGATATATATTATATTTCAAAAGTCACTAAATGATTTACAACCATTCTACGTGTAAAAAACATTACAAGTAAATATTCACTATGTAAATAAACTTCATAATTAATAAAATAAAAATTTATTTAAACATTTTCATTGAACCACTCTTTTACATTAAACAATTCCCCTTTTTATATTTCATTTATTCTAGGAACCAGGGGGGCACCCCGTAGCCGATAGGTGTCCACGGATGCACCAAGGCTTTTTTATAGTATTTTTGCTTGCTGATTCAGAATCTGAACGATGGACAACTGTAAAATGGTCAGGTACATTGCTGTAAAGAAATTAATTGTTTAAATGCTTATAGTAAAAAACGATCGCAGATATTGACATTTCATTAAAAATCAAAATATTTTCTTATTAAATGTAGAATTCTCTCCATTTTGTGTAATGTTAAAAAGTTGATTAGAAGTTGAGTTATTGCAATTTTTAATGCATAAAGCTAGGTTTAGTCACTTAGCGCTCAGTATTCTTTCAATATTTTCATTTTTATTTGCAATATTGAGACGTTCAACAGCTTATTTGAAAGGGGAAGCTTTGTACTATAAGTTACAAAAAATAATTATCGGTTACATTGTACTTTTAACTGAGCTATAGCATTTCAAAGTTAGAAATTAACGTTGAAAATGCAATTCATTATTGTTTATAGACTGTTTACGTCTAGTTAAGGAAAAAGTTTATTGAAAAATTTTATTGATCATGATTCCCTAACTCATAAGGAATAGTCATGTATGTTTTTATCAAATTCTCTCAAATACAAATTGCGTAAAGGTGAAAAACAAGTAACGCTTCATATGGTATCGCGCGTAGTATGAAAAAACTCTATATTTTTGTGAACTGCAATAAATAGATTTGTGCAATACAATAAAATTAACATGCAAAAATATAAAAAGATAGATAATAATATATAAAACAAAAAGAAAATTAGTCTGAATTACTATTTTTATAACTCAGAAAGTAAGGAATTGTTAACAATTCTTTCAAATTACAAATCATTTTCATTAAATTTATTTTTACACGTATTTTTCTTTTGACAACAACAAAATAAACAGCAAGGTATTTCTGCTGCAACACAAACACATAACTTTCTTTCGACTATTCCTTGTGAGTTAGGGAATCATGATCAAGGAAATCATGTGTTTGTGTTGCAGCAGAAATACCTTGATGCTCATTTTTTTTTTGTTGCTGTCAAAAGAAAAATAGGTGTAAACATAAATGTAATGAAAATGATTGTTAATTTTAAAAATTTGTTATTCTTTATTTTTACACGGAGAGAATTTCTCTATAAAAAGTATGGTGACAGTCACTACAATGAAGGGACATCGTAGAATAGTATGAAAAATTATGAGGCATTACCGTAAAAATTGTCCAGAATTATACTAATTTTTCGGTAATGGCTCATAATGTTTCATACTATTCTTAGATGGCCCTTGATTATAGTGACCGTAATTTTTATAGAGAAATTCTCTCCGTGCAAAATTATTAAAATAATAATTTACACGAATTTTTTTTTTGTTTGAAATATTATTAATTATCTTTTTATTTTTTTGCATGGTTATTCAATTTTATTTAAAAAAAAAATTTATTGCAGTTTACAAAAATATAGAGTTTTTTCATAGTACGCGCGATACCA
This sequence comes from Anastatus disparis, assembly GCA_017163975.1. Classification (NCBI taxonomy): domain Eukaryota; kingdom Metazoa; phylum Arthropoda; class Insecta; order Hymenoptera; family Eupelmidae; genus Anastatus; species Anastatus disparis. Next base: position 2,951,724 of record JAFFSR010000292.1, on the reverse strand, counting down.
TACGACGCGTGACTTCTTTTTCACCTTAACGCAATTTATAGTTGAGATAATTTGATAAAAACATACATGACTATCCCCTATAAATTAGGGAATCATGATCAATAAAATTTTGCAATAAATTTTTTCATTAACTAGTCGTAAACAGTCTATAAACAATGAAGAATTGCATTTTCAACGTTCATTTCTATCTTTGAAATGCTGTAGCTCAGTTAAAAGTACAATGTAACCGATAATTATTTTTTTAACTTATAGTACAAAGCTTCCCCTTTCCAAAAAGCTGTAGAACGTCTCAATATTGCAAATAAAAATGAAAATATTGAAAGAATACTGAGCGCTAAGTGACTAAACCTAGCTTTATGCATTAAAAATTGCAATAACTCAACTTCTAATCCACTTTTTTACATTATAAAAAATGGAGAGAATTCTACATTTAATAAGAAAATATTTTGATTTTTAATGAAATGTCAATATCTGCAACAGTTGTCCACCATTAAGATTCTGATTCAGCCGGCAAAAATACTATAAAATAGCCTCCGTGGATCCGTGGACAGCCATCGGCTACGGGAACCCCCCTGGCTCCTAGACTAATTATCAAAAAAATTTTTTTCGTATTTTCTGTCAAAATAACCATATGACAAATATTCAGTCCGTGTGCAAAACAATTGTGAATCTTATCGTTTAAAAGAAAGCAACATTGGCGTACATGTTTCGCACACTATGAAAAAATATTAGGTTTTGCACACGCAAAACAAGCATGAGAAACCGTGTTTCGGGCACATGGTGTTAAAATAGTACATTTTGTAACGGGTATGAAATGGATTTATTTACGGCCCGAGCCGAAGGCGAGGGTCGTAACGAGTTTCGTAAAAAAGCCCTTTCATACCAGTTGCAAACCGTATTTTTTGCCATGAGAGCCAAGAAAGAGCAACGAAGTTGCGATTTTGGGGTTAGAATGTCAAAAATAATGTTTTTTACATTGGTATCACATTTAAAAAAATAAAATAATATTGCTCCAACTCAATGAGCTCTACGAGAAAGCATTGCCTCAAAGTACTTTGCAGCATTTTTCCTATAAAAAATATATTTAATTTAAATGAATTTTTTCCAAAAACTTTATTAAAATAATGTTCATTTCAATAACATTTTTAATCATTGAAAACAATACTTCCAAAGTTATAGGCTAATAAAAAAATAAAATGAAATAAAAACATTGTACATTTAGCATTTTCGCGACTCTTCTTCGTTTTTTAAATATCTTGTCCACAAAAAAAATTCTACACTACTAATTACATGTGTTTAAGTATGTTGTCACTCGTTAAGTATATAGAAAGATTACTAGATTAAGGAAATATTGATTTTATCTAATATCACCGCAGAGTTGTTAAATTTATAAGTTTTTGCCATTTTCTCCTATATTCTAAATTTTATTATTCTACTAATTACTGTACTAATTACATTTATCCATTTTTAGTGTATACTTTTATAACAAACGTTGCGAATGATCATAACAATAATGTATAAAATGAAGACAAAATATTTATAAGAAACGAAGAATAAATTTTAACAAATACATTTCATTATTGCTTTTCATACAAAATAATTAGTGCAAATAAGTGTTTATTTATTTTTAGATTGGTTATTCTCAGGAAACACTTCCAATAAAAAATTATGTGAAAGAATTTGTTTGTTTTATTATTTATTCTTATGAATAATTATTATTTTAATTCACAATTATCTTCTGTAAGAATATTAATCAAATAAAATGTATTAAAATTGTTAAGTAATTCTTACTTTTGATTTAAAGCTTTTAAAGCTTTTTTTAAAGCTTCTACGCTGATTGGTAGATATTGTTAGAGAGTTTTTTCGGATTTCGACCGTGTAGGTTGTACTTAAAGTTATAATTCTTACTTATCCTTTAACTCAGTAAATATTATATAGTTCCTTTAGTCAAAATAACTTATCAACATAAGACATGTTTTAATATTAAATTGCAGACATGTTTATATGGTCTTGTTTCAATATATAAAGTAAGACTATATTAAGTACACATGCTTTGGAAAAGGAAAATTAAAAGAAATGAATACTATCTATATTCTTTTTATTTGCACACGGATAAGAAAAAGTATTGTTATTGGTATTATTTAATTACTTACCTTAGTTATATGACAAAAATTTTATTTTGTCAAATTCTCAATTGAAATTGTTTATTATAGTATTCTTAAAACAACTTCAGACAGATTTCCACACTACGCCAATGGGGTACTGTCACAGCGCGTTGGTTTTTAATTTTTTTTACATTATTAATTATTATATGAATAAATAATTACAATTTTATAAAATGTTATGGTATGATAAAATAATATAGAATTATCTTAAATTAATTCATATAAATATTAATAACATAAAACGTGGTACCATCGCCAATAGCCCTACAACCCTCTAAAATCCAGGTAGTGACCTTCACTTCTTGGATTGAAAAGGGCAACCACGTAAACATCAGAGTTTGAATAAAATCATTTTGAACATTGTTTAAAATGAATGTATCCAAACACTGATGAGAGCAGAAAACCACATGCCCACATCCTATTAAAAAAAAATAGACGAGAAAGAGAATATATACTGATTTCGCGTTTCTCATATAATTTTTTTTAATAGACCCCTTCTGCTCTTACCTGGCTCGACCTATATTACACACCCAATGTAATAAGAAATGAAATTAATTGCTAATAAAGTTGCAAAATATTTATATATATACCTCACTTGTGTATATTCATAAATATTCATCAAATTCATATTATACAATCAATTCAAATATTATTATAATGGGTGTGCATGAAAATAATCATATAAATGTATCCATGTTAAAAAAAAGAGTTATTAAAAAATTATTTTAATTTAGTAATAGTTATCTTTTTTTCAACAGGATATGTGAATCTAAAATATTATTTCATCATACCATGTAAATAATAGTATAAGAATTCACTTTACTAATTTATATGATTATTTTTTTTATAATCCTACAGTTTTCCATATATACACGAAATGTTATTAACACATACACTACCATGCAATTCAAACTAAACGAATTCTTACAAGTATGAAATGATAAAAAATAAATAATATTGTGATATTTTTCATTGAAACTATAATTACAATACTAACAAAATTTAAAATTTTTTCAAATCTTTTAATACTTAATATTTAAATTCATTTAAGAAAACGAATAATTAATAAAATGTGCAAAAATTAACATGTTTATTATTAATTTTTATTGATAATAATTTAATTAATCAAGAGTAAAACTTAAATATTTCTGTAGAATATACTCTTTAAATCAGTAACAATTAAAGTAATCTATAATATAACTTAAATTCTTATGTTGAATATATTTAACTACTTACAAATAATTTATTATTATAAGATTGTATTTTAAATGTACTATCGAAAAATATCACTGGAAGGTATATTTACAGAAACGATTTCAATATCTAATATAAATAATAATACGACGACATAGTTAACAAAAACAATAGCCATCAACAATAATTGAATCAACGAATAAATAATGTATGAAAAAAATTGTTTACAGTCAAAAAAGTAACATTAACGTGAAATATTAACGAACAAGTGAAATAAAATTATATAAGAATAAGTTAAATAAAATTATACATTAGTAAGTAAAATCACTTAATAATTTATTCATGATTCAATTTTTGCAATTTTCGATTTGGCTTATCATTAGCAATTCCACTTCTTTTATATTTTTTAGCATCCCGCATATCACGATTAATCCATTTTAATTTATAAAATATGTGCACTCTAACAAAAAATTTTATCATTTTTTCACGATGTGAATAGCAGACATTATCAAATTCATCAAGTTTAAAAAAATCTTCATTACGTTTGTTTATTGACTTCTTAATTTTATTTATCATAAGTTTACCAACATTTTCACGATAACTTATACTCTCGAAATATTTATCAAACGTTTGTACAGCAGTTGTAATTACTGAAGTGAAATCATCAGAAGGAACAAAAAGATTACCGAGCTGATTGTCATTTTTTGAAGTTACATAAGTTTTAAAAAAAATCAAAAAATCTTTACTACTTTCAAAATTAGAATTTGGACGAGTGCAATAATTTTTACATTCTAGACATTTTGATTCAGAACAACACTTCTTTGCAATGTATCCAGCGACATACTTGATTGCACTATCTAAAAGAGTAGAAGAGTCAGCATGATTTAATGAAATTTCATTTAATCTATTTGATGCATTTTCTAAATTTGAAATACTATTGTTGGAAGTTTCTTGTGACTCTAAAATACTATTATTTCCAGCAACTGAAGGAATTATAAAAAAATCTTCATTTATAATATTCTCTGCTGAATCTTCTACTTCGTTACATGATTCACTATCAGTACTCTCAAACGAATCATTCATTTTTGAGTTTACATCAAGTAAATCAGTAGAAAAGTCTGTCCTGTTACTATGCTGTTCAATCGGCAAATGAGATTCACTGACATTTTCAGCACAGTTTTGTATACAAAAAGGTAAATCAGTATTATTGTCTTGTGGAATTGCTAATAATCCAACTGTTTCATCTGGCTGACAATTCGTTAGTTTAGATGACGACGTTAAATTAGCAGTTATTGAATATTGTAAATTACATTTCAATTGCATCGCCGTGGAATTAGCATTATGTCCTGAACGGCTTCTCAAAACAGCAAATAAATTTTCTAGGGGATCTTGATTTAAACGCGAAGTTAATAAATAAAGCCCGCCGTTTTCTTTCATATCTTCCCATTGTTTAAGAACACTGTTAACGGTTAAATAAAAACCTTTAAAACACAGAGGATCGGCTTTATCACATTTCCACGTTTTAATCCACGGCAAACATAGTTTTAAAAAATTAATGACTTGAGAATTTTGGTCTGATAAAGGGCGTCGTAAAGGATTTTTATCTTTTGTGCTTCTACTATTTAAACAGTCAAACAAATTATTAACATCTTCAACGAAATGCGCAGTTGCTATACAATCTGGATGAGTTAAGGGATCGTTTGGACAAAATTTACCGGCCATTAAAGCAGCTGACACGGAATGGCTAAAAATTTGAGCAGCTAGGCTAACGTTCATTAATTCGAAAGGGTTCGGATCCAAATGTCGATCAGTGAGTTTTGGTGCAGCTTTGCACGGTTTATTTCTCTCTTTATCACGTAATTCACGAATCGCTTCCCATGAAACACTACTATCACCCACCATTAATGACCGATTTTTAAATGTGTTACGAAGGCATTTAATTAAATGAGGAGGATCATAATTAAAAAAAATTTTTCTATCATACCGTTCTATAAAAGGTTTTTCTTCGGTTATCTCTAAATTTCGAATAGCCACCGTATTGGGAGATCCTAAATCGCAAACCATAGATTTAATTATAAGGCCCGTTTCTTCAACCCAATCAATTGTGTCTAAAATAATATTTGTTAAAGATTCTCCGTGTACACTGTTGTGGGAGACATAGTAACTGATTGGTTGCCTCCAATCATGTTGCCGACCTCTCAGCATGAATACTAGAACATGATTACCAAGTTTCGATGTACGACCATGTTCTCCCAAATCAGTATACCCTTCGATCTTATCTTTTTTACTGTTATAATTTAACCAAGTTTTTATGATCATTTCGTCAAATAATAAAACGCATTCACGTTCTTTAATCGTCATACTTTTAGATTTTAATGTTAATAATTCGAATAAATTTTTCGTTTTTCCCGGTGTTAAATCTAATTCGTTTACCCACCTTCTAATCTTAGATATGCAAGGTAAAGCAAACTTTTTTTCGTCACGTAAATAGCAATAAGCTTTAGGTGATTTATAAAATAATGATATCGCGAACTGTTTTTCATCGTTTGTCCATTTCATTAATTTTACGTGCTTAATTTGCATTTTAAAAAATTGTAAAACTTCTTCGTTTAATTTTTCAAAATCTTTGAAATGTGCTAATTCATCTTTATTTCTTTTTAATTGCTTTTCAAGATAAGCGATTTTTTGATTTTGTTTTTTTATAATATTTTGATAAACGTTTATTCTACTCTGCTGTTTACGTACTTTTTTATACGCGAACTCTTTATTCGAAGGTAATTGTTTTTTTAAAATAGCAATCTCTTTTTTTATTTTTTTTACACTAATTTCGCGCTTGTTATTAATTGGGTCGTTTTCTGATTCGCGTACTTCATTATCTTCACATCTGTTATTTAAGTCGTCATCTGAAATAATAAGTTCTTTATTTGAACATGTTGGCTCATTTAAATCAATCATTTCTGGCTCTACATTTTCAATAAGTGGAGGTAATTGTAAATCGATTAATAAACTTTCTCGAACTGGATTATCAACAGGAATATCTATTTCTGCAGAGCCAACATCTTCATCACTAATTTCATCTAAATCTATTGTAGCCTTGTCAATCGGCAAAGCAGTGGCTTTTAACTTACGTTTACCTGATTTGTCAAGGTAGGTGTCATCTTCCAAAAAATGTTTCGAACACACACGTTTATTATCAAGGGCTGAATCTTGTAAATCATCTAAATCTAAATTACCTGACCGAAGAATCCATTCTCCTCGTCTAAGAATAAATGCTTATCAGTTTAAAAATGAATGAAAGGTATATTATTGGGAGAAAAAAAATAAGATACACAAAGAATATTAAACAAATTATTGCATAAACGTATCATTAAGTATTTTATATACACTGAGGCGATATTTCATAATAAGCGAAATACATGCTTTTGCTAAAGTTTCTTTTCAAATCTTTTAATTAAAAAAATCTTAATAGAGTAAACTGACCAATGTAAGATATTGTTCAATTGCCACTTTTATAGCTTTAGTCAAAAAGAAGTGTATGTCCAGTTCTACATTTGTATTTTCAGTATTGATAATAAAATATGTCAAAAGTGTTATACTTTTTCGATAATAAAACAAAAACAAACAATATTCAAAAATTCCAGTAAAAGACCGATAGCTATTAAGCATATATTCCACATGCTCGCGTAATTATTTACTTTCATCATAATATTAAATTATAATTTAATAATTACATAATTATTACAGAATCATTAATGATATATAAAATATATAACAATTAAAGTAATAGCTCCCGAACTTTCATTGAACGCCAGACTAGGACTGATCAGTCTACCCTAATATTATTAGCATGCAAATAATTCTAATTCTGTAAAATTATTTGTATCACTCACTATCATTTAAAGCACATGCATACCTACAAAAACCATCCCATTTGTTAATTTCGGAAAAGTCATTTATAACCTAAGATTTTATAATATTTAACGTATAAATAAATATTAAGTATTATAAAATCTGAAGTCTAATCATATTTACATTGTACAGAATAAAATGATATCTTTAAAATGTATGATAATGTGTGCCGAAATAAATGTTTGTGGGTTGTAATGGGTTGACTTACTTGCCTCTATATATTTATAAAATATATATTTTAATAAAATCATTTTCAGCGTGTTAAAATATACGGATATGTACTTATTTCATGTACGTAGATTTATGCAGATAAGTATTTGACACTTGCATATACTCTAAATATTTATGAATTATAACATTAGAAAAAATTAGATCTTTAATTACTTATAAATAAAATTATCATTTTAAATGCTTAAACATATTGTTGAGTAATTCATTGACCATTGATAACTTCAAATAAATTTTATTATTTACGAAAATTTGCATTAATAGTGACTTTTATTAGTATTCGATTAAGTCAATATAATGAAGTGGTTACGGCGACATTTCATGAAAATTATGATGTTTTGTAAAAAAAATACCAAAAAAAGTATTTACTTTTTATTAGCAATCTCAACAAACATAAGTTTATTTACCAAATTCGTGAGGAAAAAAAATTATTTTTATTTAAACATTAAACTTCAGCTGTTAAGACGAAAATTGCCTTTATGCTAATAACTTGTTTATTAAATTATAGTTTTTTATGCACAAAAAATTTTATTATGATTTTGGGTACTTCTCTCGGAAATATTACAACTGAAAAATATTTAAATAAATTTTTTATTCGCCTGTGTTTAAATTTGAATCATTTTTCGGAAAACGATATTAGAAAAATTTTACATAGCTAGTTTTAAAGGTATTTTGCTTATATTTTAGTTTTCTTTGTAGGTTCAAAATTGACCGAGGTTTAGCGAATTTTTTTTCAGAAAAAGGGTTTTTTTTTATTTTTCCGATATCTGCTTTATGAGGAAAGATATATAAAAATGTCAAATAAAAAAGTGTATTTTTGTATGTAGAATAACCTTAAATTTTCTCATAATTTTTTTTGCATTTTAATTTTTTTGATATTGTTGCGGTACTCTTATAAGAGTATGGATACATGTATATAAGAATTCCGCAACAATATAAAAAAAATTGAAATGCACAAAAAATTATGAGAACATTTAAGGTTATTCTACATACAAAAATACACTTTTTTTTTGTATTTGGCATTTTTTAATATCTCCTCTCATTAAACAGATATCGGAAAAATAAAAAAGACCCTTTTTTTGAAAAAAAACTAAATCTCGGTCAATTTTGAACCTAAAAAAAAAATTAAAATATTAATTTGAAATTAAGCAAAATACCTTTAAAAGTAGCTGTGTAAAATTTTTTGACCATCATTTTCCTAAAAATGATTCAAATTTAAACAGATGCGAATAAAAAAGTTTTTTTTTCTATTTTTAAATCGTAATACTTCCCAGACAAGTACTCAAAATTATATTGCCAATACATCATTAAAAAATCCTTACATATACGTTTAAAATGGGTGGTCGTAGAGTTATGTACGACCCTTATTTGTTGAGATACAAAATTTTTTAATTGGTACTTTTTTTATCAAGGGTGGCTCTTTTTTATTGGACCCCACTGTAAATATAATAGTTCCACGAGAATTTTAATAATTAGGAAGAAATTGTAATGTTATTATAATTGTTATAAAAAAAAAAATTATGTCAAAGAAATGGCTCAAAATATCCCATCATAATCTTCATTGGTAAAAAGGAATTATTTTTGCATAAAAAAAAATGATTAAATATGCTACATTTAAAAATTTTCGAAGGATCTGAAACAAGTATTTTTCCCTGATAATTACAAGAACTTTTTTAAGAAACGGCTCCAAAATTTTTCATGATTTAATTTAAAATTATTATTTTTGGCACATAATTAATGAAGTTTGAAAATATATAAACTCTATTGCTCTTTTTTTATTTTTTTGTACAGTATTATTTTCAAGCACTTATTTTAATACAAGTCTTTAAAAAAAAGTTATAATTAAAATTTATCATTGCTAAATTATATTTTCATTATACTAAAATTTCAAATTATAAATTTTACAGTGTACGGCATTGTATAATTATTGCAATTTAATATACTTAAAAATTCCCAAATAAATATGTAGAAGAGAAAGTTAAAAAATTTTTTTTTATATACATTGAATATAAAAATTATTGCAGAATCAATCATGTACATTTTTTTGTTTAAGATGTGCTACATTATTTAACAATTTTTATAAAATTATTCTTCATTATATTATTTTGTGTACAATTATTATTTTAAACTTTAATTTGTATTAGTGATCTAACAAAAATAAGACTAAATCGAATAAATTATAAAAGTTTTCCTTCAAAAAATACAATTTTTATATAAACATTTACAATTGTAAATAATGCTAAATGAAACGCAATTTAAGAAAAAGAAAGTAGCACCATATCGTTATTTCTATTCAAACTGCTTTTAAATTTTGAAATAATTTTATACCAGAGACATTATAGAAACATTATTTTTTATAGAGATCAAATATGAAAATTATTATGAAACCAATATATCATTTTCTGAATGTTTACAACGTGCTAAATTATTAAACAATTTTCATTACATTTTCGTTTATTATATTTTATATTGTATGTAATATATTATTTTCAAGTTTATTTTGTATGAAAGGTTTTTAACAAAATAAAAACAAAATTAATTATTAAACTTTTTCGTCGAATGCATTACATTTTAATAATTAAAACATTTAAAATCTTAAATATAGCAAGAATAAAAAAGATTTAAAAAAAATGAATTAGCATCATGTAATTATTGCTATTTAAATTACTTTAATATTTTTAAATTGCTTTATATCAGACACATAGTGAAAATTTTTGCTATATAGATCAAATATTAAAATTATCGCAAAATCAATTATTTCATACATTTTGTCTATTTGTTTAAAATCTATCTAATTAATAAAAGTTATAAATCAAAGTTTTATTTATTGTATTTTCAGTATATATTTTATCTTAAATTTATTATTATAGCGCAGGTTAAAAAAAAGGAAGGAAAATGAATTATTTAAGTTTTTCATCGAAAAATACAATAATACACATTAATTTATTTTTTATTGAAAATTTAAAAAATTTTTTACCAAAAAAAGCGTATATAATTACATTAAGTATTAGTAACAATTAAAAATATTAAAAATATCACCGAATGAATCTCGTATAAAATTATTAACATCGCTTTTCAATACCGCTTTCAACATATTGGTTATGTTAATTTTCTTTAGACAAAAATTAAATAACTTTTTATGTATACCTGCTTGGGTCTCTTGGAAAGCGATGAAACGTTAACGAAGGATCTTTTTTTTTAGAATAATTACATCCTGCATAAGCACAAAGCATACGTTGCGGTGGCATGATTGCCGCGAAGATCGCGAAAAAACAAAATTTACCACGATTATTTTTACTGTACACTAACGAAAATCACTTTCAATTATGATAAATAACTTTCTAAGACTTTAATAATCTATTAATAATCAATTCTACGCGTGTTTTAAACTTTATAAAAATCAGATCGACGCGATTAAGTTTACCGATAACTGCAAGCTTGCGAACCGACGTTTTCCAAATTATTGCTTGCGCGCGTTTTTTTACGTATAAACAAACAGCTGATCATCATGTTTCAATACTATTTGTGAATTAATCTAATAATGAATTTTTTATATAAAAAAAGATAATATTAATAAATTCATTATTATTTATAATTAATTACATTAGATTTTTATGTTAAATCATTTTAAATTATAATTACTTGCAAGTTACCCACTGTGTTACCCACAATATACACATTGTATATCTATATATATGAGTGAGAGTGGCGCCGCTTTGTGGCTGGGTAACATAACTAATATGCTGTTACCCAGCTCTTTGGACGAAGAAATTAACCCAGAAGTACGCTTCTATAAGCGTCTATATTCGTTGGCCGTACCGACCGCGCTGTACATATTAGATTAGTTTAACTTAATATAAGATCATATTAGTTTGTACCACCGAGCCGCCGTACCGGCCGTAAATAGTAACTTTATTAATTCATTATTAATTAACATTTGATATTAAGGTTGATTTACACCGAACCGTTATATACCGCCGAGCCGCCGCGCCGACCTGTATATAAGACACTTTGTCTAAGCTAAGTTCATAGTGGCTTCAAGGTGTTTTTCCACCATTATAACCGTAACATTAAGTTAGCTTTAAGGGTGCTTCCCACCTATTGCCGCCGCCGGAAAAAGGCAAGCTAAGATTACTCTACCCATGTGCATCTGTCGCGCATTAGAGAATCGTAGACCTTCAGCCATATTCCGTGTCACCGCATTAAGGGTGTAGTCCACCTACCGTTATATAGAATAGTTTATTAATATTATAATTATTATAAATTTGTTTGTTTATTAGAATCGTCCAGGCCGTTAACCGCCGTTAGTCTAATCTGACTTATTATTAAAGAAAAGTTTATTTCTATTACTTTTGATTTCATTTATTTTCGTCGCCAACAAGAGGCGCATAAAAGCCAAGTGGCTTATATTAAATTCAATCTTTACTTCTTTGTATCTCGCGTACACATATTAGGTTAGTCATTTTGGTTTATATAATTTAGGTTAGTTTATTACTTTTCATTGTTATTGTTATACGTCGTACAGCCCCCCCTCAAATTACGTTGTAATTCCTCTTATAAATGGCCATTTCAAAATTAACGTAACTGAGGCCCCCCCTCAGCCCCTCCTCGCCCCCCCCCCCCTCAATTTTGATACCCCCCCTCAATGTGCCCCCCCCCTCAATATGCCCTTCACCTCACTATGATATTATGTGTTAGTAATTAGTAATAAAAAAATATTCTTGTTATTAATAATATTTTATTATTATAATAACAATTATAAGTAATTAAATATTATTATAATTAGTAATATTTTATTATTATAATTGTAACTGTAACTAATTGATAATATAAAGTTTTTTCGCTGCATTTCATTTATATCCTAATATTAAATTTTAATAATGAAAAAAAAAAATTATTATTATTAATATTTTATTAATATAATTGCAAACATAACTAATTGATAATACAAAGCTTCCTCTCTGCATTTCCTTTATTCAGATGAATATGTAATATTTTTATTTTTATATATTGTATCTTTATTTTTATTATTGAAAAAATTTACTAATTACAAAAGTAAATTATAAATTACAAAATGAATTTAGCTTAATATCCATAGGTAATTTATTAACACTTGTATTTAAATGAAACATGTTTTTTTTAACTAGAAATAAAATATTTACATATTTATCTTAACAAAAGATTTCTGGCCTTGAGACCAGTATAAAAATATATGGCAGCATTAAAAGCTTTAAAAGCTTACAAATTCATTTCTTATTGTCGCTGAAGCGTACAGATCTATTATTTACTGTCGCTAAAAAAAAGCTTATAAAAGCGTACAGATTTATTATTTGTTGTCGCTAAAAAAACTTCAGATAAGCATAGAAATATGTTGTTTGTTGTTGCTAAAAAAAGCTTACAAATTTATTTTTCATAATCGCTAAAAGTAACTTTTTTTTCCAAATCGTAATGAGATATTTTTACAATTTTTGGATTAAGAATGATAAATGTAGAGACCTGTAATGTCGGTATTTTATAATCAAAACGAGAACAATATACTTGACTATTTTTAAATTTTATGTAACGTCGCTGTATTTCAGCTATTATTGCGATGCTAATTAGCGACGGAGATCGTCAGTGCGTTTGTGAACAAAGCACATGCAACGTACAGTGGTGCTTGTATCAGCCTTGGAACTTGTGATCTCGAGATTACGAATCCATAGCTCTGCAGTTAATAGTATTATTTTTAAAATAAAATTTTTGCAATAGGAAATATTAAAGAATAGGTGTAATATAATTAAAATTAAAGCATAATATACCCTATGTAATCTATGTCAACGTGTATAAATATACACACTTATAAAAGAAGCCACCAATCGCTATATGAAGTAAGTTACATTTAAATACAATGAATATATAGTTATAAATGTTTATTTTAACCAATTCATTTTGTTGACTTTTTTCAAGTTTTGAAAAAGAATTGTAAAAACATATACTTTTTTCAAATATATTTGAAATAAAAATTAAAAGTTAATTATATTTTAAATTTTTATATTTGAATTTCAAATATTTCAAATAAAAAAATATACGTATATATATTTATATATATATATATATATATATATATATATATATATATATATTATTTCTATTACAAGGTTAGTATATTAAAAATAATATTTTACAAAAATTAATATAAAAATTTGAATCAAATTATATTATATGCCTTATTACATTAAAAACTACATCACATCTTATATATTTTCATTTTTTTTTTAAATATTAGCAGTTAATTAGTTTACATTGTTTAATATTTTAATTGATTTTATTTTTTTAAATGTGATTTAAATGTAACTATTCTTGCCCAATGCATCAAAGGCTGTCTTAAGATCTAAGGAAACTATATGAATTCTATTTTCAAATAATTATATTTCTTGAAAATTTGAAATATATTTTTATGCATCTTACATCTGTAATTTGATTCCAATCTATTGATAATTCTACTTTACATTTTTTTAAAATATTTATATATTTTCTTTGATCTCATCTAACAATATCAATACTTTGTACTTGATTTTTAATTCTTAAAGAACACTATTATTTAATTATTAGTAATTAATTATAAAACTTTTATATCATGTCATATTGCCTGTTGACATATATTTTTATAAAAACAGAAAACCTCCTATCCAATTACGTTTTTGAAGTATTTTTATCGATGAAATTAATTAAAAATTATATATTTGAGATTCCTATTTCTGTTAAAACTTGATCAATACAAATTATTACAGGTTATATTCCAGGAAGACATTTTGTTCAATCATTTTAACTTTTACAAATAAAAAAGAAATATGAAAAACTAAGTAAAAAAAAATATTTTCATAGAAATCTTCTATAAAAATATATTTCAAATTTACATTGTTACCATCAATTTTATGCAATTCATTTTTCGCGAACTGACAATGTTTTAACAGAATTGGATACAAGAAACTTATTTAATTCTACTTTTTTCGGTATTTAAACACAATATCATTATTTTAATTTTTGTGCAGTCTTCAAATACTCCTACAATTTTATAAAAGAAATTAATAAACTTAGCTCAAACTTCTTAAATCATCTTCTAATATTGAATAATTTTTTTGCAAAAATTATATTACTAGGTTTGGTATTTACATTGACAAGTAATTCTCAAAAACTTTACTAAAAGATATATTAAAATTGTTAAATCTTTTATTTGTTTCCTAATTACAATAATGATTTACAATTTTTAAATTATAAAATCAAATAAATTTTAAAATGTGTAAAATTTATAAGTAATATAATTTAGGTAAAGTATGAAATTTGAGAAAGATGGATGCTTACTGTTGTAATTAAACATAAAATTCAATACATGTCATCATTTATACGATTTACCCTAAAGAAAAGAAATATGTAAGGGTGCAGTCAGATGAGTAGAAAAGAGACTGCCGAATAGAGGATGCGTAATAGAAACAACCAATCAGCGCTATTCGGCAAGTTTCATGCGAAGAATAGAATTCTATTCTCTATTCCACTGTAGAATGGAAAAGCGAGTCACGATACGAAATAAATAAACAAAAATAATTAAATTACAAATCTACTTCATTCATTTAAAAAAAAATTGTAGAAAATCACTCTGTTTGAGCTACAATTTTAAAGAGGTTACGTTTATGTTTACGCGACCTAATACGCAAGCATCTTCTTTCCATTCCACCTATGGTCACATGAAGAGAAAAACAGTAGAATAGGCGGTAGAATAGAAAAATCAATATATAGCTAAATGTTTGTTTTAATCAATTCATTTTGTTGTTTTTTCAAGTTTTTAAAAAGAATTGTAAAAAACATGTACTTTTTTCAAATATATGATTTCCTTAGATCTTAAGTCAGTCTTTCATACAGTTGGTAAGAATATTAACATTAAAATCACATTGTAAAAAACATATACTTTTTTCAAATATATAATTTCCTTTTTGAATGTGACCTCATTAAGTGCTCACATTGGACAGGTGTGCGAGCTCTTATGCGATGGTCCCTCTTATGATCTGTTTCGAGTTGCTGAAATCTGGCTGGGACCGACTGTCTCGGATGACGTCATTCGGATTAAGGATTATAAGTTGTTCAGGCAGGACAGAAACCTTCATGGAGGAGGGGTTGCCCTCTACGTTAAAAATAATTTAAAATGTGAAGTACTAACTCTTTCTAGTACCACAACCATAAGTAGCAGCGGTAAACCTGAAGTGCCAGAATATATTTTTTGTTCGATTAAGGATGGCGACTCTGAACCTGTGCTGGTTTCTGTCATTTATCGCCCTCCTGCCATTTTATTTACAAAAAATTCTGGTTTGTTAAATTCTTTGAGAGATTTATCTCATGATTTTTCACATAAAATTATAATGGGGGGATCTGAATACCGATCTTCTGCGAGAAAGCAGTGATGCGAGGTTTC
This sequence comes from Anastatus disparis, assembly GCA_017163975.1. Taxonomy (NCBI): domain Eukaryota; kingdom Metazoa; phylum Arthropoda; class Insecta; order Hymenoptera; family Eupelmidae; genus Anastatus; species Anastatus disparis. Next base: position 2,935,785 of record JAFFSR010000292.1, on the reverse strand, counting down.
TTAGTGAACTAACAGCGGAGCTTTCGCTTCAGTTGGTCCAGCATGGTGCCACGCATATAACTCCATCTTCTCACACATGAATTGACCTGATTCTTGTGGATGACAATGACAATGTACTTGACGCACGTAACTTACCTGCGAATTTTCATAGTCGGCATAACTTAATTGATGTTTCTATTGCTTATAATACGTGCAATATAGATCACAAGTCGATTAGATACAGAAACTATAAAAGCATTTGTCAAAATGAATTACTAGAGAAACTAGCCGGCTATGATTGGCCACCATTAATAGCTGGTACTGTCGACCTAGAGTCTGCACTTGGCTGCATTTGTGACAATTTTACTTCTGTCATAGAGTTTAGCACCAGTGAAAATACTCAAGCATACGAAGAAGCCCACCATGGTTAAATAAAGAATTTTCGCAGATGCGGCGCAAGCGAGATGCTACCTATAAAAGATTTAAACGGACGAACGAAACGCAATACCTGACTGAGTTTCTGCATTTACGTAAAACGGTTGATGAACAGTCTGAACTTGCAAAGACCACATACTATCATAATAGACTGTTCGAAGCACTTGCAAATGGTAATGCCTGGAAGGAGCTGAGAGATCTGGGACTTTTAACCGGACCACAAGGGACTTGAATGGATTCACTCCTGATGAGCTTAACGCACACTTTGCTGGGGTGTCGGTCTCGCCACATGATGATGATGAGCTTCGCGAGAGGGTTCTTACTGAATGTAGTGAAGATGGTTTTGCTTTTAAACCTATTAATATCAAAGATGTTGTTCTTGCGATTTCCCATTTTTCATCGCAGGCTTGTGGCGAGGGTGGCATTTCTCAAAGCGTGATACTTAAAGCCTTACCATTCATTGGTGAACATCTTGTGACTCTGTTCAACTCTTCTTTTGCGCGGTGGGTCTTCCCTGGCCTTTGGAAGCAGGCACGTATTGTGCCATTAAAAAAGTGTTCTGCACCTAAGTCGCCTAAAAATTTTAGGCCAGTTGCGATTTTGTGTTTTTTTTCGAAGGTACTGGAGAAGATCGCCCACGACCAATTGCAGGAATATATCACTACAAATGAGATACTTGATCCTATGCAGACTGGTTACAGAAAAAATCACTCTACGCAGACAGCTTTGCTTTAATTAACAGACGATATAAGGTCAGGTCTTGACAAAAAACTCGTCACGTTACTTTTACTTTTTGACTTTAGTAAGACATTCGACACGATCTCTCCCTCTAAATTACTTGCAAGGCTTAGATCGATGGGGTTTTCCAGGTCCGCTCTCGTGTGGATTAACTCTTATATTTCAGGAAGGAAACAAATGGTTTAAACACACTTACAAGAAGAATCAGGTTGGCTAACAACCAACCTAGGAGTTCCACAGGGATCGGTACTGAGGCCTTTGTTGTTTTGCCTTTACATTAATAACGTACGTAACTCTCTTGGCTCTGGTTGTGTGGAGCATCTACTGTATGTAGATGACCTGCAGATTTATACGCACGTTCCTCGTGAGAATGTGGATGCAGGTAATCTAATCTTACAGAGGGCGGCCTATGCGGTGTCGGAGTGGGCAGCTGGTGCCTCACTCACTTTAAATGTTAGCAAGACTAAGGCAATCGTCTTTGGTAGTAATCGTTTTATCAATTCATTTTATGCTGGGGCGCTACGGACGATTGACTTTGAGGGAGGTGTCAGCATTCCTTTCTCTGACATTGTAACGAGCCTTGGTGTTGTGCTTGACTATAAGCTTTTTTGGGAGCCTCACATTAATATGGTTACAAAAAAATTCAATAGAGTGTTGTACGCTTTGCGGTTTTTTCGTCGGTACACCACGGAGGCTCTGCGTAAACAACTTGCAACCGCCCTGCTGTTTCCGCATCTCGATTACTGTTTGGTGGTTCTGCTCGATGCTTCTCAGGGCTTGAAGAGAAGAATACAAAGACTGCAGAATTCGTGTGTGAGATATATATTAGGTATAAGAATGGGAGCTCATTTTTCTCCTTATAGAGCCGCGTTGGGTTGTTGCGTACTGATTGGAGGAGACAGTATTTTTTGGCTGCACTTATGTACAAGATCGTGTGCATGAATACTCTGGAGCATCTAATGGGTCTCTTCACTAGATGTGTACCCAGGGTGGCTACTAGGGGAGAAATGAGGGATCTAATAATGCCCTTTATGCGTACTGAGGTTGGCAGGAATTCCTTCTAAGTTCAAGGTGCGCATTTTAGGAACTCCCTGCCTGCTAAGATTAAACATCTTCCATCTCTCAGCAGGTTCAAAGCAACGATGAGAGGGTACTTGCTCGACCTAGATTAATATTTTTTACTATTAATTTATGTTTATTTATTTAATTTATTTTTGTAACGTCCTGTATATAGGCTTAATGTGTAAGTGTATTTATTGTATGAGTGTTGGCTGAATGGTTGGTGAGTGAGAGTTTTTATTTGATTTTATTTTTGACTGCGTTTCATGATATTGCGTACGCTTGTTATTTTATTTTATTATGTATTAAATTTAATTCTTTTAAATTTTGATATTGTGACTGATAGATATTGTATGACTGATTTTTATTTATATGATTATTTTTATTTATATTGCGTGTATTGTATGATTACTCTGTGATATCACTTTTATTTATTTTTGTTTATGACTTACTTATTTAGTATTATTAGATTTAGTGACTGACTGTGATATTAATCGTGCAATATTTACATTTATATATATATATATATATATTTTTATTTTTTTATAACATTTTGTGCAATATTTATTGTTTTTATATTTACCGATTGTATTACACGTTTTTGTACTCTTTTACAAAATAAAATAATATCTATCTATCTATATCTATCTATTTCAGAAAAAAAAAAAAAATACCGTTTTCGTCAACGGAATTTTTAAAAATTAAAATTGTAATAGGAGATCAATCAACGTATGTATTAAAAACTTTATTAAAAAAATCAAAAATATAATATATGTTATAAATATTTTTGATTACATATAATAAATCTCTGGTTGCATATATTGAAGAAATTTCCGAAGAACAAACTTTTGTTAACAAACAAAAACAAACTGATTTCAGGATTTTGAAATTCATAATAAATAATTCTGAAGGATTCAGAATTCAATGCAATATTTATGATAAAAATATTGAAAACTTCAAGAAAAATCTAAAATTAAACGAAGTAAATTTTTATAATATACAATATTATCAATTACAACATAATATTAAACATTTTTTAATATTTCAGAAAATATTATTAGAGAATGTTAATGTATTAAAATCAAAAGGATACAATAAAGGAATAGTACATTACGTAACGGGTATGAAAAGGCTTTATTTACGAAACGAGAAGTTTACGGCCTGAGCCGAAGGTGAGGGTCGTAACGAGTTTTGTAAAAAAGCCTTTCCATACTAGCTGCGTAGTGTATTTTTCGTGATGAGAGCCAAAAAAGAGCAACGAAGTAGCGATTTTAGGGTTAGAATGGCGAAAATAATATATATGACTTAACATTAAAATATTATTCGAATATTATTCATTTAGGCGAATACAATGCATTAAAAAATAACAAACCAATTAAAATAAATTTCGAAGAAATAAAATTAAGACCTGGATTAATAAGTAATTAAATATTATTAAAAAAAAATATATAATAATATAAATAATTTTTTATTTTTCAGAAATACAAGGGTATTTAAAAAATTCTTTTGCACAAAAACAAAAAAAATGAATCAGAATACATCGGAACAATAGCGGATCGACAATATAAATTGGACATTTTATTAAATAAATTAGAAAATGAATATGTGAATTGGGTAAGAGGAACAAAACTAGAAATTATTGGAAAAATAGAATAAAATAGTAAAAACAATTATAATAATATATTACATGCATATACACTTATGAAAATATTCATGTATATTTATATATATATATATATATATATATATATATATATATATATATATATATATATATATATATATAGGGGCATTCTCTGTCAACGCGACACCCCTCTGCCCAGAACAATTTTGATCCAAATTAGGTCTACCTGGGCTCAAATAAAAGCTCTTGACTTCTACTTTCGAACGCCGTCTGGCGATTCTGAAAATTCAAAATGGCGGATCCAATATGGCGGCTGAAAGTCTTGGAATGATGGAAAAACAAGTTTTTCTTCACTCTAATAGCGAATCTGATACGAAAATTGTTATTTTTTGCCACTAATATGAAGTTAGCGACATATTTTCTTACTACTACTAGAACTAGTAGAAAACTTGATTAAGATCATAATTAGACTTGACCTTGGATCATTTTTCAAGGTCATTTTCATGGTGAGTTTTAATTTTAATAAACCGATTCTTTCGCAGTTATACTTCTTTCATTCATGCTATCAATCGGTTCTAATTCGGAACAGTAACAGAAAAACTGTGGTTATATCCACACTTTGAAACATTTCAGAATCACTGAAAAAAGTTTGGTGAAGAAGAAACAGGTTAGCCTAGAGTATCAGCACCAAATGCAAGAATTGTTTCATAACTAAATATTAAGTCCTTTACTCTCCCATTTTAGAGCAAATGTTGCACTAAAATTGTTCCGCATTTAATCTATTTCATCGTTCTTCACCTGTACAAAAGTTTAGGGCAGAAGAAGCACTAAAAAGTGTGGCAATGGTACAACACATTTGTGCTGCTACTGCTTTTTTGATTTGGTGCTCCTCCTGCACAAAAATCGTGTAGTATACGCACTGAGAGAAAAAAACTGACGTGACGCCGTGAATGCTATAGTTGGTGTAAGACCGTGTGACTATACACGTATACAATGCGATCTAAAATTGCAAAATTTGAATTTTGCAATTTTTGAATTGACCTTGAAGGTCAACGACAAGGTCAGATTCGAGGTCATCAGACAATTCCTCGTTGAAAATTACTTACGTTAAAAAAACTAAGGTATGACCTTAGTTTTTTGAAAAAATATCGTTTCTGGGAAAATACGGGGGTCCCATACTTTTTGATAACCCTGTAATTAAACTTTACAATGGAACATTTCTGGAATCTCTCTAACATTTTTTATTCCTCTTTCGAAACTCCTTAAGTACCGATGCTTCTCTAAAAATTTAGTGCGGCTGCTACTCTAACTGTTTGGTGTATCTGTGGTTCTATATTTCGTGCATTATCTTTCCTAAACGTTTCGTACATATAGTTCCCATCGATTTACGGCTGCTACGGATCAAAATTTAGTACTACTACTGCTCTAAAAATTTAGTACGTTTGAAGTCTTATTTTTCGTTCCTCTTCTCCTCCAAACTTTTTTCAGTGATAGAGTGAATTTGAGTTATATCGTGTGAGTCTGTTATTCCACAGCTTTTTTCATTGGACTATTCGTAGTTATTTACTTATATTCATTCTCTGAGAATCATACGAACACATTTTTCGAGAGGATTAAAATTAATTCGAAGACATTTTTCACAACACCTGTTCTAACAGTCCTACGTTATTATATTCGAGTATTATCACTTACTTAGATGGATTAAATATGTCTACTGTAGCACGGTCCGATCGCTGTATCAACCCTCTCAATGGTAAGGGTCACATAGGTAATGATCTACGCTTGTTGTCGAACAACTTAAAACGAAGATTTCCAGATTTGCCAGATAATTCAAAAATTTGTAGTAAGTGTAGAAAGTTATGTGGATCTCCCATTTCATCTATTGGTACAAGAGATAACGAAGGCAACAACGAATATGAAAACATGGATATAGAGACGACATCAGAAAATACTGGTATTGATAAATCTGTTCAAGAAGCTACACGATCAGCTAGAGAAATCGAATTGGAAGACATGTTTTCAGAATTAAAAGAAAAGTTTTCTAGTTTAGCAGTTTCTGACCCTTTGAAACTAAGTATACTTACAATCGCCCCATCAACTTGGAATATTAGTCGAATTTCCCGTGAATTCAATACATCAAGACATTTAGTAAGAAAGTCGAAAAAACTCAAAGCCGATGGAGGTATTTTAGCTACAACAACGGCTAAACATGGTAAAACTTTGTCAAAGACAGTAATAGAACTCATTGTTGAATGTTATAATAACGATGTGCACAGTCGGATGATGCCGGGTCGAAAAGATACTGTCTCTGTTATTATTGATGGAAAGCGGACTCAGGTGCAGAAACGTCTTCTATATTTCGATTTACGAGAACTTTACGAATTATTCAAGATAGCAGAACCAACAGTGCAAGTAGGATTCAGTACTTTCACGAAATTACGACTAAAACATTGTGTTCTTGCTGGTGCTAGAGGAACGCATAGCGTCTGCGTTTGCACCATTCATCAAAATTGTAAATTGATGTTGGATGCAATCGATATTCAGAAGCTCACGAATAATCAAGAAGAACCCATTTGTAGTTATAAAGATTGTTTACAGCAAATTATGTGTAAGAATCCTACACCTGACTGTCACTTGGATGAATGTTCGAAGTGCCCTGGTTCTGAAAATCTTAGGTCTCGTTTACTTGAAATATTGGATGAAGCTAATATCTCACAAATTGAGTACTGTGCGTGGTCAGGAACGGATAGATCAACTTTGCAAAATTTAACTCTACCAGTTGAAGAATTTGTTGATGAATTATATGCCAAATTGGCGATACTCAAACCCCACTCATATATTGCCAAACAACAAGGTAATTTCATTGCTCAAACAAAAAGTAATCTAGGCAATGGAGAAGTTCTTGTAATGTTCGACTATTCTGAGAATTACTCTTTTGCAGTTCAAGATGCATCTCAAGCCTTCCATTTGAATAATGACCAGTGTACTGTTTTTCCAGCTATTTACTATTATAAAGAAGATTCAGAGCTGAAGCATGAAAGTTGTGTATTCTTGTCGAATAGTTTGAAGCATGACACTTCTTCTGTCTATACTATTCAGAATTTATTGATTCCAGAACTCAAGACAAAAGTAAAAATACTTAAAAAAATTATTTACGTAACAGATGGAGCAAAACAGCATTTCAAGAACCGCTTTCAGATAGCAAATCTTATTCATCATGAGAAGGATTTTGGTATTGAGGCAGAGTCGGCATTTTTGCGCCACTGCTCATGGTAAAAGCTGTTATGATGGTCTTGGTGCAATATTTAAAAGAGAAGCTTATAGAGCTAGCTTGAAGGCGAAACCGAAAGATGCTATTCTGACGCACACATCTCTTGTGAAGTGGGCTAAAAATCATTTTGAAAATATAAGGATTTTTTATTTTACGCAGACTGAACATGATAAATTCAAAAGGAAACTCAATCGTAGGTTTCAAGATGCATTACCTGTCCCACAGATTCTTAAACATCATTCTTTTCAATTATCAAGTGAAGGAAAAGTTATCATGAAAAGGTACTCGAATACTGCTAAGTCTGTATCTGTTCTACTTTAATTTTCAATGGGAAAATATACTGAATTTTTTCTATAATATTCAAGTTTTTCTATTTTTTATCCTCTTTTTTTTTAATTTTTTTTTATGTTCTGAGAGAAGTAGTACCTCCACGTGGTTCAGAATGGGTTATGCTAAAACTACTTGATAGTTCTATTGTGGAACTTTATCTTCTCTAAGGATTTTATACATGAAATTTTTAGATCGTTGGTCCCACGATATGCACAAAGGAACAAATGTCTCATAGGAGGTTACGTTCAACAAAACATTAATTATGCAGAGTCAGAAATCATGACCTTGAAAAATGATCCAAGGTCAAGTCTAATTATGATCTTAATCAAGTTTTCTACTAGTTTTGTGGAATACTAGTTCGAAAATCCAGAAAATAACTTTTGACCTTCAAAATGACCTTGAAATATAATTTTAACTTCTCGCTTTGAACGGTAGTAGTAAGAAAATATGTCGCTAACTTCATATTAGTGGCAAGAAATAACAATTTTCGTATCAGATTCGCTATTAGAGTGAAGAAAAACTTGTTTTTCCATCATTCCAAGACTTTCAGCCGCCATATTGGATCCGCCATTTTGAATTTTCAGAATCGCCAGACGGCGTTCGAAAGTAGAAGTCAAGAGCTTTCATTTGAGCCCAGGTAGACCTAATTTGGATCAAAATTGTTCTGGGCAGAGGGGGTGTCGCGTTGACAGAGAATGCCCCATATATATATATATGGGTCAAAATAACATCTTTTTATAAAAGTATGCGCATGTGGATCACCGATTTTGCTGATTTTGAGATATGTTTTAGTATTATTAAAGTTAGGAATCTGTGCAAAATTTCAGCTCTCTAAGTGCAAAACTCGCCGAAATATGGCCTTTCAAAGGTCAAAAACTCCGCTTTTTTCGGCTGTTTTTCACTCTTTTTCAAAATTCTGCCAAGACTCGAGTTTTTAACATATTTTAATTCGGCAGGCGGCAATTTCTTCGTTTTTATGTTAATTTTAAATTTTCGTAATTATATTTTTAAAAAATTCTAATCAGGCTTCTGAAAACTCTTAGAATAAAATACTGATTTTTGACATTTTTGACAATTTTTAAACAGCTGTAACTCATTTGAATTTTGATATTTTTAAATTATCAAAATTTTGTTTTATTGGTCAAAAAGAAAGCTTTAATTTGCATTTTTAAATTTTCAAAAAGGTTTAAAATTGACGGAGATACAAAGGTTTAAAGTTTGCAAAATTTCTAAAATATACGTTTTTACAAAATTTAGATCATTGTAACTCTGGCCGGACAACTTCAAATTCACTAAATCTTACAAGAAAACTTTCTATAAGTCACGTAAAATGAGGCCAAATAGGCCTGGTCAATGGTATCCTACGATTTTACTATTATTTGAACCTCTCATAATTCAGTATTTTGCTTCACAAGTAAATCAATACACCCAGCTGTTGCGTCTTCTACTCATAAATGCGAAAACCTTAAAAGATTCAACAGGCTATAAATTATGAAATGAGCGATAAAAAACTTGATTTTATGCTTGAGTATAGGTCTCTAGGTCGTTTAGAATAAAAGTTATAACAGTTTGAGAATTTTTATTTCTCAAGGTATCAAATCCGTGAACGCTTACTCTAGCCGATTTTTAGATTGGTCTTAAATTTCCTATAACTTAATTTCTATGGTACTTCAGGACTCTTATTGAAGCTCTAATTAAAAATTATTGCTTGTAATTTCAATATCTTTGATGAAGTATAAATGTAAGTCTGCTAACATCTAAAATAAACAACTTTCTTTTTTCTTATAACATTATTTCGCGATGCTGTTGGCACATTAAACTTGACTAAAAAAAGTTTTATCCAAGATGATAAAACTGTAAGAGAAGACGTTCAATTTGATTTTTGGTGAATTACTAGCTGATACAAAGCCGGAGTTATAAATAAGTTGAGACCAATTTCAAAGTCGGATAAAATGAACGTTCACGGATTTACTACCTTCAGTTTATAAAAATCGTTAACTGTTTTAACTTTCGTTCTAAACCACCTAGAGACTTTCATCAAAGCTTGAATAATAGCTTTTGCTATCTACTTTAATAATTTATGACGTGTAGAATCTCCTAGGGCTCTCAAATTTTTTTAAAAACGCCACAAAAGGTGAAAGTGTTGGCTTACTTGAGAAGCAATATTCTGAATTTTGAAAGGTTTATATTATAAAAAGACTCAGGAGTCGGTTGACGAATTCTTTCTAGTCTTATTTTAAAATAATTCAAATAGTTTTTTACTAAATTATTTTACACTCCGCAATGTTTTTGATTAGATCCATGACTAAATTTATCTCATAAGAATAATCAAAAGATGTAACAAGTATAAAAAGTTTTAAAAGGTATTAAAATATAACATAATGCACTACATAATTTCGGATTTTCTTTTTAGAAATATTTTGTAAAGCAGTTTTTTTAAATTCATAAAATGACATCGATGTAGGTATAAAGGTATCAAAATGTATTAAAATATGTCCGTTATAAAAATATAAACATTTTATTTGATACCAAATTTTAAAAGAGGATTAGAAGGTATTGATGTATATTTAAATGTGCAAAACCCCACTCAAAACCACTTTCTTTGATGCACACTGATATTCTCTAATATCTTTTCATAACTTTTAATAGATATTAGTACTTTCAAAATTTTCACACTGGATTGGGAAATCATTTAAATTTCTAAATAATCAAATGAAGCATAGTAACACACTTAAAGTTGGCTAGCCTTATAAATAGTTATCTAAAAATGATAAAAAATCAAGTGAATAAAGAATAAAACGAAAGCTTATGCTGAATTAAAAATATAGTTTATCCTACTATTTGAATAAACTATATTTTGAATTTTGGAAAATATTTTTTGGAATTACTATTTACTTTATGCAATATTAACTAATGCGAATTCATCATCAGCAGAGAAAATTTTAATTTTCATACGAGATTGGCTGATTGGCTCAAAATAGTGATGAATTCTAGTGTCACTAATTCTTCGAGCTGCCTGAAAGCGAGAATGAAGTTTTCGATCCCTTGCTTCAACATCTTGTTGATTAACATAAAGAAATCTATCAAATAAATTATTTATTACTATAACAAGAATAAATATCAAAACAATTATAAATTGTTAGTAACAGAATTATTAATTTTTTTTACCTTATTCCTGAAATATTATCTTGACAATAATCAAACATTTGCCTTGCAGTTTGTATTTGATTATTGATAGGTCTTTGTAATGAAGCTCTTCTTGTCAATTTCTTAACAGTGGCACCAATTCCATCACATACATTTTTGCCGTGACTTGTTGCTGAAAAATTATGAGATATAACTTTGAACCTAAAATCTTCTTCATGATGGCATAAATTGATGAAATGATTCCTAAAACATTTTTTATTTTTATAAACTAATGAACTTGGATGAAAAATAAATAATATTTTACTTTTTTCAAAATTCTATTACTTATTGATAAATAAAATTGAAAAAATAAAATGAAAATAAATATATATTTACTTGTTTTTGTACTGGGTAGGTGCTCCGTCTGAGAAATATATAATATTTTTTATCCAAGGAAGAAGCTCCTTGAGTTTTTCTAAAACTCTTTCTTGAAATATATTAACTGCAACCGCTGTATGTTTTGTACAATCTGATATTACACAGAAATTTAAAATCTTCAGTTCTTCAGACGCTTCATCCTTGTAATATACAGCAAAAGGGTGTACAGTGGCTTGACTATTATTATAATAATAGCCCTGAGTCGAATCTTGACAGATAAAAGCAAAATTTTCTGAAAAATCCATTAAGATCAGACAGGTGTTTTTGTCTAAATTTGATTTGCATGCTTTGAGGAATATTTTTTGATTCTCACTAACAAAATGGTGAGGCATTAATTTATAAATATCCTCTACAAGTTTATTTAAGAACTCATCACGAGGTTCTTCCAAGTCATTGAGAACTGTTTTACTAAATTGAGCTCCTTCTTTTCCTGCACTTGTCTTGATAGTTTCCCATTTTTTAAAACAGATGCAAGTGGAAAGTATTGACAAATTATCTTGCGCATTGGATAAGTATTGAAAAATTGCATTGCGCCCTGGACACATTGTACATGTTTGATGCAGCATGCAATTTTTGTTATCAATAGAGCAAACGGCTTCATCTATAAGCAGTCTATAGTTTATTTTTCTATTCCAAGCAGATAATCTTAATTTAACATTTTGATGTAACTCGCATACACAAACTGTGTGCGTTCCAGGGCTTCCAGCTGATACACATTCTTTAGGGCGCAAAGATGCAAAGAATGAAAAACATGGTTTCTCTTCACACGTTTTCTCCTGTAACCAATTATTGTATAGATCTCTAGTATCATACATCAAAAGTCTCTTTGGTACTGGAATCGATTTAGCATTAGGAACTTTTTGCATAACACATTCCTTCATCCCACTGCATGGACGACTATTGCAATCATTTTTATAGTATTCAATGATTTCCTTTTTACTTCATCAGGAACGCGAGTGTATAACTTTCTGGAACGTGACATTGGCCCTATGATAAAATAGAATTTTATTATATACATCATTTTATATAGATGAGGCATTTCATGTCAATTCACCTGGTCAAAAAATAAAAATCGCTGAAAATCTGGAAATATGTTATATTTGATACTCAAAGTATACAAAACAATTTTAAGAGGTCTAGGTCAAAGAGGTCAAGAGCAAGAGATCATGAAATTTTGGGATTTTTTGAATTTTTTTGTTAAATTATCATCTTTGATATTTTGTTATTCAAAAACTAAGGGTCTTTGAAAAAAAGTATCGAGACATTTTTTGTTGGACATTATGTGTAGAAACTGTTCAAATTTTTCCCAATTCCAGAGTTGCTATCTTCTGATTGATCCGTTATATAATTGCATATAATTTTAAATTACTCGAGTTCGTCCAGGTTCATTTTACTCATTTGGCATTAAAAAGTTGCATTATATATAGACTTTTAACTGAAATTTTTCCCCATGTGGAAAATGTCTCTGTAAGCAGCTATCAAACTTTTAATTTTTCCAAAAATAATGTTTTCAGTGTTATTGAAAATTTTTATTGGAAATTTTCCTCGACACTCTTGATAATTCTTAATTATTAATATGATAATTATTTTAATATTATTATTATATTTTGAAATGTTATTATATTTTAACAATTTTAATCTCGATTCGTGCAGAATTAAGCTAAATCAATAACTGCACAACCGCATAATCAAAATCCACTCAATTAGATTAAAGGCCACTTAGTTGAAAGTCAAAGCACACTGAACGAAAAATTATTTCATTATTTTACAGTTGCATTCCAAACTGCTATTGAATTAATATTAAATTTATGGTAAATAAATTTTATTTATATCATTATATAATCTCATATTTTTATTTTTATTTCAAGTACACAATACAAATTCGAAAGATTTTATTAAAAATTATTGTTTGCGACTCAATTTGACTGGAATCTTCTGCTTTGATAATAAAATTATATTTTCATAAATATATTTGTGAATTTAAAATTGATAACTTCAACCGTATTTATAATTTAAATTTATATCATAAAGCATTTCAAAGAATAAAAATAGAAATATTGATTAAATTAAAAATTTCAAACAATGCAATGATTTTATAATTATATTATATAAATTCTTAATTTTGCCATTAAAAAGCTACTTGTATGTGATACTTAGACTATGTCTTTCATAAAGTTTTATCACACCAATTTGGAATTTATTCTGAAATTGAACAAGACAAAGGACCTTGCTCTTGTCTGCATATTTACAAACATTGTACTAAATACACCAAGAGAATTAAAAAAATCAATAACTTTTACAGCTATTTATTAAGTATACAATTATAGATGCTGCCTCACACTCAACAGTGAACAGTATCAATAAATCTGTAAGATAAATCAGTAGGTTCTGCTGATATTTTTGGGATTATCACTTCAACCTCAGCTTATTTAAACAGAAAAATTAATTTTTATTTATAACTTAAAAGTTATCAAGCTGAATAGCTTGTTCGCTTTCTTTCTATAGATTTCTGTTGTGTATTTTAAACTTGATTGTTTAGTGTATTGTGAGTTCACAATTTTTCTATTTAATATTAATTAAATAGCAATGTGGAATGCAACTGTGAAATAATTTAATAATTCTTTGTTCAGTGTACTTTGACTTTAAACTTATAAGTGGATTTTTATTATGTGAATGTACAGTTATTAATTTAGCTTAATTCTGCATTGAATAAGATTCAAATTGTTAAAATATAATAAAATTTTAAAATATAATAACAATATCAAAATAATTATCATATTAATAATTAAGAATTATCAAGAGTGTTGAGAGCAAATTTCAAATAAAAATTTTCAATATCACTGAAAACATTATTTTTGGAAAAATTGAAAGTTCCATAGCTGCTTACAGAGAACTTTTCGCACATCAGGAAAAATTTCAGTCAAAGGTCAATATATAATGCAACTTTTTAATGCTAAATGAATAAAATGAATCTGGGCGAACTCGAGTAATTTAAAATTATATGCAAATATATAATGGACCAATCAGAAGATAGCCACTCTGGAATTGGGAAAAATTTGTACAGTTTCTACACATAATTTCCAACAAAAAATTTGTTTATACATTTTTTTCTAAGATCGTTAGTTTTTGAATAAAAAAATATCAAAGATGATAATTTAACAAAATAATTCAAAAAATCCCAAAATTTCATGACCTTTAGCTCTTGACCTCTTGGACCTAAGCCTCTAAAAATTTTTTTTGTATATTTTGGGTATCAAATAGAAAATATTTTCAGATTTTTAGCGATTTTTATTCTTTGACCAGGTGAGTTGACATGAAATGCCACAGATACAAAATTTTCAATTTCTAAAAAATTATGATTAAATAATGCTTCTAATGTGCATTTTAAACATTGTATGGATTTTAATTACTATAATTAGTTTGAAGCGTTCCCGACTTTATTCACGGTCGCCAGGTAATATTTTAATTACCGAATTTAAATTTACTTCATTATTTTAATTAATTCCATGCATATACAAGGTGCATACAACAATATTGTATAAGAAAATTATGTTTATCGACGATCTCCTCCAGTGCAATACTCTTGGAGATGCGATAATTTATAATTTTCTTTACGTGTGGAGGAGAGGGTAGAATGATAAAAGTTATTATCGACGACTCCGTTGAGTGCAATACTCTAAAGAGTGCGATAATCAACTTTTTTATTATATGAGATATGTAGAGAAGTGTTTAAATCGACGACATCTTTGAGTGCAATACTCTTAGATGTGCGATAAATAACACTTCTATTTAATGCAAAATGAATAAACAAATTATTATCGACGACATATCCAAGTGCAATACTCTTAGTAGATAAGCTATGCGGGTTCTAGCCCATGCGGGTTCTAGCCCATGCGGGTTCTAGCCCAGGCCGGTTCTAATTCACCTGAATTAGAACTGAACTGAGCCAGAATGGAATTGAGCCAGAAACGACCTAGAGTGGGGGAACCCAAGCAATGTTTTACGTGATATTGAGAGAGAAACAGCTGATTGAGCCAGGGAGGGGGAACCTTTTCTAACCCAAGCGATGTTTTACGTGCGGACGATGAAACAGCTGATTGAGCTAGAAATGATAACAGCTGATCGAGCCAGGGTGGAGGAACTTTTTCTAATTCACCTGTGCTCGAATTGAAATGTGCTCAAACCCGCATAGGGTTTTGGAGGGTGGGGGAACCCATATGTGTCGGAAACGACCTAGAGTGGGGGAACCCAAGCGATCTTTTACGTGATATTGGACGATGAAACAGCTGATTGAGCCAGAAATTATTTCGGAAGGGGAATTTTTTTTCTAACCCAAGGCTTGAGAGAAAAACAGCTGATTGAGCCAGAAATTATTTAGTGAGGGGAATTTTTTTTTTTCTAACCCAAGGATTGAGAGAGAGAAACAGCTGATTGAGCCAGGGTGGGGGAACATTTTCTAACCCAAGGCTTGAGAGAGAAACAGCTGATTGAGCCAGAAATTATTTAGGAAGGGGAATTTTTTCTAGCCCAAGGCTTGAGAGAGAAACAGCTGATTGAGCCAGAAATTATTTAGGAAGGGAATTTTTTTCCTAACCCAAGAATTGAGAGAGAAACAGCTGATTGAGCCAGAAATGATAACAGCTGATGGAGCGGCGAGGATCCGGCCGCGGGATACCTACGAAAAATTTCTAAAGTTTCACAATTTTTACTTTTTAATACTTTTTAATATTTATTTAATTATAATAAATCAAATAAAAATTATTTAAGCATTAAAAAAATTTTTGATTTTGGTCGGAATCGAACCCACGACCCTTTGGACGCGAGGCGAGCGCGTATACCACTACGCCACGGAGCCACCGTACTAGGGAGATTTTAAAACTTGTATAATAGCAGTTTTTATATTATTTCTACATATTTAAACATAAGTTATTGCTAGTAATTAATAATCATTTATTAATAAAAATTACATATCTGTATACGCTTATAGATTAAAATAATAAGGTGTAAAAAATATTAACTATAATTTATTAGTATTATCTGCGTGTATAATATAGTTATAGCTTAAAATAATAGCGATCTACTTTATCTACACGATGCACAAGTTAACACTCAAGAGTCTAGTGAATTTTAAAACTAGTAGGAGTAACACGTCAGCTGCGCCCTCTACGAGAGAAACTTACTGACTATGAATTTCACAGTCTCAAATAGATAAATCTTATTGTTTATAACTATTTTATAGTCATATACATTTATAAAAACAATAAGAACATCAATTTGAGAGTATTAATCTGTATTTTTGAATTTTGTCTTGAATCGAAGAAAATTGCTATTATCAATTTTTTCATATCTCAAAAACTAAAAGAGATAGGAGCCTGAAAATTAATATATAACTTTTTGATATTTAATAAATAATATAGAAAGTTATTCCAAGAGCCTAAGATATTTATTTCTTGACTTGTGCTTATACTTGAGATTTGTATATTTCATAAATGTGTATCAGAGTATCAAGTATGCATAATATATGATAAATAGTCTTAGAATAACTTTTGTTTTCATCTAATAAATGCAACAAATCATCATGCTGATTTCTAGATTTCTATTTCTTTTAGTTTCTGAGATCTCACATATGGCTGATAGCTCTCACGCAGGCTACATTTTTCTAAATATGTATTAAACTAATTTTTATTACTTTAAAACATATTCTTATTGTTGTCATGAATATATATTTTAATATAAAAAACTAAAAGCAACTAAATTAAACTATTTTAAGTTCAGAAACTTAAAAGCTATTTTACTTTGAACAATAAACCTTATGATTTATCTCAAAGCTATTAAATCTTTTACATTTAATAAATGGTATATATAATTGAGTATGTGTAATATGTTTTAAACATTAAGAATAGATAAATCTTATTGTTTATAACTATTTTATAGTCGTATACATTTATAAGAACATCAATTTGAGAGTATTAATCTGTATTTTTGGATTTTGTCTTGAATCGAAGAAAATTGCCACTATCAATTTTTTCATATCTCAAAAACTAAAAGAGATAAAAGTCTGAAAATTGATATATAACTTTTTAATATTTAATAAATACTATAGAAAGTTATTTCAAGAGCCTAAGATATTCATTTCTTGACTTGTGCTCATGCTTGAGATTTGTATATTTCATAAATGTGTGTATCAGAGTACCAAGTATGGATAATATATGATAAATAGTCTTAGAATAACTTTCTTTTTTATCTGATAAACGCAACAAACCATCATGCTAATTTCTAGATTCCTATTTCTTTTAGTTTCTGAGATCACACATATTCTTAATGTTTTTATGAATATTTTAATATAAAAATCTAAATTAAACTACTTTAAAATTTAAAACATAACCTATTTTAACTTATTGCATCTTATACATTATAATCAAAGATTTATAAGATTGAGTAGTTTTAATGTTTTAAACATAAAAAATAATTAAATCTTATTGTTTATAACTATTTTATAATCAAAAATATCCATAGAAACAATTAAAACATTATTTTAAGTGTGTTAATGTTTGTTTCAGAATTTTCAGCTTAATCGGCTTTTTCCACTATTATACATTTTTCATATCTCAAAAACTAAAAGAGATAGAGATCTGAAAATTTATATATAACTTTGTTATGTTTAAAAATAATATAGAAAATTATTCCAAGACTCTAAGCTGATTATTTCTTCATTTTCTCAATGCAAAGTGATGTATTAAACTAGCGAAAGATTCAATTTCTTATAAAAGTCATTTATTAGATCAATTTAAATTTATATTTGCATGAAAGCTGTAACTATTTTTAAATATATTTATTGAAAATCATTATTTAGTCTTAATAAAAATTCTAAATTATTAAAAATTAACCTTGAAAAAAGAAATTGTCTTTGTTTTTCAAGTCTCAAATTGTTGGAGCTTTGAAAATTTTATCTAAACTAATAAGATAGGTTATGAAAGGAAAGGTTATATTTTTATTAATCTCAAGTTTAATTTATTGAAATAAAAATATAAATTACAATAATAGTTCATGAATGACAAGAGTTCCAATTAATGCTCTCGCCTTTGAGGCATAATCAATCATTCGCATAACCTCTACAATTGACGGATTATTTCTAACCTTAAATCATGTATTTTATCTTTGCGATGAACCTTGCGGACTGAAGCAAACCAAAGAAATGAATTTCAGAATCGAGCTCACCTTCTTTTATACTCGTGAAAAAGGTTAGGTCGAAAGTGGGGGTAGAACTTCAACGCGTTTCTCCCCTCTTCGTGCGCGCGCAGGCATTCCCCACCCAATCCTCGCGTATATAAGAAGGCACTTTCGAGAGAGCAATGAGTCCGGCTATTTGCCTTGCACATCCACTAAGTACCTCATCCTAAATGAACCTTTTACTGAAGGGTCAGTCTTTTATAATGATTCTCCCACCATTTGGGTCTCCCACTCACACATGTTTTCAAACGTTATCACTGATGGCGCTGACTATCCGATCGGGTAGATGTTTCAGATAGAAAATATTCTCTCTGTTTCAATTCTGGAGGGACGTTCAGAAAGCAAAGAAACTTTTGATTTTGTATGGTTGATGCTTCAACATTTATTTGAAGCATATCACCCCAAGTTAATATATATAACCAGCTTCTCGTAGTTCGTTAATTATAAAGTCTATCTCCTTGGTGGTATACGGATTTGTATTAGTTGGAGATGTAAGAATACGAAGGCGATCAACTAATACATTGGGGTCGTCCCATTCTCCAATTTCATAATCTTTCAACAGGAGATCACTTATGTATTTAGATGAAGATGCGTTACTAATAGAATGATCTGATGAAGTATCATTGTAAGAATCTATGGAACTTAATTTTGCTTTTTTAAATCTATATACTGGTAAATTTTTAAAGTTAGATTTTGATTTACAGTTTTCGAGTTGAAGAAAAGTATTATTGGAAGAATCTGATGATGTATCACTATTAACATCGTTAGAACTAATTCACAGATGTTATTGTATGGTTATGTGATGTACAATTTACAAGTTTCATGTCCTTCGTTACAGCACGACTTAAACATTGTTTTGAATAGTAAAGATGACACTTCCAGTGTATATTACCATTCTTCATAACTTTATCCTTATAGAAAGGAATGCCATTCAAAAGAAGTTTATCTTTTCCTCTAGAACTTTTTATAAGTTGAAGAGATGTATTAGGCGTGAATTCATAAGTAATATTCGAAACAACATCAATCTTTGAATCATTCGTAAATAGAGTTTTTTCTCTTGATTAGAATCAAATATTCGACAAATATTTGTATCCAATCGATTTGGAAGTTTGGATTTAATCATCTCTCTTAATTTCTCTGTTTCGAGAAAGTTTGCCATGTTGATAGCTTGAGCTTATCATGCATACTGTTCGTGAAATACAAACTCAGCTGTATTTATAGAAAATAACGGGTCATGCAAAACCTTTTTAACAAGATGATTTACAAGATAATAAGATGATTTAGAATACTAAGATGATTAAAAAAAAAAATCTAGAAATTATAAGAAAGTCGATGAGAGTCGATGAAGAGTCGATGTAAGTCGATGAGAGTCGATGAAGAGTCGATGTAAGTCGATGAGAGTCGATGAGAGTCGATGTAAGTCGATGAAGTGTCGATGAAAAGTCGATGAAAAGTCAATGAGAGTCGATGAAGAGTCGATGAAAAGTCGATGAGAGTCGATGAGAGTCGATGAGAGTCGATGAGAGTCGATGAAGAGTCGATGTAAGTCGATGAGAGTCGATGAGAGTCGATGTAAGTCGATGAAGTGTCGATGAAAAGTCGATGAGAGTCGATGAAGAGTCGATGTAAGTCGATGAGAGTCGATGAAGAGTTGATGAAGAGTCGATGAAGAGTCGATGTAAGTCGATGAGAGTCGATGAAGAGTCGATGTAAGTCGATGAAAAGTCGATGAAAGTCGATGAGAGTCGATGAAGAGTCGATGAAAAGTCGATGGCTCAAGAAATATATTGACCTGAACAGCGAGAAGCGGAAGAATGCCAAGAATGAGTTTGAGAAGATGCTCTTCAAACTTTTCAATAACGCTGTTTATGGGAAAACCATGGAAAATGAGCGAAAACACGTTGATATCAAGCTCGTGAATAAGTGGGAAGGACGCT
Source organism: Anastatus disparis (assembly GCA_017163975.1). Lineage (NCBI taxonomy): Eukaryota > Metazoa > Arthropoda > Insecta > Hymenoptera > Eupelmidae > Anastatus > Anastatus disparis. Next base: position 2,915,618 of record JAFFSR010000292.1, on the reverse strand, counting down.
ACGGTGCTGAGGCACTCATCGCCAGACCAAATTTCAGTAGCTGCGCTATCTTCGATGAAAATCTTGTGGCTATTCAACTTTTACGAACGGAAATTTGCATCAGAAAACCCATCTACATCGGGCTCTCGGTACTGGACTTGTCCAAAACCTTGGTATACCGCTTCCATTACGATTACATGCTGGATAATGTTGCAAAAGGAGAAGGAAATTGCAAGCTATTGTATACTGATACCGATAGCTTGGTATACGAGACGATCAATATCGATATGTACAAGATTATGAAACGGGACATCCACGAAATCGACACCTCTGATTATCCACAGCCAAACCAGTTCAACATTCCTCCTGCCAATAAGAAAATTGTTGGTTTGATGAAGGACGAATGCAACGGAAACATCATGCTGGAATTCGTTGGACTGAGGAGTAAAATGTACAGCGTCAGAGTCGAAAATCAGAAGACGATAAAGAAAGCTAAGGGAGTGAAGAGTTCAGTGGTCGAAGCGACCATCTGTTTCGACGACTACATCGATTGTTTGAAAACGAATGAAATCAAGATTCGAGAACAGAGAAACATAAGATCTCGCAATCATCAACTGTACACTGAGAAGGAGACAAAGATTGCTCTCAGTGCGCATGATGACAAAAGATTTCTTCGAGAAGAAACTACGGACACTCTTCCCTGGGGCCACTACCTAGCAAGATCACGAAATCCAGAACCAGCAGATATTGAAGCTCCTATCGAGCCGCTGGATCCTGAAGTGGGGATAGCTAAGCCGCTAGATCCTGGAGTGGGGGTAGCCGAGCCGCTGGATCCTGGAGTGGGGATAGCCGAACCTCTAGATCCTGGAGTGGGGATAGGTGCTGTGGTGGGGAGCGCTCTATATGAACAGGTGCAGAATTGGCCGAGCGTCATTCAGTTCGCTGACTCTCCAAGAAAAGACGCACTCAAGAGAGCCCACCAACCAAACAGTGAAGAAGCAGGCAGTAACAAGAGATTCAAAATTGACATTTCTTGAATTAAGGTTAGTATAATTATATTCATTCTCATAGCAATTTAGGTTTTCAAGTGTTTTAATAGAATTTGAAAAAAAGATTTAATGTTTTCAATATAGTATCAATAAAGTTTTAATATAGTATCAATAAAGTTTAAATACAGTATCAATATAGTATTAATACAGTATCAATGCAGTATCAATACAGTATCAATATAGTATTAATATAGTATCAATACAGTATCAATACAGTATCAATATAGTATCAATATAGTATCAATATAGTATCAATATAGCATCAATACAGTATCAATACAGTATTGATATAGTATTAATACAGTATCAATATAGTATCAATACAGTATCAATACAGTATCAATATATAGTATCAATAAAGTTCAAATATAGTATCAATACAGTATTAATACAGTATTCATAAAGTTTAAAAATATAGCATCATTAAAGTATAAATATAGTATTATTAAAGATTAAATTAGTATTGATTATATTTTTCAATCAAGAATTTGTTTTTCTGTTACAGATAAGATGGACATTTCTAAATTGAACGTCATTGCCCGAGGAGGATTTCTTCCTATCCTAGATAATGCCTCCTTTTATAGTCTCAAGCTCCAACTGGCTTTGTATGAATTTCTTATCTAGCTCGTCTCTATGCACCTCTACAATTTTATCTAGGTTATTGAGATCACTTCTCAAACTAGATATTGAATCTAATAATTTTTGAACTTCCAAACTTACGATAAAAGGGAGGCATTATCTCTGTTAGTGCAAAACAGTCAATCGATAACCATCGATGGAACAACGTCATAGACTTGTAGAAGAGCTTCACAAACCAGCACGTCGTAATTATCCTCGTCGAAAGTTCGATGTGCGAGGTTTGGACGAGACTTGGCAAGCTGATTTGGTAGAGATGCAACCTTATTCTCGAGAAAACAAAGGCTACAAATACATACTTACAGTTATAGATGTTTTTTCAAAATACGCCTGGGCTGTTCCAGTAAAACAAAAAACTGGTATGGATGTTTCTGCTGCTATGAAGTCTGTATTGAGAAAAGGTAGAGTGCCTAAGAATCTTCACACCGACCGAGGCAAGGAGTTCTATAATACCAATTTCCAGAATCTCATGCAACAATATAAAATCAATCTCTACTCGACGTATAGTAATCTCAAGGCGTCTATTTGCGAACGCTTTAATCGTACGCTCAAAAACAAAATGTGGAAACAGTTTAGTTTACGTGGTAACTACAAGTGGATCGATATTCTTTCCAATTTGATTGTCAAGTACAATGATGAAAAGCATCGGACTATTGGTATGAAACCAAAAGATGTTACAGCTGAAAACGATGCAGAAGTTCTTCAAAGATACAAACGTAATGTTAATTTAATAGAAAAGAAGCCAAAGTTTAAAGTTGGTGACAAAGTACGAGTAAGCAAGTTGAAACAAGTATTCGAGAAAGGATACACACCCAACTGGTCAACTGAAGTATTTACCGTGCGTCAGATCCGCAGAACAAAACCAGTTACTTACCTCTTGCAGGATTACAAAGATCACCCAATCGCTGGTGGCTTTTATGAACAAGAATTACAAAACGTCAAATATCCAGATTACCATCTTGTAGAGAAGATTCTCAGAAGACGTGGAAATAAAGTATTTGTAAAGTGGCTTGGTTTTGACAATTCTCACAATAGTTGGATTGATAAAGCAAATGCTCAATAAATATTTTATTAAAATGAAATTAGTTATTTTACATAGAATGAATACTCACAAAGAATCCAGTGTTATTTTAATCAGAGCATTTGAGCTTATATATATATATCATGAATCTTGTATTTTGTACTGTATGTTGGATAATACGAAATAAATAAACACTTTTTAAAATCAAACAAAATTTATTGTAACATTTATTTCAATAAAACATTGATAATTAAACACTTATTATACACACACACTCACTAAACGCTACAAAATTCGAGGACATAACCTCCTTTGGACACAACACAAAGTTTAAGTTTATTAGCAGCATTCTGCATTCTTTCAAAAAACTCTTGGTCTTTTTCAAGAACTTCCGACACTTTTTTAGGTAAGAAGATTTGCATTTCTTCACACAGTTCTGCAACAATTTTGGGTCCAAAGCGAGTTTTCACTTGTCTCAAACATGTGACCGTGTAGGAAGTGCCTTCCGTCAGTTCAGTGATCTTTTTAGTAGGAAGAAATCCTCCTCGGGCAATGACGTTCAATTTAGAAATGTCCATCTTATCTGTAACAGAAAAACAAATTCTTGATTGAAAAATATAATCAATACTAATTTAATCTTTAATAATACTATATTTATACTTTAATGATGCTATATTTTTAAACTTTATGAATACTGTATTAATACTGTATTGATACTATATTTGAACTTTATTGATACTATATATTGATACTGTATTGATACTGTATTGATACTATATTGATACTGTATTAATACTATATCAATACTGTATTGATACTGTATTGATGCTATATTGATACTATATTGATACTATATTGATACTATATTGATACTGTATTGATACTGTATTGATACTATATTAATACTATATTGATACTGTATTGATACTGCATTGATACTGTATTAATACTATATTGATACTGTATTTAAACTTTATTGATACTATATTAAAACTTTATTGATACTATATTGAAAACATTAAATCTTTTTTTCAAATTCTATTAAAACACTTGAAAACCTAAATTGCTATGAGAATGAATATAATTATACTAACCTTAATTCAAGAAATGTCAATTTTGAATCTCTTGTTACTGCCTGCTTCTTCACTGTTTGGTTGGTGGGCTCTCTTGAGTGCGTCTTTTCTTGGAGAGTCAGCGAACTGAATGACGCTCGGCCAATTCTGCACCTGTTCATATAGAGCGCTCCCCACCACAGCACCTATCCCCACTCCAGGATCTAGAGGTTCGGCTATCCCCACTCCAGGATCCAGCGGCTCGGCTACCCCCACTCCAGGATCTAGCGGCTTAGCTATCCCCACTTCAGGATCCAGCGGCTCGATAGGAGCTTCAATATCTGCTGGTTCTGGATTTCGTGATCTTGCTAGGTAGTGGCCCCAGGGAAGAGTGTCCGTAGTTTCTTCTCGAAGAAATCTTTTGTCATCATGCGCACTGAGAGCAATCTTTGTCTCCTTCTCAGTGTACAGTTGATGATTGCGAGATCTTATGTTTCTCTGTTCTCGAATCTTGATTTCATTCGTTTTCAAACAATCGATGTAGTCGTCGAAACAGATGGTCGCTTCGACCACTGAACTCTTCACTCCCTTAGCTTTCTTTATCGTCTTCTGATTTTCGACTCTGACGCTGTACATTTTACTCCTCAGTCCAACGAATTCCAGCATGATGTTTCCGTTGCATTCGTCCTTCATCAAACCAACAATTTTCTTATTGGCAGGAGGAATGTTGAACTGGTTTGGCTGTGGATAATCAGAGGTGTCGATTTCGTGGATGTCCCGTTTCATAATCTTGTACATATCGATATTGATCGTCTCGTATACCAAGCTATCGGTATCAGTATACAATAGCTTGCAATTTCCTTCTCCTTTTGCAACATTATCCAGCATGTAATCGTAATGGAAGCGGTATACCAAGGTTTTGGACAAGTCCAGTACCGAGAGCCCGATGTAGATGGGTTTTCTGATGCAAATTTCCGTTCGTAAAAGTTGAATAGCCACAAGATTTTCATCGAAGATAGCGCAGCTACTGAAATTTGGTCTGGCGATGAGTGCCTCAGCACCGTAGCGTCCTTCCCACTTATTCACGAGCTTGATATCAACGTGTTTTCGCTCATTTTCCATGGTTTTCCCATAAACAGCGTTATTGAAAAGTTTGAAGAGCATCTTCTCAAACTCATTCTTGGCATTCTTCCGCTTCTCGCTGTTCAGGTCAATATATTTCTTGAGCCATCGACTTTTCATCGACTCTTCATCGACTCTCATCGACTTTCATCGACTTTTCATCGACTTACATCGACTCTTCATCGACTCTCATCGACTTACATCGACTCTTCATCGACTCTTCATCAACTCTTCATCGACTCTCATCGACTTACATCGACTCTTCATCGACTCTCATCGACTTTTCATCGACACTTCATCGACTTACATCGACTCTCATCGACTCTCATCGACTTACATCGACTCTTCATCGACTCTCATCGACTCTCATCGACTCTCATCATCGACTCTCATCGACTTTTCGTTCATCGACTCTTCATCGACTCTCATTGACTTTTCATCGACTTTTCATCGACACTTCATCGACTTACATCGACTTTCATCGACTCTCATCGACTTACATCGACTCTTCATCGACTCTCATCGACTTACATCGACTCTTCATCGACTCTCATCGACTTTCTTATAATTTCTAGATTTTTTTTTTTTTAATCATCTTAGTATTCTAAATCATCTTATTATCTTGTAAATCATCTTGTTAAAAAGGTTTTGCATGACCCGTTATTTTCTATAAATACAGCTGAGTTTGTATTTCACGAACAGTATGCATGATAAGCTCAAGCTATCAACATGGCAAACTTTCTCGAAACAGAGAAATTAAGAGAGATGATTAAATCCAAACTTCCAAATCGATTGGATACAAATATTTGTCGAATATTTGATTCTAATCAAGAGAAAAAACTCTATTTACGAATGATTCAAAGATTGATGTTGTTTCGAATATTACTTATGAATTCACGCCTAATACATCTCTTCAACTTATAAAAAGTTCTAGAGGAAAAGATAAACTTCTTTTGAATGGCATTCCTTTCTATAAGGATAAAGTTATGAAGAATGGTAATATACACTGGAAGTGTCATCTTTACTATTCAAAACAATGTTTAAGTCGTGCTGTAACGAAGGACATGAAACTTGTAAATTGTACATCACATAACCATACAATAACATCTGTGAATTAGTTCTAACGATGTTAATAGTGATACATCATCAGATTCTTCCAATAATACTTTTCTTCAACTCGAAAACTGTAAATCAAAATCTAACTTTAAAAATTTACCAGTATATAGATTTAAAAAAGCAAAATTAAGTTCCATAGATTCTTACAATGATACTTCATCAGATCATTCTATTAGTAACGCATCTTCATCTAAATACATAAGTGATCTCCTGTTGAAAGATTATGAAATTGGAGAATGGGACGACCCCAATGTATTAGTTGATCGCCTTCGTATTCTTACATCTCCAACTAATACAAATCCGTATACCACCAAGGAGATAGACTTTATAATTAACGAACTACGAGAAGCTGGTTATATATATTAACTTGGGTGATATGCTTCAAATAAATGTTGAAGCATCAACCATACAAAATCAAAAGTTTCTTTGCTTTCTGAACGTCCCTCCAGAATTGAAACAGAGAGAATATTTTCTATCTGAAACATCTACCCGATCGGATAGTCAGCGCCATCAGTGATAACGTTTGAAAACATGTGTGAGTGGGAGACCCAAATGGTGGGAGAATCATTATAAAAGACTGACCCTTCAGTAAAAGGTTCATTTAGGATGAGGTACTTAGTGGATGTGCAAGGCAAATAGCCGGACTCATTGCTCTCTCGAAAGTGCCTTCTTATATACGCGAGGATTGGGTGGGGGAATGCCTGCGCGCGCACGAAGAGGGGAGAAACGCGTTGAAGTTCTACCCCCACTTTCGACCTAACCTTTTTCACGAGTATAAAAGAAGGTGAGCTCGATTCTGAAATTCATTTCTTTGGTTTGCTTCAGTCCGCAAGGTTCATCGCAAAGATAAAATACATGATTTAAGGTTAGAAATAATCCGTCAATTGTAGAGGTTATGCGAATGATTGATTATGCCTCAAAGGCGAGAGCATTAATTGGAACTCTTGTCATTCATGAACTATTATTGTAATTTATATTTTTATTTCAATAAATTAAACTTGAGATTAATAAAAATATAACCTTTCCTTTCATAACCTATCTTATTAGTTTAGATAAAATTTTCAAAGCTCCAACAATTTGAGACTTGAAAAACAAAGACAATTTCTTTTTTCAAGGTTAATTTTTAATAATTTAGAATTTTTATTAAGACTAAATAATGATTTTCAATAAATATATTTAAAAATAGTTACAGCTTTCATGCAAATATAAATTTAAATTGATCTAATAAATGACTTTTATAAGAAATTGAATCTTTCGCTAGTTTAATACATCACTTTGCATTGAGAAAATGAAGAAATAATCAGCTTAGAGTCTTGGAATAATTTTCTATATTATTTTTAAACATAACAAAGTTATATATAAATTTTCAGATCTCTATCTCTTTTAGTTTTTGAGATATGAAAAATGTATAATAGTGGAAAAAGCCGATTAAGCTGAAAATTCTGAAACAAACATTAACACACTTAAAATAATGTTTTAATTGTTTCTATGGATATTTTTGATTATAAAATAGTTATAAACAATAAGATTTAATTATTTTTTATGTTTAAAACATTAAAACTACTCAATCTTATAAATCTTTGATTATAATGTATAAGATGCAATAAGTTAAAATAGGTTATGTTTTAAATTTTAAAGTAGTTTAATTTAGATTTTTATATTAAAATATTCATAAAAAACATTAAGAATATGTGTGATCTCAGAAACTAAAAGAAATAGGAATCTAGAAATTAGCATGATGGTTTGTTGCGTTTATCAGATAAAAAGAAAGTTATTCTAAGACTATTTATCATATATTATCCATACTTGGTACTCTGATACACACATTTATGAAATATACAAATCTCAAGCATGAGCACAAGTCAAGAAATGAATATCTTAGGCTCTTGAAATAACTTTCTATAGTATTTATTAAATATTAAAAAGTTATATATCAATTTTCAGACTTTTATCTCTTTTAGTTTTTGAGATATGAAAAAATTGATAGTGGCAATTTTCTTCGATTCAAGACAAAATCCAAAAATACAGATTAATACTCTCAAATTGATGTTCTTATAAATGTATACGACTATAAAATAGTTATAAACAATAAGATTTATCTATTCTTAATGTTTAAAACATATTACACATACTCAATTATATATACCATTTATTAAATGTAAAAGATTTAATAGCTTTGAGATAAATCATAAGGTTTATTGTTCAAAGTAAAATAGCTTTTAAGTTTCTGAACTTAAAATAGTTTAATTTAGTTGCTTTTAGTTTTTTATATTAAAATATATATTCATGACAACAATAAGAATATGTTTTAAAGTAATAAAAATTAGTTTAATACATATTTAGAAAAATGTAGCCTGCGTAGAGCTATCAGCCATATGTGAGATCTCAGAAACTAAAAGAAATAGAAATCTAGAAATCAGCATGATGATTTGTTGCATTTATTAGATGAAAACAAAAGTTATTCTAAGACTATTTATCATATATTATGCATACTTGATACTCTGATACACATTTATGAAATATACAAATCTCAAGTATAAGCACAAGTCAAGAAATAAATATCTTAGGCTCTTGGAATAACTTTCTATATTATTTATTAAATATCAAAAAGTTATATATTAATTTTCAGGCTCCTATCTCTTTTAGTTTTTGAGATATGAAAAAATTGATAATAGCAATTTTCTTCGATTCAAGACAAAATTCAAAAATACAGATTAATACTCTCAAATTGATGTTCTTATTGTTTTTATAAATGTATATGACTATAAAATAGTTATAAACAATAAGATTTATCTATTTGAGACTGTGAAATTCATAGTCAGTAAGTTTCTCTCGTAGAGGGCGCAGCTGACGTGTTACTCCTACTAGTTTTAAAATTCACTAGACTCTTGAGTGTTAACTTGTGCATCGTGTAGATAAAGTAGATCGCTATTATTTTAAGCTATAACTATATTATACACGCAGATAATACTAATAAATTATAGTTAATATTTTTTACACCTTATTATTTTAATCTATAAGCGTATACAGATATGTAATTTTTATTAATAAATGATTATTAATTACTAGCAATAACTTATGTTTAAATATGTAGAAATAATATAAAAACTGCTATTATACAAGTTTTAAAATCTCCCTAGTACGGTGGCTCCGTGGCGTAGTGGTATACGCGCTCGCCTCGCGTCCAAAGGGTCGTGGGTTCGATTCCGACCAAAATCAAAAATTTTTTTAATGCTTAAATAATTTTTATTTGATTTATTATAATTAAATAAATATTAAAAAGTATTAAAAAGTAAAAATTGTGAAACTTTAGAAATTTTTCGTAGGTATCCCGCGGCCGGATCCTCGCCGCTCCATCAGCTGTTATCATTTCTGGCTCAATCAGCTGTTTCTCTCTCAATTCTTGGGTTAGGAAAAAAATTCCCCTTCCTAAATAATTTCTGGCTCAATCAGCTGTTTCTCTCTCAAGCCTTGGGCTAGAAAAAAATTCCCCTTCCTAAATAATTTCTGGCTCAATCAGCTGTTTCTCTCTCAAGCCTTGGGTTAGAAAATGTTCCCCCACCCTGGCTCAATCAGCTGTTTCTCTCTCTCAATCCTTGGGTTAGAAAAAAAAAATTCCCCTCACTAAATAATTTCTGGCTCAATCAGCTGTTTTTCTCTCAAGCCTTGGGTTAGAAAAAAATTCCCCTTCCGAAATAATTTCTGGCTCAATCAGCTGTTTCATCGTCCAATATCACGTAAAAGATCGCTTGGGTTCCCCCACTCTAGGTCGTTTCCGACACATATGGGTTCCCCCACCCTCCAAAACCCTATGCGGGTTTGAGCACATTTCAATTCGAGCACAGGTGAATTAGAAAAAGTTCCTCCACCCTGGCTCGATCAGCTGTTATCATTTCTAGCTCAATCAGCTGTTTCATCGTCCGCACGTAAAACATCGCTTGGGTTAGAAAAGGTTCCCCCTCCCTGGCTCAATCAGCTGTTTCTCTCTCAATATCACGTAAAACATTGCTTGGGTTCCCCCACTCTAGGTCGTTTCTGGCTCAATTCCATTCTGGCTCAGTTCAGTTCTAATTCAGGTGAATTAGAACCGGCCTGGGCTAGAACCCGCATGGGCTAGAACCCGCATGGGCTAGAACCCGCATAGCTTATCTACTACTCTTCAATGTGCGATAATTAATTTGTTTAGTATTTATATGAAAAATGATTAATGAGATGAGATGAGTTATACTTTTATCAATAACTTTTTAAACACAGTCTCATTTAAATTTGAAATACTTAATCTTTTTATTAAAAAATTAAGAAAATATATATATTACAAAGATTCTAAAGTTACTTAGTATTTTAAGACAGAATGCTTAAATCTTATACTTCTGACAGTATAAGATTGAATGAATATAGTATCCATGTTAGATGTTACATGGTCGAACATCTAAAAGATGATGAGAGAGCTTGCTTGAGTTCACGCTCTTTTATATTATTTCTTAAACCTTCTATAAGGTTCTATTTCTTATTGAAGAATTATATTTTAGGAAATAGAATGTTCCATAACATTTATTTTAGATATTTACAAAAGAAACATTTAATTAAGATAAATGTATTAGTAAAAGAAACATTCTATTTCCTTTACATTTCAAATAACTATTTTTTATAGTTAATTTTATTATTTATTAATTGAAAAAGTTAATCTTTTATATTTTAATTAATATCTTTAAACTTTAAACAGAGTAATCAGTTTCATACATATTATATAAATTGAATGTTCTATTTATATATACACAATTATTTTAGAAAGTTACATTTTATTATTAACAATTAAATATTGATAATACTTTTTATTAAAAGAAATAGAACATTCTATTTCTATAATCATTTTACTATATCTATATATATACATTTGAGTTATCTTATCGACCTCAGTAGGTAACTATGAAGTCCTACTTATTCTTTTAATGTAATTTAAATTTCTTATAACTAAAATTTATTCTATCTTTTAAATAATATAGTCATTCTTATGACATATTTGTGTTTAATTTAATAATTATACCCAAAATCAATATGAGCCGTTACAAGTTCATTAAATTTTTTTTATAATAGTAGAAATGAAATATTGTGTATTATACTGCAATATTTGATCATTGGTTTTAATAAAAAGTTTTTGTAATAAAAAATTCTCCAGATAAATTTGAACGAAAAAATTCATTAATTATTTTAGTATTAAATTTATAATTTATTTTTATTTATTAGTATATCACAATCATTGATTACTAACACTTTCCTGTGATAACTATAAACTAGTCATTTTTTGTATTTTTTAAGGAAACAGAACTAGATAAAATATATTTTAATTATTGCATTTATTAATTAAAATTTAATTTTTACAATTATTATTTTTGTTATGAATTCTGAATCTATTTAACATTAATAATGTGATTATTATTATTACTGTTATAATATTATTATAGTGATTATTATATTATTATCAATGTGATATTCAAATATTTATCTTCATTTTCTCGTAGTTTCACTACTTCATTATAAAAATAACGAGAACAGTCAAAATATTGATTAACCATTTTATAACTCCAATTATATGGCATCAAGCTTAAAATTTTTATTTTTTCATTAGTATTAGATGCTAAATTATAATAATTCACTGAGTTCTTGATAAATGCTTTAAACGCTACTGAATCCTGATGAATTTCATTTAAATTTGAAAAATTTGGTAATTCAATATCATATACTTTACACATTGTAGTGGTAATTTCGCCAACAATACATTGTAATGCATCTAATGCTTTGTTTTTCAATCTATCAAGCGTTAATTTATTTTTATCTATAGGTGAAATATTAAACATTGCATAAAGTGAATCTAAATTTTTTGCATTTTGACTTGTAGATATGAAGTTCTCAGAGTTTTGTAAACTTGCTAATGATTCACTATTACTTTCGCTGCTTTGAGTCGCAGTAGCTTTCACATCAGATTTTATATTTTGTTGTGTTTCGAACTTTGATACTATTGACTGGATTCTGTTATAACAAGAGGAACATACTGTGACACCTGATAACAATTCAATATCGTTGCAGGCTACTGCAAATTTTACAGATATATTTTCATCTACTATTTTCAGAAAATTATTCACTGGATTTCTGTGTCTTTTAAAGGGATCACGGCAATAGTTATTTTGCTTACCATAGTTTAATATTGCAGTCTTTATTTTTCTATAACAATTACGACATATTTTTTGCCCTGGGATTAATCTAATGTTTAGAATTTTTTCAAAACTTTCACAATCCTGAAGACTTAATACATTCAAATGAATTTTCACATTCACTGCATGTTTGTTGAATGGGTCGCAACATTTTTTTTTGTTTCATTGAATAATGTCTTAAATATTTATCAGCATGGTGAGTGCAAATTACATCATTGCAATCAATTTTAAAACCAGGAACACGGTAACTCAAATATTTTAAGTCATCTTTGCTAAAAGAATCTATATTTTTTAAAGTATTATTTTGTGTATAAGAATCACTGATACATTTTTCAGTTTCATGTACTAATAGTTTTGCAATATAGCAATTTAAAGCCATATTTAAAAAACTTCTTGTTTATTTTTTCCCATTTATTTACTATGAGTAAAAGTAATAATTGCTATTTTAAAAAAACAACAATTGAAAGTAACATAGACGTTCATTCTAGTTTTATTTAGTACACGATCGTATAAACAGGTATGAAAATTCACAAGGTGAGGGTAGGGCTCGAATTTATAGTCATGACTTGAGTATTGAGTATCACTTGGAACTTAAGTATCATTACTTGAGTATCAGCTGTTACTTCAATTTTTTTATATGAAATATTAAATCACACAGATATGATAGTCGTCGGTAAAGATGTCACACTCAATTAAAGTAATAGCTGATACCCCTATTGAAAATAATGACGTCTTTGGACGTGTCTGGATTTGGAACAAAAAAAGACGTCTTTGAAAGACGTCTTTTAATAAAGTCATAAGTCACAAGAGAAAATTCAAAAGTAGTTAAACTACAGGATAATAATTATTTTTTTATTTTTCATTAAAACCTACAAAAATACCTCTATTCATTAGTTGAAATAGAGTGTGAGAAAACTATCATTATTTTAGATCAAACGAAACTGTCAGTTTATATGCTCTGAACTGTCTTATTCTTTTCGTGCGCATTTGCTTACCATAAAGAATCAATCGCTAAAAAACGCGGTAGCCCTCTAACGAGCAATCATTAGTACTATTATATACATTCATATCAATTTGTATAATAGTACTGATGATTGCTCGTTAGAGGGCTACCGCGCTTTTTAGCGATTGATTTCTTTATGGTAAGCGAATGCGCACGAAAAGAATAAGACCGTTCAGAAGCATATAAACTGACAGTTTCGTTTGATCTAAAATAATGATAGTTTTCTCACACTCTATTTCAACTAATGAATAGAGGTATTTTTGTAGGTTTTAATGAAAATAAAAAAATAATTATTATCCTGTAGTTTAACTACTTTTGAATTTTCTCTTGTGACTTATGACGTTATTAAAAGACGTCTTTTTTTTCACAAATCCAGACACATCCAAAGACGTCTTTTAAAGACGTCTTTAAAAGACGTCATTATTTTCAATAGGGACTTAACGATGTTATAAGAAAAAATAAAGTTGTTTATTTTAGATGTTAGCAGACTTACATTTATACTTCATCAAAGATATTGAAATTACAAGCAATAATTTTTAATTAGAGCTTCAATAAGAGTCCTGAAGTATCATAGAAATTAAGTTATAGGAAATTTAAGACCAATCTAAAAATCGGCTAGAGTAAGCGTTCACGGATTTGATACCTTGAGAAATAAAAAATTCTCAAACTGTTATAACTTTTATTCTAAACGACCTAGAGACCTATACTCAAGCATAAAATCAAGTTTTTTATCGCTCATTTCATAATTTATAGCCTGTTGAATCTTTTAAGGTTTTCGCATTTATGAGTAGAAGACGCAACAGCTGGGTGTATTGATTTACTTGTGAAGCAAAATACTGAATTATGAGAGGTTCAAATAATAGTAAAATCGTAGGATACCATTGACCAGGCCTATTTGGCCTCATTTTACGTGACTTATAGAAAGTTTTCTTGTAAGATTTAGTGAATTTGAAGTTGTCCGGCCAGAGTTACAATGATCTAAATTTTGTAAAAAACGTATATTTTAGAAATTTTGCAAACTTTAAACCTTTGTATCTCCGTCAATTTTAAACCTTTTTGAAAATTTAAAAATGCAAATTAAAGCTTTCTTTTTGACCAATAAAACAAAATTTTGATAATTTAAAAATATCAAAATTCAAATGAGTTACAGCTGTTTAAAAATTGTCAAAAATGTCAAAAATCAGTATTTTATTCTAAGAGTTTTCAGAAGCCTGATTAGAATTTTTTAAAAATATAATTACGAAAATTTAAAATTAACATAAAAACGAAGAAATTGCCGCCTGCCGAATTAAAATATGTTAAAAACTCGAGTCTTGGCAGAATTTTGAAAAAGAGTGAAAAACAGCCGAAAAAAGCGGAGTTTTTGACCTTTGAAAGGCCATATTTCGGCGAGTTTTGCACTTAGAGAGCTGAAATTTTGCACAGATTCCTAACTTTAATAATACTAAAACATATCTCAAAATCAGCAAAATCGGTGATCCACATGCGCACACTTTTATAAAAAGATGTTATTTTGACCCATATATATATTTAAAAATGTTATAGATATTACATATATATTAAAAGTAAAAAGATTGGAATTTACTAAAGTATTAAATGATGAAAACATGGAGTTAGAAGAACTTATATTAGCAAATGAAATAATTTTAAATAAGGTAAATTAAATAATTTAATATTTTTATTTCATTACATTAATAAATACAATATTCTCAATATAAAATGATTATTTTTCAAGGTTACAGAAAAACAAATTGATGATAGTTAAAATACAAAATATAAAATAATATTGATTTACCACAAAAAAAAATAATGTATAAGTTTTTTTTAAGAACAATAAAAAATAAATATGTAAGCTTGTAATAAAACATAAATTTGTAAGCTTCTTTTAGCGACAATGAAATTTAACGACATATTAAATAAATATTTAGAATTATTTAAACTGTTTTTAGTAAAAATATCAAGCAACTGTACAAGCTTCTTTAGCGACAATGAAGAATAAATATGTAAGCTTTTTATAACTACAATGAAATTTCAATTTGTAAGCTTCTATTAGCGACAATAAAAAATAAGTCTATAAAATTATTTCAGTAATAATAACAAATTAATCTGTAAGCTCCTTTTAGCGATAACAAACAAAAGATAAAAATATTTATTTATAATCATAATTTTCTATTATTCTATTATTCTATTTTTTATTATTTGCTCATAATTATTATTAAATATTATTATATACTATCATAACTTGAAATTTCAATGTTATTTACTATTCTATTTTTAATTTATTTAAAAAATATATGAGTTTGATTCATTGTGAACTTTTGAATGTCGCGTTAAACCATCTTTTTCTTATTAATTCTAATTCTTTAACTTCATATCTTATATTTTTATGTATCGATGTTTTCTATTGAACTTTTTTCACATTCGCAAATATAAAATTTAGCTTCATTATGTCCTGCTCTTCTATTTACTTTGAAATGTGTGTATTCGGGGGGTTAACGAGCGGAGCGAGCAGGGGGGAACCCCCCTAGTATATATATATATATATATACTAGGGGGTACCCCCCTGCTTGCTCCGCTCGCCAACCCCCTATTTGTTATTTAAGTTACATTATCTTTTTTTTTTTATTTTTATTAACTGTAAAAAATATAATTATTAAAATATATTAAGTTATACTCAAAAATATATTTAAATATTTATTACAAACCTATTTTTGTTTTCCTTATTTATATGATGTTATATAATAAAAGTTTTTATTGTTTATATAAAACCAATTTTCATAAATACTAATATCTTATGAATGTCCATAGCATTGATAAATTTTTGTTTTTTTACCTAAATTATTAAATTTATAAAGTTTGTATTATAAATATATTTCTATATTTTCTACACCACCTAGTATTTTTAAATACCGAGGTATATGTAGGGGCGTTTTTTTTTAGTGGTTTTCCCAGGAGGCCTATTTCCACTCACATTTAAAAAAAATTTTTTTTTTTTAATAAATAAATAAAAAATAGTACATTATTGACCAAGGATGCATATTGATCATTCTCGGCGAGTGCGAACTTTTGGGGCCGAGCGTAGCAAGGCCTCGAAAGTTGCACGAGCTAGGATGATCAATATGCATCCATGGTCTAATATACTATTTTTTTGTCCCGGGGCTGAGAAATTTAAAGTTTTTGCGTAGGACACAAAATGACCATTTTGCGTCCTACGGAAAAACTTTAAATTTCTCATTTAAAGTTTCTGTAAATATTTACAATTTTACAATACATTTAAAATTTCTGTATTTTTAAAAATTCAGATGTAGAATAAGAATTTTGCACGG
This sequence comes from Anastatus disparis, assembly GCA_017163975.1. Classification (NCBI taxonomy): domain Eukaryota; kingdom Metazoa; phylum Arthropoda; class Insecta; order Hymenoptera; family Eupelmidae; genus Anastatus; species Anastatus disparis. The sequence goes on along the minus strand of JAFFSR010000292.1, from coordinate 2,899,105 downwards.
GCATTGAAATACATCCATTTTTCCTATTAAAATTAAGTTTAAATATTAATTTTCATTAAATAATAATTTTATGAAAAACTTAGGAAACATTTTAATTATATTTTATATTATGGTGATTTATAATTTTATTCAAGTTTAACTTTATTCTGTTTCTATTATATTTAAAAAAAATAAAATATAATAAGCATAACACATTTAATAATTTACATCAATGACTTTTTAGGGGTCCACCTTTGCTTTATTTGACATTTTCATTGATTGCAATTTTCTCATGTGAAAGAGAGAGAAAGAGAAAGAGTCTACTTACTCTTTACTTAGCTGCCTACCCGACACTGAAGTGGCTTTTGCTGATCGCTTGCCCTACGCACGCACTTATCTTCACAGTGGAAAATTTGTTAGCTTTTGTCGACAAAAATCGCATCATGAGTGGCGCGGCTCACAAAACAGCTACCACTCCGATATTTTCGACTAATTACTTTCTGACAGCTATGCAGAAACTATTTTAGCTTTCAATTTAATTTAAAACAAGTTTTACAAAAGAAAAAAATCTTTAATTTTAGTAAAATAAAAATAAAATACCCTTTAAGTGAATCAAATTTACACAACAAAATGAAATTTAAAAATCAATTAATTGTTAAAATTAAATGAAATGAATTAATAAAAATGGTAAAAATTTAAATAAATTATTTATTGAAAATTTCCGTCCAAACAATGTTATCTATTTTTGATGTATCATCTAAATTATTTTGAATATAAATATTATTAAAATTTTTACATCTTGACAAAGCAACGTATAATTGACGATGTGAAAACAATAGTCTTCTTATAAATAAGCCTACATTATCGAAACTTTGATCTTGTGATTTATTTATAGTTATTGCAAATGCTAATATAATTGGAAATTGTTTTCTGTAAAGAATAAATGGTAATGAAGAATTATTTCCTGTATTTAACGTAATTTTTGGAATAAAAACTTTATTTCTACTTTTATCGCCTGTTATTATTTTAGCTTCAATATTATGTTTATATAAATTTATAATTTTCAACCGTGTACCATTACATAATCCTTCCGATATACTTAAATTTCTTAACAACATTACTATAGCATTAACTTTTAAATTAATTTATGAGGTGGTAAACCTTCTTTAATTTTATTTAAAAATTCTATTTGGTAATTCAAGTAAATGTTATCATCAGTTTGGTCAATACCTTTATGCGTAGCGTAATCAATACTATAATATGTTTCAGTTTTTCCATTTAATAAATTTAATACTTTTTTATTTAAATTATTAATATCTTCATTATGAGGAGCTAATATAATTTTTTCTTTGCAACAATTTTTATTAATATTAGAATAAATTTTAGAACAAATATCGTTAGTTTGTAATTTGTTTGGAATTATGAAAGGGTTTATTTTGACATCACCAATTTGTAATAGAAATGAAGCAAATTTTTCATTTTTAGATCGAATATTTTTTGTTAATTTTAATATACTAAAAAATTGCCATAAATATGAACTTTTTATTGTTTCTTCTATAATTGAATTTCTATTTCCATGTTTAAAAACTGGTAAAATTTGTCGAAAATCACCACCTAAAATAATTAATTTTCTACCAAAAAGAAAATTATTATTACAAATATCTTTTAATGTATTATTAACTATTTCTAATGCTTTTTTTTGGAATCATTGATGCTTCGTCCCATATAATTATATCAGCTTCTCTTAATTTTTTTTTATCTGATTCTAATTCTAAAAATGCATTTTCAATTGTATTTAAATTTAAAGGTAATCTAAAAGTCTTATGACTTGTCATTCCTTTAGGTAATAAAGTAGATGCAATACCAGTCCAAGCCATAGACAAAATTTTTTTAATAATTGATTTAAAATAAAATATTAAAGTCTTATATAAAAAAGTTTTTCCTGTTCCTCCAGGACCATCAATAAAATATATTTTGTTATTATCTTTTTCAGTTAAAATTTCAAAAATTAATTTTTGTTCATAGTTTAATTTATTATACATTAATTAAAAATTTTTATTGCTTACTATTTCATCATGATGATTATTGTTCAAAGTAATTAAATTTATTTTTGGTTCAGGTAAACCAAAATCTTTACAAGACATATGTTCATTAATAAAAATATTTTTAAGTTCAAATAAAGCATTATTTTCTTTATTTTCATTAAAATCTTCAACAAAATAATTAGTAGTGGAGATTGGCGCGCTTGCGCACAGGGAGCTTGCGGAATTTCCATTTTATCATGTTTGATGTCATTTATTCTTTTAAGCCATAATTGTATATTTTATAAAATTTATCATAAAAATTATTAATTTAATATTTTTGTTCTATGTATTTAAAGTAAAAGTAGTAGGTGCAAATAATAAAAATTAGCACAGACTCTCTCCGTCTCACTCTTATACTCGCACATCAAGCATAAAAATCTACGTTGTGCTGTGCGACTCTCAACGAAGATGGATATATGCGTATTATATCATAGTATACGAGTAATTTTTTATCCTCGTTACAAGTGGTACACTTGATTCATTAGATACCCATTATGAAATAATTCAAAGTAATAATCAAAATATTAAAAAACATCTAATTTAAAATATAAATATTATAATGTAAAAAGAACATTTTGAATTTCAAATAATTTTAATGTATTAATATGTTTTACAGTTTTACTTAGTAGTGGAGGTTGGCGCGCTTGCGCGCAGGGGGCTTGCGGAATTTCCATTTTACCATGTTTGATGTCATTTATTCTTTTAAACAATAATTGTACATTTTACAAAATTTATCATAAAAATTATTAATTTAATATGTTTGTTCTATATATTTAAAGTAAAAGCAGTAAGTGCAAACAATAAAAATTAGCAAGAAGCTTTTTAAATGATGGGATTTGAATCAAATTGAGAATCAAAGAGGATGAGCTAAGGAGCAGCTAAGGAAGAGCAACAAAAACGTAAAATAACGTAAAATAACACAAAAAAAAAGGTAAAATTTGAGGATTTACCTGAGTAGGAGTAAAAATGACTTAAAATAACGTAAAAATAACGGAAAAAAGTGATGGATTTTTTGAGGAAGAGAGAGGGAAGAGAAAATGAAGGCATGAGGAAACTCAAAAGAAGAGAAAAAAAAAGAGGGGAGGAAGGGAAAAGGAAAAGAAAAGGAAGAGGAACAAATAACGTAAAATAACGTAAAAAAAGGGGAAAAAAAGAGGATCAAAATTAGGTAAGAGGACGAGGAAAAAAAGAGAAGGGGAAGACCTTGGTCGTAGAAATTTTCCTTACAACTATATAATATAGAGATATATATATATATATCATGAACGGTCTTCGTATCTGTTCGACGTAGGAATTTTTATAGCTTTCAGCTGTACCGATAACTAAACGCGTGTTCGTTTTTTTCTTCATCTTTGGAAAAATAAGATGAGAACTATGAGAAAATAATTTTTAAATGTTTTGTATTTTGATAGAATTAAAAATATTTTATTTAATAGAGATTTTTATTATTCTTTTTACGCATAAACAGATACAGTGATCGTTCGGTTTTTACTTTAGACGACCTGAGTACTTTCCTATTATTATTGGACTTGAATAATAAAAATTAAATTTCGCATGAATGTAAAAGTATAAAAAAAATGTAATTGTTTGATCCGATTATGTATATAAATGTATGTATAATTCGTTTGCATAGTTGGGTATATCCACCTATATATAGTTATGGCCGTACATATATATATATATATATATATATATATATATATATATATATATAGTGCATATACACTTGCCGAGCTGACCCGCCTACGGTGCATACATGCACAAGAGCTTCGGCTCCTAAGTCTTTTATTGCCGTTTGCTTTCCTTTTTTGGGGTTTTCCCTTTTATTAGTATTACTAAAAATTTCTTAAATTATAAAATAATTTCAAAAATTTTTTCATTAGATGTGTTTGACATTACAGTATAATAAGTGAATTTTTTAATAATAAGAAAATGATTTTATTGCGTAGTTTTTGAATAACATAAGACCTACTAACAAACTAGAATATAACCTATCTTTTTTGGTAGGTCTCATATTATTCAAAAACTACTCGATAAAATAATTTGATTGTTATTACAAAATTTACTTATTATACTAATATCTAGCGGGGGCTACTATTTTTTTCTTGCTACTACGGATAGTATTCATATAAATGATGAGAAACGCTATTAGACAGAGATAGGCAGTTCGGCCCCCTGTTAACTTTTTAAAAAAATTGTTTCATAATTCAATAGCTTGAAAAATAAAATTTTTATCCGACCTGAATAATTTCGATGAAAAATGATTTAAAATAATAATACAAATAAACTTTAGCAATTTTAAAAGAATCGTTTGAGCTAATTTATAATAATGATCCTGTTAGAAGTTAAAAAAATGATTTTTGGTAATAACTTGAAAAAACAAATTTTTGAAAAAAGTAGATAAAATAAAAGTTATAGAGAAAAAAAAGATACATCTTTTTAATATTATACATTTTTTTCTGAAATCAATATTTATCAAACAATTAGTAATAAAACTTCAAATTCTAATCATTTTCATGAATAATTTGAAAAATATTAACTTTTGAAAAAATGTATGATATAAAAAAGATTTACTTTTTTATATTCTATAAATTTCATTTAATTTACTTTTTAAAAAAATTCGTTTTTTACAGTTATTACCAAAAACTCATTTTTTTTACCTAAAAAACGATTATTATCAAAAAATGGCTCCAACGATTTTTTTCTAAATAGGAAAGTTTATTGGCATTATTATTTTGAATAATTATCCGTTGGAATTATTCAAATTGAATAAAAACTCGAGAAGAAAATTCATAAACTTGATTCCTCACACACATGCATCCATACATACATTTTAATGACTTCATCTTGCGATAAAAATAATTTTTTTATCATAATATAACATATTTCCAAGGATTACATTTTTCGTGATGTCGAATATATAAGGCACTTCCGTATAGCGGTCGTGCCTAAAAATTGTTATAAAAATTAGCATAAAATCAAACTTTAATTTTCATTGAATTATTGTGTTGATTTTTTTCATGTTTTTCAATTTGCTATAACTTATAAACGGATTGAGATTTTGAACACGTTTTTTTTAATCAAAAGAATTCAATCTCAACTTTTACTAGAATGTTCCAGAATTAACTTACCAGGAGAGGCTATGAGCTTCGGGTCACAGATCTTGACGAAACTTTGGGATATATTTTTAGGTACCAAAATATGAGTAAAGCCAGAACGGTACGGTCTAACGCTTCGAAAAACTGAAATTATAGACGTTTCCAGTCTTATTTGAAGAAAAATGTAAAAAAAAAAGCTCCTAATTGAAGTGTGAATAATCCAGTCTAGAAATGTCTTTAATAAATCAACAGGGACTAAAATAAAAGTACAGAAAGCAAGCTTTAATTTGCCGTTTTCAGAATTGAAAAATAATAATTAGAACCAGAGATATGTTCGTTCAAAGTTAAGAAGCAAGAAAGTACCAAAAATCATCTAAATTCTAAAGGACAGTGATTTTGTGATTTTTGGTACTTTCTTGCTTCTTAACTTTGAACGAACATATCTCTGGTTCTAATTATTATTTTTCAATTCTAAAAACGGCAAATTAAAGCTTGCTTTCTGTACTTTTATTGTAGTCCCTGTTGATTTATTAAAGACATTTCTAGACTGGATTATTCACACTTCAATTAGGAGCTTTTATTTTACATTTTTCTTCAAATAAGACTGGAAACGTCTATAATTTCAGTTTTTCGAAGCGTTAGACCGTACCGCTCTGGCTTTACTCATATTTTGGTACCTAAAAATATATCCCAAACTTTCGTCGAGATCTGTGACCCGAAGCTCATAGCCTCTCCTGGTTAGAAGCTCTTATTAGAAAGTAATATACGTTATTATAAACAATCATTTTTCAAAGAAATCTTTAAAAATTGAACAAAATAGCTCATAATCTTGGAATGATCGAGAGTTAGACTGGATGCTTGTGGCTAAAATAAAGTACGATTGGGCAAAAATTTTGAGAAAAAACTTAAGAGTGAGAAAATATCATCGAGAGATTCGAGGGATCATCGATAGACATGAAGAGAATGAAGTGTCTCATATGGCAAGGTAGCTAGGTGGCCAATGAAAACAATTATAACCATAAAAAACTTAAGAGTGAGAAAATATCATCGAGAGATTCGAGGGATCATCGATAGACATGAAGAGAATGAAGTGTCTCATATGGCAAGGTAGCTAGGTGGCCAATGAAAACAATTATAACCATAACTAACTGGCCTTTGTTTTAGGGTAACTTGTAATAAGATCGACTTTATTTTATGACTTTATTATTAGAATTCTTTGAAAATTGAAGTATAGAAATAAAGGTGGAAATTAAAATTTACAAAGTGAAAGTGATGCTTTTTCTTACGAAAGTGATGTAAGACTCAATACAGAAACATCCTTTTCATCTTCTACCACAATTTTTCTCAAATTTTTAATATAACTATATAAAACTAATTTGCCAGAGAATCACTGATGAAATAATTTGAATGAAATAATATTTCTCTGAACTGAAAAATGTACATTTATGTGCAAAAAATTAATATATGATAATGAATTAATATAGACATGTAAATAAACTTTTTTGTAAATTTTCTATAAGGTAGTTACTATATTATTTCATTCATTCTCTTAAAAGTATACTATACAGAACAAAACAATATTGGAATCTTATGTTGAACTCAATAATATACTATGTACTTATTAAAGATTAAGATAAACATTTTTATTTAAATAATATATTTTCTACCACCCATGATAATTGAAGTAAATATACATCAGTCCACTCGAAACTTTGAACACACGTAACTTTTTGCCACCCATTGCATATTTTTTTAAATTAATTAAACTGCTCTGACCATAATTATAAAACTAAAATAAATCAGTTTTTACATCGATATTACAGGTTGGATCATATTTTTATTGATTTACAGTATATAGTATAACTGTTAACTTTCATCTGCTCTGTAATTCTCGATTAAAGAGCAGATGTCCACTTTTCATTTCATCTTGTAATTTTTTATTCATTTTTTTCGAACAGAAAATTTTTTTAACATATTATTGAACTATCTATAAATAATCTTACAACATTTGTGTAGGTTGGAATGAGAGTAACATAAGTCACATTGACAAAAAAATTTAATTGACAGTATATTGAGATATTATTAGCATTGAATTAATTAATTTTTTTTAATTTGTGCTTTTTTTGTTTTTAACATTGAAGAAGAAGAGCAAAGAAAGCACAATATTTCAGAAAATTTCTCTTTTTAATGCTAAAAAATATCTGGCCATACCGCAAACTAAATTTTTTTGTTAATGTGACTTATGCCACTCTCATTCTTACCCACACATTAAATGAAAGACATTTTCTTAAAAAAAAATTTGATTAAAATTAAGAATAAATTTTTTAAAACTTTGAAAATATATTCGAATAAGTTCAAGATTGTCTGAATTCTCAAGTTTAATTTAAACTTTATTTGTGCAAAATTTTTAAAATTTTGAACTTATACCAAACAAATTCTTCATGTTGAAAAATATGTAATTTAATATACTAACTTTCTGTAAAGGAGTGCAAAAATTCTTACATAAAAATTCTTATTTAACCAGATTAGTAGATTATTATTTTTTCATTCAATAATTTGCGTAATACATACTTGTCAATTTTATTATTTTATAATTTATGTATCTTGGAAAAATAGTTTTAAATTTTATTTTATACATACTATTTTAATTAAAAATTGATACTTGTCATCAATTTGATGAAAATAACGATTTTATGTTTATTAATTTATAGTTAACATAAATGATATGAATATTTGAGTGGACAAGTATAAGATAGACGATTGACGTCAATATTAATTATATTTAATTCGATCGTGTGAAATTATAAGTTTAAGTAAATATTTAATGTACAACATGTTTAACAAAAATAAATTTTCCATGAATAATAGTTAATGCTCTTTGTTCATTTTGCGAGAATTTTCCACCAACTTTATTACAGTTCTAAAAAATATTTCTCAACAATCTGGGAATTCCAACCATATTTAAATAAGAATAAGAAAAATTACTTCGTTGATTCTTTTTATAATTTTAGATTTTTCATTGATCATAGCTACAGTAAGTATGTCTAATTTTATTTTCAATTCTAAAAAATGTATATCAATATTTGAATTGACATCTAATAAAAAAAATAAATACACTCGGCACAACAATTAGTGGGACCTCTAAAATTTTCGAAAAAATATGCATTTTTCAAACAGTTATAACTCCGTCAATTTTTATCAAAATTATTTCTGTTTTTTTAAATTTAAGTTCGAAAATTCAGTTTTTCGACTATCGTATTTAACCTACAGGCGGCCGGCATGACCCTTTTCGGGGTCATCTGATGTTGACCACTTATCAAGTCATACTTTGTAAAAAATTTCCATACTAAATTTTCAAAAATATCTAGTGATAAGTGGCCAACATCAGATGACCCCGAAAGGGGCCACCCCGGCCGCCTGAAGGTTAAAATATTTTTCAATCAGAACCGATGGCACTGTTGTCAATTGTTTAAACTTATTAAATTTTGCAAAAAAAATTCAACTTTAAACCATTGATTAGCTTTACAATTGTTAGTTAAGTATGTTTATGCAACAAAATTTGAAAATTTGGAGTCTCCTGATAGATTAAAAAAAAAATTATAATGCAATCATTTTTCAGAAGGTTATGGACATTTAAAAAAAGCGATTATTGTATTTTCTTGACCATAACTCTGACTATATTCGTCGAAATTGGTTCTTTTTTTTTTAAATTAAAGTTGAAAACTTCAGCTTTTTAAATCTGTTGTTTAAAACCATTTTTAGCAAGACTGATTAAAAATAAACGCACGAATAAACGTGAAAAACTGTGTACATTGAACTAGTATACGCACTCATGCATAAAAGTGTTATGTTTAATTTTAATGAAACTGAGATAAATTTTTGTAATGATGATTCATAATAAATGATGGAAATTCGTTAAAATTGCGTTAACATGCTTGATTCTGCATGCACACATTCGTATAAAATCTGCTAAGCGTTGATAAGTGTCAAACAATACAATAACACTTTTATACTATCCACGTTTATTCGTGTTGTTTATTCGTGCGTTTATTTTTTATCAGTCTTGCTAAAAATGGTTTTAAATAACAGATCTAAAAAGCCGAAGTTTTCAGCTTTAATTTAGAGTTATGGTCAAAAAACTAAAAAAACCTCTTTTTTTTAATGCCTATGACTTTGTAAAAAATGATTGTATATCGATATTTTTTTTGTAATTTTTCAGAAGATTCCAAGTTTTCAAATTCTGTTGCAAAAACATACTGAACTAACAGTTGTAAAGCTGATTCAATGATTTAAAGTTGGATTTTTTTTTGCAAAATTTAATAAGTTTATACAATTGAAAACAGCGCCATCTGTTCTGATTGAAAAATATTTTATATACAATAGTCGAAAAGCTGAACTCTCAACCTTGAATTAAAAAAAAAAGAAATAATTTTGTTAAAAATTGAAGGAGTTGTGGCTATTTGAAAAATGCATATTTTTTAAAAAATTTTAGGGGACTCGTTAATTTTTGTGCCGAGTGTATATCGTTTTTTATAAATAAATTTATGAAAAAAAGATACATGCATTCAGGATTTTCGCCTAAAATTTTTATGGCCTTACCCATTATATGAGAGTGCATTGCATTTGAGTTTCGGTTTTCTTCTAACTTTGGAATATTTTTTCTGTTATAAAATCATGAAAAAAGTCACATCTATTCGGTCCAAGGTTCGATTATTTGAAAGTTATGAGCACACTGACAGAAATGATTTCTTGAGATAAGTGGGATTCACTAGCAGGTAGTAGAAAGTATTCTTGTTACTCTCGTTAACATATTTCCACTTGGGGAAAGAATAAAATTTACTTGTTTCGGGTGTTCTTATATCTAGTAGAAAAATGCTTGACTATCTTTTTTCACATGGGCTTTAATCATTTTATTCTCAAAGTGGATTTTTTCTACATCCATTAAACGATCGATCCATTTATCCATCGACCCATCAATCCTTTAACCCATCGGTTTATCAATTTATTAACCCATCGACCCATTAACCCTTCGATCCATTGATCCAACAACCCATTGGCTCATCAATACATTAATCAATTAAACCATCGACCCATCAATCCTTTAATCCATCGACCAGCTCTCGTTGTGAGCCTGTCTCTATCTCTATATCTGTCTCATGACGCAACTCTAATAATATTACGTTCTCTAAGTGAAAATACAATCAGTCAAATTTCCTCTCCAAGTTAGTGGACTTCTCCTAATAGGCGAGAGGGACACCCCCAAAAAAGAGCTTAGTTTTCGAGAAGGTGACCGCTACCGTCCTACAAGCTAATTTTTTTTTTTTTAAGAAAGCTTCTGACTGATAGATTACGAATACAAACTTTTTTTTTAATTCCGAGTCCGGGAACATAAAGAAAATGGCGAAAATGGCGGTTTAATAGGTAAAAATTCTATACGCCCTATAAGTAACCGCCATTTTCTTTATGTTCCCGGACCCGGAACTAAAAAAAAAGTTTGTATTCGTAATCTGTAGGTCAGAAGCTTTGTTTTAAAAAAAAAATTAGCTTGTAGGACGGTAGCGGTCACCTTCTCGAAAACTAAGAAAACTAAACGCTTTTTTGGGGGTGTCCCTCTCGCCTATAATGGGAAGCGATTTTTATTCTAACAACAAGAACGGCGTTGTTTGTAAGAATACATTATTTTACTAACTTGTAGTAGATTTCTCTTTGCGTGGAGAAACCCTAATCAAATGGACTGTACGTTTCCCCGCTAGAAATCATTTCTGTCAGTGCAGTTATGTCTAGATTTTAAGACATTTTTTAAAATATTTGCATCTGCTTTATAGTTATACAGTTTTCGAACTACTAATTGTAGAAGGTTTTTACTAATTGCATATTAAAGTTGAGAATAAAACCTTTCGATTAAAAACATATTTTTTAAAAAAATCTCAAGTTGCTTAATAGTACATTACTATACAAGTGATCTTAGTGGCACTTTATTACACGGCCGGAGTTATCGCCCAAGCGTAGCGAGGGCGATAACGTAGTGCCGTATAATAAAGTTCCACTAAGGTCACGAGTATCGTATACTATTTTGTAGCACGTGGGACATAAATCCGCCAAATTAAATCTGTACTCTTCAAAATCAGTAATAAACAAAAACTATGCACTCCACGAATTATAATTCAAAAAATAAAAGCGAAAACTATAAAAAACCAAACACTACGCATCCTGTGAATGATAAATCGAAAAAAAGAAAAGAAAACTATAAATAAACTAAAACTAAACACTCCATGAATAATAGATCGAAAAAGAAAAAAAAGAATATAATTTCAAAAATATACTCAAAATGTGTAATAATAATTAATTTTTATCAATATTATTGATATTATGTGAAATTGTTTGTTGAAATCATCTTCTATGAAGTCATAAATTGAAATTTTGTTTCACGTATGAATTAGCGTCGCAGGAGCGGTGAGGAGGTAACATTTTTAGTATAGCAATAGCAATCGTGTGTAGTAATAGGGGGTTCCCCGTCGCATTTTATAATACAACGCTGAAATGACTATATCTCTTCGCTTTACATGTTACGCTACTATCAATTTTAGTTTTACTCGTATCTTACTTGCTTATAATTGTTATTTAATTTGAAGAATGTTAATGTAAAAGAGTTTCAATATACTACAGCTTATTGTTATTTATGAAAATACTTTAAAAAATAATTTACATATAAAATTATTTCTTATTATATACGTACGTTACCTAAGCAAATTCATTATTGTACCGTGTAAAAAAGTGCCACCTAGGTAACAGAAAAGTGTTACCTAAGTGCGGATTTAGGTCCCGCAATGCTATAAAAGTTATGAAGAATGAAGATTAAAATGAAATTTGTACTCAAATGCAATATTTATTTTCTATACACATTTTCAGCTGAATATTTGCGATAATTTTATTCTCTTTTAACTTTTAAACAACTTGAGCTTTCTGAAGACTTTTTTTTTAATCGAAAAGTTTTAATCTTAACTTTAATATGCAATCAATGAAAACCCTATAAAATAAGTAATTCGAAATTTAAAAATTAAAAAGCAGAAAAGCAGATGCAAATTTTTTAAAAATACCCGTGTAAAAATTGAAAAAATGGGAAATATATTGGAATTATATTGGATATTAATATTTGCAATGTATTGCCAATATATTTGTCATACAATTATCAATATGTTAGCAATATATTTGCGATTGAGCATTTTCCAATATATTGTTAATATATTGGCCATTCAAACCTTTTTGATGTAATTGCAAATTATTTCCAATATATTGGTAATATATTTGCAATATTAAACTCAAGGTAATTGTGAAATATTTCCAATATAACGAAACTGTATTGTACGTAGATTTGCAATCTGTGAGCATACTTCGGTGTAATAAAACAATTAATAATTAATACATTTTAAATAATGTTTATTCGAATTCTAAATTATTGACTGATTCACATACATGATTTTTTTCATTTTTAAATTTTAAGATAAATACAAATATTTTTTTTAAGTTTTTTACATCTACTATAATAATTGACTCTTCTACGTATCTGCATTCATGAACATATCCTAAGGTATCTTCTATCATATTTACAACAAAAGGATTAATTGTATTAATTTTTTTGATACAAGCATAATTATATCCGAAGCATTTATAGAGTTTTTTACAATTAGCATTTTGCATGAAAAAATGTATTATATCCGTCAGATAGAATACGAAAAAATAAAAGACCCGTATTTTTTTGTTTTTCAAAATATGATGAGTTGCAAAAGTTACAGCCGATATGAGTTATTACAATTTTGATATATATAGATATAGCGCTATGATAAATGACGTCACGATTGCTATTGGCAAAATGACAATCGTGACGTCACACCAATTTCAACTGCCTCTATCTCTTTAAGTTTTCATTTTCATGAAAAAAGAAAAAATACGTGTCCTTTATTTTTTCATTTTCTTAATGACGGATGTAATGGATTAGAAAAAAAAATTTCATGCAACGTCCCAATTGCAATCCGTAACACGTATATAATTTTGAACAATTCCAATATTTACCTTTCCATCATGTACATATTTTACATAAAATGAATCAATTTTCTGGTTTTTTTCAGCCAGTTCCGAAGTGTATAGCTTTCTATTTTTGTAGAGCTTTTTGAAACTAAATATATTAGTCCCAGGTAAATTATGTTCAATGTTAAGATTTTCAGCAGTCATAGCTTGAATTTTTGAAGCTTTACCGACTAAACATATGTCATTTTCAATCGTAGTGAGTTTTAATTTTTTTTCAGCTGAAGAAATGAAATCTAGAAAAAACTGTTCACAACTCTGAAAAAATCGAGCATTCGACCGATTTTTTTTTTTTTTTTAAGATTAATATATAAAGGATATATTCTTCTCTATACGTTAACTTTTTTTTATATGGTGATGTTGAGGGAGCCTAGCCCGATTCCCGTTTAACACATTACATCAGGCTATACTGTCTGACCCACCATACCGAAAGCTTTGACTACCGATGGATGGTCAGCCACTTTTGTGCCCAACAATCAACCGATACCCAATGAGGTCGGATTTTTTAAGAGCCGCGATATAAATGTGTTAAATAATTAATAAAAGCAGAGCACAATTTATATTAAAAGAAAAGTATTTATTTAATCAATACAAGAGTAACTTAATTAAATGATCTCTCTATACAATAATGAAATACAAGCTCTGACTTTAACAGACGGACTTGAACTGAACTGAACGACGACGAGACGCAACTTGATTCTCTTCAACTGTCTACTAAAATATTCTCAATAGGTGGCGACACCTAGTATGAGTGTGTATATTTTCAACACTCCCTCCCACACTCATACATATTTTAATTAAAAGAGTTGTAACATCTCTCTCGTTCTTATTGTTTCTGTTCTGATCGTTCATTTAGTTCCTGTAATATAGAGAAAAAGTTTGTTAATAACTTAACTAAAATACATATCAGAAATATAATCAGTCAATGTTATCAGTCGTTAAATATTTGTTTGGTCAGTCGTTCATGTAATTCAAATGACAAAGGTTTTGTGAATACATCAGTTATCTGACTTTTAGAGGAAATTCAACTGACATTAATTAAACCTCTAGTTACACATTCCTTTACATAATGTTCTTTTATTTCGGTCATATGTCTTAATTTGTTTTCACCTCCAGTCTTAACGCTTGCTTCTGCTGCCTTGTTATCACACCATAATAGAATTGGAGCTAATTCTTGTTTTAACAATCTTTTTTAAAATTTGATATAAGGATATCAATTCTTGAGCGCATTCATTTATAGAAACATATTTCTGTCTGTGAGTTCTTCAGGATGTTGTGTCTTCGAAAAACTTGATCACAAAGCTACTGGTCGTAAGAGAATTTTTGCAGTCGTCAAAACTTGCATCTGAAAATCCTTGTAAACAGTCGTTCTGTCCTTTATATCTAAGTTCAAAGTCTTTTGTTCTTCTTAATTATTCAAATACTCTTTCAATCTTCTACCAGTCATTTTTCAGTAAAGTTGATTTGGTGTCTGCATAGAGTATTTACCTCATATGCAATTTCTGGCCTGCTTGCATTGATTTCTCCTTTTTTTTTTCACGCTGTCTTTTCTTCTTATTGGCTACCTGATTGATTACCATAGGTGTTCGTTGGGCGAGTGATTGATCCAAACTAAACTTCTTTAGCATTTTGTTTATTTATTGTTCTTGCTTAATGCTCAGTATCCTTTTTTTTCTGTCTTATTTTATTTCTGAGCCTAAAGAACTTTTAGTCTTACCAGTTTCTGTCATTTAAAATTTTTTTTTTTTTTTTTCTTTACATTTGTTACAAACTAGCAGAATGTCATCTGCATACTAAATCAAGATAAGAAATCCGTCTTTTTCTTGCTGAGTAAATAGACAAGACTCATTGTTGAATGATCTAAGTCCACATTTCTTTACTGTCTTTTTAAGTCTTTCATTCCAACATTTTAAACTGACTTTCAGATCGTATAAAGCATTTTCCAATACACACATCTTGTTTTGTTTGATCCTTTCATAAGCAGTCATCCCTTCAGGTATTTCCATATATATCTCATTGCTTCAATATCCATTTACAAAAGCTGTCTTCACGTCCATCTGACATATTTTTAAATCCAATTTGTTTGCCATTGCCAGTATAGATCTGATTAAATGTAATCGTGAATCCGGTGCATATGTTTCTTGCATGTCATACTCATTTCTGTCTTTAAAACTACGAATTACTAGTCTCGCTTTATATCTTATTTTACTGTCTTCTTTCTTTTAGATACCCATCTTGAATGTATAATGTTTGATCTTTTTCTGTCATTCATTACTATTGAACTGTCAACTCTAATTTTCATACATTATTCTTATACATACATTCTAATTCTTCAATAATAGTTTTGGTCCATTTTTTTTTTGTTTTTTGTTTATCTTTTGACTTCATGGCTTCCAAGTTTGTACTCAGGTCATTATTTATTTCTGCTAATAAAACATAAGTTTCTTCATTTATCTTATTTTCTGTGCTTGTTTGTGTTTCCATTGGTAATTGAATCTGTCGTTTTGTTTTCTCTCCCTCCGATTCTTGCACTCCATATTCAGTATTTTTCTTAACTTTTGTCGGTCTTCCTACTAATTTTTTTTTTTTATTTTCTCTCCCACCAATCCTTGTTACTTTTTATCAGTCTTATTATTTTCGTTTCTTGGTCGTCTAACTGATCTTTTGAATTTCTCTCCCTCCGGTTTTTGTATTCGTGTTTCATTTTCTCTGTCTTCGAATACAAAATTCACAAACAATGTATCTTTATCTTTTCATCAATTTGTTTCCAGTCTTGTATATCAGTTGTTGCATATCTGTCCTTGTAGACTAATTTTTCGTTGAATCGTACATCTCTGCTTTCTTATAGTTTACATAAAACCCATTGTGTCTAAATTCATTATTTGCAAAGGTTCAATTGTTCAATGCTTGACTGTCTTAAATGGCAATTTGTTAAACTTTGCAATCATACACACTTCACAGTCTTTCAACGTATCATCAAATACAGCTTGTTTTAAAGTTTTGATATTAGGAAATTTTAATTGTAATTTTCTTAAATAATCAACTGATGAATGGCCCATTCGAAAATGCCACAACATAGCGTAGTTGTTTATATTAATTTTGTATTTTCAATCTCACATTAAGATTCTTCACTGACTTTAAAATCATGCGATTTATAAATATTTCTGTCTGCAATCTAAATATTTTTCTTCTTTGACTGTCTGATTTTCTTGCTTTTCATTAAATTGATTATTTTCTTCAATATTCTGTTCTTCATTCATTCTACTTATCGTTACATATACTAGAACCTGTCTTTGTTTTTAATTATTTTCTGTCGCTTCTGATTCAAAATCAGTCAATCAATATGGCTGATTATATATTGGTAAGGATGAAAAATTTTCATTTAAGTTTTCCATGCAGATTATTCTGTCTAAAATAATAAATTTTCCATCAGTCGTATTTGTTTGCACGCTTCCTTCTTCCTTAGATTTAAGATTTACGCTGCAGTCTTTATTTGCGCATTGGATTCCGTCTAGTTGTTCAATAAATGTCCTGAAAATCAACTTTGAATTTGTCAAACGTTCTGTCGCATCACTGTCAGCACTCGGTTCATTAGTCTTCTTATTTCTAGATTCTAATTGGTTAAAACTGCCTCATTTTTTTATATTTTCTTCTGTTATATTTTACATAATTTTCTTGTCTCCTTTTATTGACAGATTTTGCTCGTATTTAATTAACATTGTTAATTAGATTAGCTATCTTACTTGTGAATGATGTCCGACCTGTACTTTCTTTACTTTTATTATTATAATATTTTGATTCATACCTTTTTCTGTTTTTCTGTCTCGAGTGTCCCTGACGCTTTGGACATGTTGAGATCACATGATCACGGGTAAATATCTGACAAAAGTAACACTTCTTTATGCTATTTCCCTGTCGTGGGCAGTCGCTGGCACAGTACCCATAACTGTCGCACTTTCTGTATCGCCCTTGATTTGACCGTCATAGCTGTCGTTTGATGGCTTTCAACCTGTATAATAAGTAATTTTAGTTTATCATAAGATAACCCTTTCACTATAACACTTTCTGTCATAAAACTTATTCCTTCTACTTGATGTACTTTGCTTATGATAGTATTATAAAAGAAATCTCTTTCGTCTTCTTCAGGCAACGATTTAACTTTTGGCATGTTATTATAACTTCTTACTATTTCTTCAAATCTGTCTATAAAATTAACTGCCTTTTTCTTTCGCTGGATTATACTGTATGTTGTATTTTTTTAATACTAGATGAAGTTACATTTACCTCGCTTCAATTTAATTATTTCGCTTTAATTTCTTTAATTCTGTTCAACAATTCAACTAAATCTTTAATTTTCATAACTCTAGCATGATAGTCTTTATCTATTCTATTTATTAAAATATCACGAACTTTCATTTGCTACAATAGTACTATCTACAACATACAATAAGTCCAGCGAACTTAATTCAGACATAAAATAATCCAAAGTTTTCAAATATGATTTGAGTCGTTAATTTATAATAGCGTTTTACTGGTCCGTCTTTTCCAGTCAGTCCGGTTTTGATAATTTCTGTCAACTGTTTAAAAAATGTCTAAAATATTGTCGTTTTCTTTAATAAATCTTTTATCAACCTTTATTTGTATTAAACGCGATATTTCCAATTTATTTAACGGTCCTAAGCGTTCGTCCAAGACTGTCGAGTTCCCGAAACCTTCTGCATTAAGTGTATAATTTTCAAAATCATTGTTTACCTTATATGTCGTTTTGCTGTCTTTGGATTTATCTGTCCTTTCTGCCTCATTACCTGTAGTCATCCTCCTTCCCCTGTTCAAATTCCTCCCTCATCGCATCCAGAGCCTGGCCGCCAAAGACCCACGTGGCGCTTCCCTCCTTTATCATCAAAGTCATCAAAGCGTTTTTTTTTTTTTTTTTTTTTTTTTTTTTGCTCTATTCTTCTCTTTTCTTCGTCTCTCTTGTTCTTTGCCATTTCTGTCTTAACTGAATTAAGCTTATCCATTACCTTGTCCAATTTGTCAGATAGGTCTAAATCAAAATTTTCATTATAATAATCATGCTTAAAAATCTTACTATTATCGTCAAATTTTCTGTCATAATTTTTCTATTTTATTGACAAAACAACGAAATATTTATTTATAAATTTTTTTTTTTAAACTTTTTATTTGACTTTACCTGACAATTTTGATTCAGTCATTTCATTCATTCTGTTTTCTGTCTCTATCTTTATTTCTGTCGTTTCAATCGTATTGTAATCCCATACGCTCTTCTCTGTCTTTAGCTCCGTCTTCGTTCTTATTTTCATCTGTATTTTCCGTCGTATACTTATTTTTCCAATACATCATTCAATTTTGCTGTCAAACCTTTGATTTGTTTTTGTCTTTCCTTATCTGTCGCTATTTGACCTCCTGCAGTTACTTTAACTACAGTTTTCACAGAGCCGTCTTCAAAACCGTCACTTTATTCTACTTTCTGTTCTGTCTCGTTATATAGCCCCTCCGTCTTCTCAGTCTCATTGCTGTCGTTAATTCTGTCTTTTCTCTCTTTCTTATCAGTCATAGTGTGGCCACCTGTCGTACAATAGGGCATATATAATCTGTCTTCACTCTGTCTTCATCTCTGTGACTGTCCTTATCACCAGGTCAAATTCTTCACTCGTGACGTACTTGTCAACTATATAGGAATAGTAAACCAATATAAATAAAATTCATATAATTTTGCCGAACACAAGCAAAACTAGATAATTTACGTTAGAGTTAATTATATATATATATATATATATATATATATATATATATATATATATATATATATTATGAGCTTAATAGACCGAACACAAGCCCTTCAAGCTCAATATATCTATCAAAATAAAGTGAATCAACCTAGTATGCTGAACACAAGCAATATTAGGTCATTCATATTTATGACAATTTAAGAGAATCAATCTAACATGCCGAACACAAGCAATGTTAAATCAATCAAATTTGCCAGTTATTTATGTATATTTTCATATTTACAATTATACATATGTGCTATTATTCCCATACACAATATACTGAACACAAGTATTATTATGTATGTGAAAGCAGCAACTATGATCGATCAATATTATTTTTAAAACCATGGATATATTTATTGAAAAATATTTTTATATACGTACGTTCAAGCTTAATAAAATAAAATTTTTAATTTGAAATAATCATTATTCATTACTTAATTTGTATTCAATTTGTCATAATTTTGAATACAATACTGCCTTCAACAACTGTCATATACATATTCTCATGAGGATGTTTTGTGAAGTTGCAATAAACTTCTTTCCTCTGTATAATGATAATTTCAATTAATTAAATATTCTTAAATATATTTTTCTTAAAGTCGTTCTTTTCTGTCTTTTCTTTTAATCGGTCTTTTGTATATATTTACATAAACTTTATTTTTGTCCGCTTTGATTTAGTTCGTTTCGCTTCACTAATTCTGTCTCTTTCTTAATCTGTCATTTTTATCGCGACGACGCGCACATTCCTATACATATACGATCACACTTATATGCTGTCTCTTTTCTTTATGCTATAACCATGTTATACGTACATATGTACATGTATATACCTGCGAGTTTATTCTCGCCTTTTAGCAGTCACCGTCTTTCTGTCTTTTTCTAATTGCGCGCGCACGTCTTCACGGTCTTTTTATTGTACACGGCGTCGATGTCTTTTCATCAACTCGACTTGGGCCTATGGCCGCTATGTTTGTGTGCATTATTATCTTTCAGTTTGAAGAAGTTAGGCCAACGCCTTTCTTCTTTCAAGCAATCATACTTAGTATTTCAACATAAAAACGCGTCCGTTTTTACATTCATTTTTAATTATAGCGAAATTTAACCAAATTCAAGCGGCACTTTTTGCAAATATTATTTTTTAACCGGTTTTCATTTATTTCTGTCTATACCGTCATAAATCTGTTCAGACCTCGCGCGTGCATCTACTATACATACATATATACATATACACACACATACATATATATACACACACATATATATATACACACACATAATACGTTCATACGTAAAAAAAAACTTTTTCACTACGTGTTGTCGTTTATTTAGTCTATCAATTTTATTTTGTGCGTGCATGGCCTTTTCTCTCGTTCTAGATACATACACACACACGCACACACAAAGCATAAAAAAAAATAATTTTTCTCGTGCATGCATGAATCTGTCATACTCAAACACATTGCGTCATTTTACCCAACATGGCGACTCATTTTATTTCTCTCTCACTTTCTCTCTCTATAGACTAGCGCACGACGCTATCTATTCTCTGTCCTTTTCTTTCTTTCTATAAGCGTGCATGCGACGCCATTACTGTCTTGTAGAATTGAGAGAGAATAAAGTAAAATTCTTACCCGGAGTCAACTCCTTTTTCTCCCTCTGCTGTCCTTCGCCCTGTCTCTTTTTTTTCATTTGTTCCTTGACTCGCCATCTCTGACGCTTCCGCCAGGAGATAAAGAACAATAAAACAATTCACCAAACAGACTGACGCACGCTCCAAACCACACAAACCTCTTTCTCAATTTTATTAAATAAAACGCGCAGTTAAAAGCACTCTGGGCTCATAACCTGTTAAATAATTAATAAAAGCAGAGCACAATTTATATTAAAAGAAAAGTATTTATTTAATCAATACAAGAGTAACTTAATTAAATGATCTCTCTATACAATAATGAAATACAAGCTCTGACTTTAACAGACGGACTTGAACTGAACTGAACGACGACGAGACGCAACTTGATTCTCTTCAACTGTCTACTAAAATATTCTCAATAGGTGGCGACACCTAGTATGAGTGTGTATATTTTCAACAAAATGGCACATATACTAATTTTCTTTCGAAAAAAAGTTAGAGGTACCTGGCCAGGATTCGAACCCATGCCCTCCGCATTGAAGGCAAGAGCTCTATCCAATTGGACCAAATAGATGCGGCTTTTTTCATGATTTTATAAAAGAAAAAATTCCCCAAAGTTAGAAGAAAATCTGAGACCTAAATGCAATGTACTCTCCTTGTTAGTGAGATTTAAATAATGACCAATATGAAGTAGCAGCGTGCTACCTCGTATAAGATGTCTATACCGTTGGCTTGGATTAAAATGCTGCTATTTCAAAAAAGTCTAGAAAACCCTGCTATTTCAAAAAAGCTTTGAAAATCCATGAGGTGTTAAGATTATGCTATTTCGCTCTTGTCTTGATAAATTGAAAAACTCGTGGAAAAAAACCTTAATTTTTAACAATTAGCTAAAGTTTAGTCCGGTCGCTGATGACGCTAGAGTATAAAGTTTTAGATCTCCTCGTTAATTTTGCATTTTTTAGTAGTTTTTTATGAGTAAAATTAGAAATTTCTTGGTTACCGACTCAGTTCACTCTGAACCGAGCTCGCGCTTGTTTCACTCGCGCGGCAAATGCTGGACGGCAGGAATGAACAACACATACATGCGCAAAAATCAAAAATGCAAATAATTAATTGTTAATTTATGTAACGTGGTTTCGCCTAAGGATAGAATAAAGCATTATTTCTTACACGGAGACTAAATGAAACGCCTGAGACCGTCATAACACGTACGTGCGGAAGTTTCATTTTATCTCCTTGTAAGAAAATCTACTATTTCCAATATTTTTTATTACAATATTATTATTGAATGCCTAAACTTTAAAATGAGCCGCATTAAGCAGCATTAAGTTCAATAGAATTAAAGACTTATTGATTACAGTAAATATTCGGCGTTCTTCATAAGTTATAAAAAATCATATAATTGCAATATCTCAAGTCGTTAATGAGATATCATAAAAATTCAAAATCGTACTAATTATTTACAAATAAGACTATAAATTTATGGTTTTTTTATGTATTGTTTCACATTGAAGTAGGAACAAAACCATTATAAACAAATGCATAAAGCCTTCTTTTATAAAATTATTTAATCTTTTGTTGGTTTTAATAATAGGTGAATAAACTTTTTATATATTTTTCTATGGCAGTATTATTATTTAATGTATAAGCTTTAAAATGAGCCGTATTAAAATCCATTAAATTCAGTAGAACCAGAAATATATTGATTGTAGGAAGAGTTCAAAGTGAATGGAGTGCATTGTTATAAAAAATCCTATAATTGATATATCTCAAGTTATAAATGAGGTAAAAATTCAAAATTGTACTAATTATTTGCAAGTAAGAGTATGAATTTAGGGTAATTTTTATGCATTATTTCTAGAAGTAGGTAGAAAACCATTATAAATAAATGCATAAAGCATTTTTTATAAAATTTTTTAACTTTTTGTTGATTTTAATAATAATTAAATAAACTTTTCTAATATATTTCTACTACAATAGAATTACTAAATGCATAAGCTTTAAAATAAGCCCTGTTAAGCTCAATTTAGTTTAATATAATCAGAGATATATCGATTATAGTAAGTGTTCCACGTGAGTGAAGCGCATTTTGTTATGAATAAACATATAAATTGTGATACCTCAAGTTACAAAGTAGATATCGTGAAAATTCGAAATCGGGCAGACTTTTATGTTAAAAAGAAACAATTATGCCTTTAAAAACATCTTTATATTTCCAATAGTTAATGTTTTACAGCGTTCTAAACAATTAAATTGTTTATATAAAAAAAACGAATTAAATTTTATATAATTTTGAAATTTCCGAAAAAAACTTCACTTTTACATTTTCTTTCTATTTTACGTAAACTACTCGATACATTTGTTTTAAAATTTGTATACAAGTTATTCGCTACTGTCTTTATAAAACAAGCATTTGAAAAATAATTTTCTTAGCGTAGCTTTTCGATCACTTTTTCTGATTTCTGATTTAACGCTCTCACTAATTCTTTTCTTTCTTCCTCATTCCCTTGCTTTTGCTTCTATCTCACCCTGATACTCATTTTTAAACTATTTTTATTTATTCCTCTCTCTTTCTCATCAAGAAATTCAATACTATCTCAATTATCACTCCATTGTTCATATATTTGCAATTTCTGAATCCAAACTATCTCCTGGAATTGAATACCCCTTTCTCAATATTGATAATTATAATTTACTGCGCCATGATCGGAATGGACGTGGCGGGGGAATAGCTCTATATGTCTATTAATAGTTATCTGTTGACGTTATCTGCTGCTTCACGACCGTCTGGTCTGGCAGACCTGGTCACCCTGAGTAAATGTTTTGTGAGGTCTCTTTTAAGGAGGCAGTCCCATTTTTGTAGCCGTTGTTTATCGTCCTCCTCATGCTCTGTTTCTTGAAGGCAGTGATTTCGTTAACAAGCTTTTAAACATAATGCACACATATTCCTCCAAGATAATTATGGGCGATTTTAACGCAAATCAATTATCTGAGTCTGATGACGCTTTGTTTATACGCTCACTGATTGAGAAAAACTCTCTCTACTCTATTCCTTTTGGAACCACTCGTCACTCCCCCTCTTCTCATACTTGGTTGGACCTGTGCGTCATTGATGTCAATGACACTGTTGTTTCTTACTCTAAGTCTGAGTCACCTTTTGCTTATGGTCATGACTTAATCACTGCTACACTCAAAATTCCTGTCCCCACAGTGGCGCAGCAGAAGTACTCATATCGTGACTACAGAAATATCGATCTCCCTAGTTTTCTCTCTTATCTTAATGGCTGTGATTGGTCCTCATTTTATAATGATACTGATACTGATATATCTATTGATAATGCACTTGATTCTCTCAATGCTAATCTTACTTCAGCTATTAATCGATATGTGCCCTTAAAGACCGTCAAACGTTCAAAAAAACGCCACCCTTGGTTTACTTCTCATCATAGTTTGCTCATTAAGGATCGTGACAGATTGCATAAGCGTTTTAAACGCACACGCCATCCACTTGATCTTCATTATTATCGTCTTGCGAGAGATCTTGCTCATGATTCGATATCAAGTGCTAAGCTGGATTATTTCTACAACAGGTTAAAGAGCCTTTCGCAACCAAAAAATCTTTGGAAGGAACTCGGGATAGCTACTGGCTCTGACAACACTGCCTCTCCTTTTTCAGCTGATGAACTCAATGGCTACTTTGCAGGTGTCTGCCATGATCTACTGACTGCGTCTGTATCCGATTTTTTATCCTCTTTGCCTTTTGATGCGGCGAATTCCTTCTCTTTCTCGCCTGTTACTCTCGAGGAGGTGCAAAGGGTGGTTCGACATGTCTCATCTCAGTCATGTGGTGTTGATGACCTTCCTCAGTCCATTATCAGGGATGCATTTCCTGTTATTGGACCATACATTTTACGTATTTTTAATCTTTCCCTTTAAGATTCGGTCTTTCCTACAGTGTGGAAAAAGGCACGTATTAAGGTACTTAATAAGATGAGCCCCCCTAAGGTTTCGAGTGACCGCCGCCCTATTGCATTGCTTTGTTTCCTTTCTTAATCATTGGAAAGGCTGGTTCATGAGTGGCTTTTGAACTTTTGATGATATCAAGGCAGGCATTGATGAAAGGGAGCTTACAGTGCTTTTCCTTTTTGACTTTAGCAAGGCCTTTGATAAGGTTGATCATGTTCTGCTTCTCAAAAAACTTCTGCGAATTGGTTGCTCGAGTTCTGTCATTGGGTGGATGGCCTCTTACCTCTCTGGTCGCTCTCAGGCGGTGATTGGGCGGGGAGGTAATCTGTCTACCTTCCGACCTATCAATATAGGAGTCCCCTAGGGCTCAGTCCTGGGCCCACTTCTTTTTGCTATCTATGTTGCCGACATCTCTCATGGTCTTGATGATCTTATTTCTTACGTACTCTATGCTGATGACCTTCAGTTATACCTTCAATGCCATCCAGATGAACTTGGTAGTTGTAAGGATACCCTTAGCCTTGCTGTTGATAACTTGGTGAGCTGGGCATCTGAGAATCGCCTCTCTCTTAATACCTCCAAGACTAAAGCAATCATTTTTGGATCACTGGTTTATATTAATCGCATTTACTCTCAGACTAGCTATATCAAAATTGGTGAGTCTATGATGCCTTTTGAATCATCTGTGAAGAGTTTGGGTATCTTTTTGGACTCCAAGCTTTCTTGGAAGAGGCAGGTTACCTCAATCTGTAATCAAGCAAATTCCCTAATGTACCATCTTAATTTTTTCAGAGGGAGCACTAACCTTCGACTGCGCAAGCACCTGATTTCATCACTTTTGTTTCGTCTTATTGAATTACTGCTCAGTCGCCCTCTTAAATATTTCAGAAGAGCAAAATCTTCGTTTACAGCGTGCAGTGAATACCGGTATCAGGTACATTTTTGGTGTAAGAAAAATTGACCATATCTCACCTTATAGACGATCCTTTGGATGGCTTTCCATTAAGGGTCGTCGTCTCTATCTGGGTTGTTGCCTTCTGTATCGAGTGCTGAGAACGCAAGTTCCGTATTACATTTACAACGCCTTTAATATAAATGTCGTCACCAGGCCGGTTAGAGGTGAAATACCACCTCTATCAGTACCCAGATTTTCCACTGAAATGCTGCCCAAATCCATCTACATCACTCTCACCTACTTTTGGAAGTCAAATTCGTAATTCCGAACCCACTTCATCCTTTAAAAACAAGATTCATTCTCATATTTTTGCCATTGAGGGAGAGGGTCATGGTATTATTAACTATTTTTATTTTCTAATCACTCTTTCACACTGACTCTCTCTCTCTCTCTTTCTTTCCCTTCCTAATTTTTCTTGAATAGAAATTATGTTTTCTATTATGAATTTACATTTCAAAAAATAAAATCAAATTACTTATAATATTACATTTAATTATTAAAAATTAAGGTTTTTTGTCCACGAGTTTTTCGATTTATCGAGACAAGAGCGAAATGGCATTTTCTTTACATTTCGTGGATTTTCAAAGCTTTTTTGAAATAACAAGATTTTCTAGAATTTCTAAAGAATCTGCAAAAATGCAGTTAGGATAAAATATTATTAAAAAAAATTGGACTATTTTGTATTTTTATATGGAATTCACTCAATTTTTTCAGATTTTTTTAAATGAAAGACTTTATTAAAAAGAAATAAAATATGAAAAATAGGTTTTTTAGAACTGAGGGGCAATGGAAGAGGATGGAGATCTAAAATATTTTACTTTTATAATTTTTTTTTTTTTTTTAAATTAAATTAAAAAATTCTTTTATAATTAAAGCATAAATATTTTTTGAACGAAGTGGGAAGAAACAATATTCAGGAGAATGTCGTACTCTTTAAGATTCTATTAACATACAATTTTGAATTGTTCAAAAATTAAAATATCTGAAAACATAAAAAACAGTTTCAATTACCGGGTAATGCTAGAGCCTGCCATAGCAACCTTCAGATTCTCAGTTTGAGGTAGAGATCTAATTAAAAAGGTCTGCTCGGTAGGCTCGCATCATCGAATAAGGTTGGATTTGAAAGGTATAGGAAAAGATTTAATCACTTACTAGGCAAAGAGGCTGTAGGTGGGTAAACCCAAGTACATACATTACATATCTGATATGCACTTAAGAGTAGGTCGGATTCGCTGTCCTTGTCTAATTGGCATTTTTGTTATTTACTCAAGTTTTAATCGGTGTATCTTCAAATTAAAGGTCGAGCGCAATTGATAATATTATTATGAACATCTATGCACAAGAAAAAAAAAATATCTACCGGTTTGTTTTTGAGAAAAGTAAGTAACGCCAGAGTAAAAGTTTATGTTTATAATATTTTCGCGTTACTTACTTTTCTCAAAAACAAATCGGTAGATATTTTTTTTCTTGTGCATAGATGTTCATAATAATAATATCTATTGCGCTCAACCTTTAATTTGAAGATACACCGATTAAAACTTGAGTAAATAACAAACAACTCAATTGTTACTCGGTCGGTATCAGGTTCTACTCCGGCCTACCGTTAATGCATTCTTATGAATTAGATGTGTTCGTGTGTATCAAATGCAATTATGCACATTATGTCCCGCTTAAAATAATTTCGTTTAGATAAAGTTAAGCTGAAGTTTAAGTTTTGCTAAACTTTATCTAAACGTGGGCAATGAGAATATCCAAAACTTTAATTTAAATATTTTCATGTTCGATAAATGTATAAAAAAAGTTTAGAAGAAGATCTAAAGAAGTTAGGATTAACTTTATTTTTATTGAAACATATATCCCTTAAGAGGCGGTCGGAACCAAATCGGTGACTTGCGGTATATATCAAGTCAGCATTTTTCGCTTTACGATAATATTTTGTATATTTTTATGGCTTAAACTATTTCAAATTATTCTTTATATACATGACTAGAAGAAATGACTATATTTTTACCATATGAATAAGTAAATTAATTATTATAAGCATTTATTACAAATATCAAACTGACTTGACATATACCGCATGCAAAAAACTGTCGTGTCGATTGTTAGGTGGCATTTTTCGCTTTATAACAATATTTTTTATATTTTTGTGGCTTTAACTATTTTAAATTATTCTTTATATACATGACTAGAGGAAATGACTATATTTTTACCATATTAATAAATGAATAAATTATTATAAGCATTTATTACAAGCACCGAACTAAGTCGCCGATTTGGTTCCGACCGCCTCTTAAGTTTGGAAAAAGTTTGGATAAAGTTAGGAAAACGATTATTTGAAGTAATGAAAAACTATTTAAGAAGTATGGGGTATCTTTGGGAATAATACAAGAAAAAATTAGAATTAGTTTGAAAAATCTTTGTACTTTTTATATTTTGCAGAAGTTTAATAAAACATCTGATAGTAGCTTATGGAAAATTTTATGATAGTTTAAAAATTAATTTTTTCTTATCCCCTGGCGAAAAGTACGTCGAAAGACGTCTACTTTCTGAGAGAGAAGTTAAGCATTATCTACGGCGGCTCGGCGCACTAGCGATGCGCAATCGTGTTGACGCTCTGTTTTTCACAGCAGTTAAGAATAGGGAGGGCTACGTCTATCCTTCTCTGTCCGCCGGCGTTAGACATTGACTCTCTCCCTCTCTCTTTCTTTTTCATACAGAATAGAGAGGGTTGCGTCTATCCTTCTCTGTCCGCCGGCTTTAAGAATTGACTCTCTCCCTCTCTCTTTCTTTCTCTTATATGTACAATAAAGGTAGCCGCGAATGGAGGGGGCTATGTCTAGCCTTCTTTGCCGGTTACAACAAGCAGTATATCTTTTTCTTTATTTTTCTTATATAGTAATTTTAAATATTTTATTATTAAAATCTAACTTGTTTTATTTTGTGAATTATAAATTGCAGTGTGTTATAAAGTGTGTAAATTATAAAATGTGAGTGAAATATTGATGGTTTATTTTAATGATTTATCATCAGTGGGAGAGGGGCAGAGAAGGATAGAGCATACTCGGTCAATAGCAGCAAGCGATTCATCGCGGTATTTTTATTTTAATGATTTATCATCAAAAACGAATTATCACAACGGGTAAGTTGGACGTACTTTTCGCCGGGAATAAGAAAAAATCGTATATTCACCTCGGGAGAGAAGTTGACCATCAATTGCTCGCGTATTTGCCCCCTCGCTGCGCTCGGGGGCAAATCTTACGCGAGCATTTAATGGTCAACTTCTCTCCCTAGGTTAATAATATACTATTATAATATTAAAATTACTATAAAATTATTATAACTATTTTATGTGAGTTATCATTAACGAAAATGTATTAATTTCAGTTAAATAATTTATAAATTTAAAATTTATATGATCCCTACAAAAAAATTTAAATAATTTATTCAGTGAAATAAGTATAAAAGTTGTATTATAAATAAGTATAAAAAAATATATTTAGTTTGACTATATTAACACCAAAGTAATTACAAACTTCTTTTAAATAATATTTAAAAATCGATATATACTTTTTTAACAACTGTAGTATATAGTTTAATATTGGAATAAGTGTAATAAAATATGTACTGAAATTATTCTAAAAATAAGTAAAACTTTGATTATAATACAAGTTTTGCAAAGTTTGAATTTTTTAAAATAATAATTTATTTCACAAAAGCTATTTAATAAATATAGGCTTAAGTTTACATTATATGTTAATTTTCAAATTCATAGTGATTTGTCAAATCAATTATGTACAATTTCTGATCTATGCTAAAGTAATAACAAATATTTAAAATATTTTTAATATCAATCAATTGTAAATTATTTGGCTTTACACACGAGTAGATCGTAGGTATACAATTTTCCACCATATTGCGGTTAAATATTCTTTCTGTAATATATGTTGAAATAATGGCATAATTTTTACATTTTATATTACATTTTTCACATGGAAATAAACACTCACATTCACATAATCGTAGAAAAGTTTTAATGACTCCTCGATGAATAATATTATTATATAAAAATTCAACACAAAAAGAATGACTTTTTTTATTTCTAGCGTAAAACTCTGTTTCATAGTAAACTCCCTTTTTTAGTAGCCTATGAAAATAATGACATTTACTTTTATCTATTGTTAATCTACTGAAATAATAAGGAAGTTGTTGCACTTTTATATAAGTACCAATTATAAAAGTATTCTCTCCGATCTTTTTTACTTTGCGTCAATGAGTACCGGATTTTTTTATCTTTCTACAGAATTGATATGCAAAACTGTCTTCTCTAATTAATTTGTCTTTAATTTCAGACAAACATAAAAACGTTGTTAAGGCAGAGCAAATTTGAAGTTGAGGACATTTTGAACCGTGAACATAACTTTTTAAAATTCCGTTGAAATTTTCAAACGGGAAGCATGATTGAACCCACAATGGTCCAAATTTTTTAACATCATCCGATATATATTCTAATAAGTGAATATTACACGACCTAAATTTTAGACCGTATATGTTTTCAAATCTTGAAACATATTCGATTAAAGTTTTTTTTGCAATTTCTATCATTGTTTTACTAACACTTGAATGATTCAGTAAAGTGATTGCATAAACTAATAAAATATGATGGTCAAAATATATTTTACTCGTGAAATCTTTTAAAATTATTAAGCTATATACTAATAAAAAGGTTTTCAATTCAGACGCCTTCCAGTACGAATAATCTGACACTTTTCGCGGTAAACGATTTACAAATGATGGTGGTGACAACTGTTTAGTTTTTTTATCAATCATATTAATAAAAGGTATTAAAGAAAATGGATAGGTGCAATAATCTTCATTAAATTAAAATCCCATCAATTTTTTTGTGACTCCTTGATAAAGACAATGAATCGCATCAATTGACATAGATTCCATGTAATTGTAGCTTATTATATTTAAAAATGATGGTCCTTTTATACCGACAACAGGGTCTTTTGAATTTAATTTTTTATCTACATGTAATAATGTTGTTTCCGTTGATCTTAAAGTGTTATTCAAGAGGAAAGGATATATCTGAACGTTCTCAACTCTCTGCGTTTCAATTTCACAATTGGGGCATCCGTTCTTTCCACTGTACTGCTGCATGTTCAGAAACAGAGCTTTTGCAGGGAGATCACAAGTACCACTTATAATCATACCTTGCACTCTCAAGGGATTAACAGAATCAGGAATTTCAAAGTCTACTCCTTTATACAATTTTTTAAGGTCATTTTCGAAGACTGATAAAAATAAATTTGCTAACGGCTTCTTTGTTCCAAACCATAAACCTGCTACAATTGTATTTTCTTTTTTTATGCGCAAGTTACATTCTAATTCATTAATAATTAGATACATCGGCCAAATACTAATTTTCGATGATCTAAATAAAGGTACACCATCTGAATTCCACGTAAAGGTTACATTATTAGGATTATTAGTGAAATTTTCTGGTAAAGTTTTATAAACCGAACCATCATAAATGTCCTCATAATTTTCATTGCATTTTTTGATTCCATTAAAACGATAACTTAAGTTTTCTTTAAAACCGGTACGTTTAAACATCGATGATAATTGTGCCAAAATTGGGATTTCTAAAAAGTAATTGATTTGTTCCCCTTGGTTGCATTTATCACAAAAATGCCTATCTACTTTAGAAGAGCACAAAGTGCAATAAAAATGTTTGACTAAAGGTGACTCTATAGATGAAAAAAATTTTTTTAATTTATAAAGAGTGTTTACGCAATGATTTGGTTTTATGCAATGTAATTCTATAATCGATAAAATATAGGTCAATAATACTCCTGATACACTAAACCGATTAGTTAATGTAAAAATGGGTAAAACACTTTCAGCTACAGTTATTGGAGCTCCAGGATATAAAGGCTTGTTAGCATTTTCAATCAATTCATCGTTATCGATCATATTGTCACTTAAGACGTCATCTTCTGAAAAAGTTGTATCATCATCGGTGGAATTAAATGTAGAGTCACTTTTATTAACTTATGGTTATGGTTTTTCCAATTGTTTTTTAATTTTAAATTTATATTAAAAGCTGCAAGCATTGTAGTTGTAACGTGAATGAAAAACAAAATAATTTGTAAAAAGAAATTATAAGCTACACGGAGAAAGTTTTGCCTCAATAAAGATGATGCGCGTCGCACTAAAAAAAGTGATGCCTTTTGCACCGTGAATCACGAATAATGCTTTGCATTTCATAATTCATGCATCACTTTTTGTAGTGCATAAGCGCCGAAACACAATGCGCGAGGAGGCGGTGCACTGTATTTCGTCGCCTACGGTGGCGCCGCATCGAAAAACTTGATGCATGTTCGATATTTATCGTGCATGCGAGCCCCTTTGTGGAGCATTTTAAAAACGCACTATCTTTAATGATGTGAAACTTTCTCGGTGTATATACGTGTACTATTATCACTGCAATATTGTTCATAATTATTTTCTTTATCAGTTGCATCGTTATCTTCTTCACGGTTGCAAATATTAAATCTTTTATGAATTCTAGATAATTCATTTTCATTTTTTGTTGAATGATCTATAATATGATTTCTTTATTTAAACATAATAGTTTCATTTGTAAATAAGAAAGAATTAGAAAATTATAATTTAAAAACTAACCTTACTATTATAGTAAATAAACAAAATAAAAATAGTAAATAGTGAAAATCTTGAAAGAAATTATTTAAAATGAATTGAAAATAAGTTATGTAAAAAAGTACCTTATGTGATTTATGCTTTTATAAAATATTTTAATTTCTCATATATTTTATTCACCTAAGTAAAATATATTACATCTTATGGACTTAAATCACATAGAAGAATAAAATATATTACCATTATTTATATTTTCGGAGTCTTCACTACATTCACTGTCGGACAATTCTGAAGATGAATCATTGTCGCTGCTAGTTGAGGAATATTCGTCAGTCTCGTCATCTGCATCGTTTACCGCTTTTAAAAGTTTATATCGCTGCGATTGAGAATATTTTTGTAGAACAAGCTTTCGTTTAGGCATAATCAAACTTTTTTTTTCCTTGTTAAACTATTTATAAGCAGCAGATTATTGATTTTATGATGTTTGTTTATTACGAAGAAGCAGCTGATTATTTATTTTATGATGTTTGGTTATTACAAACGAAATTAAAGTATTTACAATATTAATATCGATTCTAAACCTAACTGTTTATCGGTATGAAAATTCTAATTCCAACTGTTTTTTATGTTTACTTCACACCGCGTCGATCATTTATTCTATTGCTATCAACAACTAATCATCTTTGCGCTTGTCAAAATACAAGTCAATATAGAGGTTAAAATCGAAAATGTTCGCGTTAATTTTATGGAAAACAACTAAAGAGATAAGTTTAGTTCCTGTGAAAAACGTAAAAGTGACAGAAAAAGGAACGAAGGCCAAATGGGAAAAAAATTGGTATTTTGCAGAAATTATAAAGACAAGTGGTAAGTTTTCATTAGAATAAATTTATACAAACTTAATTTTTTCTTTTATTATTTAACCTACAACATTTTTAATTATATCATCAAATCAGTTTTTTAATTATCAAATCAATTTAAAACGTTTTATTAACTTTTCTTTAAATTTAGATTTATTTTTATTTTATAAATATTCATTTTCCTCACTCATATATTTAAAATTTTATTTTATTAGAAGAGAAAGAGTGGTTAGAGTTACTCAATGCAACCACTGACGGTGAATTAATTTTACCTGAACGAAGATCTTCGATTGCACCGGATCTCTTGGCAAAGAAACGAGAGGACAGCCAGAAGGAAAGAAGTATAAAAGCTTCTCAAAATGATGTCGCAATGCAACAAAGCAGGGCTATCGCTAATAAATCATCAATATTTTTAGTGAAATCTACTGTGACACCTACCAAACCATCTACGTAAGTTTATAATTTGTATATACGTATTTCTTTCTTGTGAATTCTTAAAAAAATGAATGCGGTTATTAAACTACTTGTTGTATATTTATAAATTTCTGTTTTTTTTACCTTTGAAAAAAATGACATTTATAGTAAAAGTATAAACTTTTATCAGAATCCATTGTAAATTTTATTTGTTTTGAGTTTTTCAAATATAATACAATTTAACTTGAAAGATTTAAACTGTTTTCTATATTAAATAAAAATATAACTAACAAAACAGACTTTATAATCAAATGCTTTAGAATTTGTAATATGAAGAAATTTAATTTTACTAAAAAAAATTTTTTTTATGGCAAAACTTTGGAAAATGAATAACTTTGATATATTTTTCAAATTATTTTATATTATTCTTAAGTTACATTAAGAGTATATATTTTATTTATAACTTTATTATTTAATTTTACTAAATTTACCTGAACGAAGATCTTCGGTTGAACATGATCTCTTAACAAAGAAACGAGAGGACAGGCAGAAGGTAAGAAGTATAAAAGCTTCTCAAAATGATGTCGCAATGCAACAAAGCAGGGCCATCGCTAATAAATCATCAATATTTTCTATAAAATCTACTGTGACAGCTACCAACCCGGCTACGTAAGTTTATAATTTTGATATATGTATTTCTTGTTTGCAAATTCATAAAAAAATAAATCACTTTGATATAATTTTTAAATTAATTTATATTATTCTTAAGTTATATTAACCATTCAATACTAGATTAAAGAATATAAATTTAAAATAAATAAAAAATATACATTTATTTATATAAAGATTATTTTAAATTTTAATCTGATTGTGTGATGAAATTCAATTTTTTTAAATTTTATAATTACATATTTTGTAATGAGTTTTTACATACTTCATAACAATTACATCATTGTCCATAATATTTGTTGTAAAAATTATATTATTATAATATATTTTATTTATAACTTCATTATGAGGTTTCAGTGGCTTATTCGGTAAATCGATGGATTCGTAATCTCGAGGTTTTGAGTTCGAATCCCGCTCTCAGCGGCCGATTAATATAAGCACCACTGTACGTTACATGTGCTTTGTTCACAAACACACTGACGACCTTTGTTGCTAATTAGCATTTTAATGATAGCATAAATACAGCGACGTTAAATAAATAAAAAAGAAAAATAATTTTATTAAAAGAAAAATAATTTTACATCATTTCAGATCTGAAAAAACTGATTCCAATCTATCAAAACATGCTGGTAATATTAAAAATAAACAGACTGAAGATTATGATTCTAATATTGAGAACGACGGATGATGATAATACTCAAGAAGACAAAAATTCACATAGTATAAAACAGCGTTCTTGCTTTTGTGCTAAGATACCTTTCGGTTGTTGACCTATATTGAAATTGATGACAATGTAGAATAAGATTTGAACTTATTATTAAAGTACTTCATTAGAAGCTACAGATCAACACAAGAGATACAAAGTTGAATATACATAAAAGCTAGTAGCGGTGCGATCGTAACAACGAATAGGCAAAAAGTCTACTTAACACATAGCGACGTTTCTTTATATACTAGCTGTAAAGCCTTACAAAATATACACCAGAGTGCGTCGCTTTCTTACAGGTTATGAGATATGCGTTTACACTCATATAAACATATACACAATTTCTATATTCTTAACACTCCCACTTAGAAATTGTGCATCAAACAATTTTCCATTATTTAAATGCTGATTATAATCTTTATTTTAAACGTTTACGCATATCGCATAGCTTACAAATACATTCTAATACAATTACATTATTACATTTCAAATCGCATAACAACAAGCTAATTCGCAAAATTTAATGCATACCAATTAAGTTTCTTAGATAATCAAAAGTTTTTACACACAAACCTTTTGTCATAATGTCTGCTTGTTGTTCTTTTGTACATACATATTCTAAATTAAACAATTTGTTGCTATAATGGTCTTTTATAAATTTAAATTTAATATCAATATGCTTCGTTCTAGAACGATATCTCAAATCTTTTATTAATTTTATTGCACTCTGATTGTCAACATATGATGTAAATACAAACGTTTATTTTCTAATATTTTATTCATTAATCTTTTAGTCCATAGCAATTCTTGAACAGCTGTGCAGGCAGCAATGAATTCTGATTCTGTGATTGACAGAGTTACAATACTTTGTTTGCGTGAACCCCATGACACTAGATTATCGCCAAGTTTCAAAATAAAACCCGAAATGGACTTTCTCGTAATTTCATTGTTCGCGTAATCGGCGTCACTAAAAACTACTACTTTCGTACAATCATTGTTAGATTTGTAATATAAACCAAGATTTGAGGTACCTTTCAAGTATTTAATTATTCTTTTAATAGCGTTCCAGTGAGCCTTTTTTGGATTTTTTGCATAACGACTCAATACTCCCACTGAATATGCTATGTCTGGTTGAGTTACTAAAGCTAAGAACATGAGACATCCGACCGCCTCTTTATACGGTACATTAAATTCAATTCCTCCCCCCTCTTTTTCAAAAAGAGAAACATTGGCGTTCGGATTAGCTGGTATCGCAACTGGATTGCGTTTGTCATATTAAAGCGATTAATAACATCTTTTATATACGCATTTTGATATAAGATCAATGAACCATTAGATAAATGTTTAATTTCAATCCCTAGGAAACTATTTAAATTATTTACAGTTATTTTAAAATATTCTTTACGATGTGTACACTGAGGAAAAAATTTAGTTGAGTCAATGAAATAAATTTAGTTATTAAATATTTTGTTGATAAAAATTAATTTTGATTGAAGTAATATGCAAGGTTATCAAATCACTTAAATATTTAGTTGGGATAAAAAAAATTGATACCTAAGTTAAAAAAAAATAAATATTTTTTAAAAATAAAGAAAAATTTATTGTTTTGGTTAAATTATTTGATTGATTTAATCAAATCAATTTCATTAAGGCAGCTGATAAAATTTTATAAAATATTTATTTGTAACAATAGAATATGTTTGTAAATTATCTATATATTTTGTTACAGTAATTAAATATTTATTTTAGTAAATCGTTTGTTAGATTTACAAAATCTTTTATAACAATAAAAAAATATTGATCAATCATCAATATAATATTTGCTTGAATTAACGGTCATCCGATTAAGTTAAAGAAGCTTATATTGTAAATAAATGCTTCACTAAGTTAATAACATTGTCATTTAATTAATAATATATGTGATTGTATAAAAAAAATATTTTGTTGTATATAACACATAAAATTTGATCAGCATTCCAATAAAAATTACAATTAATTTAAAGAAATAGGTTCCTTAAAATCAACAAATCCGATTTCAATGAATTCGCAAAAAGAAAACCAATAAATTATTTTTTTAAAGTCAAGAAAGGTGCAACGTAAAATCAGATATTAAATTTTTTTTAAATAAATATTTATTAAACCGAATATATTTATTCGATTATTTCTATCAAGTTGTTATTGAAACAAGAATATATTTCACTGATTTAATTATATATTGTATTAACACTTCCATTAAATTACTTTAATGTACAATAATATATTTGATTATCTTAATGAAATATTTATTAAACCAAATATATTTATTTTATTATTTTTATCAAATTGTTATTGAATCAAGAATATATTTCACTGATTTCATTAAATATTGTATTAACACTTCTATTAAATTACTTTAATGTACAATAATATATTTGATTATCTTAATGAAATATTTATTAAACCAAATATATTTATTTTATTATTTTTATCAAATTGTTATTGAATCAAGAATATATTTCACTGATTTCATTAAATATTGTATTAACATTTCTATTAAATTACTTTAATGTTTAATAATATATTTGATTATCTCAATGAAATATTTATTAAACCAAATATATTTATTTTATTATTTCTATCAAGTTGTTATTGAAACAAGAATATATTTCACTGATTTAATTATATATTGTATTAACACTTCCATAAAATTACTTTAATGTACAATAATATATTTGATTATCTTAATGAAATATTTATTAAACCAAATATATTTATTTTATTATTTTTATCAAATTGTTATTGAATCAAGAATATATTTCACTGATTTCATTAAATATTGTATTAACACTTCTATTAAATTACTTTAATGTTTAATAATATATTTGATTATCTTAATGAAATATTTATTAAACCAAATATATTTATTCTATTATTTCTATCAAGTTGTTATTGAATCAAGAATATATTTCACTGATTTAATTAAATATTGTATTAACACTTCCATTAAATTATTTTAATATTCAATAATATATTTGATTATCTTAATAAAATGTTTATGAAACCAAATATATATTCATTTTATTATTTCTATCAAATTGTTATTGAATCAAGAATATATTTCACTGATTTAATTAAATATTGTATTAACACTTCTATAAAATTACTTTAATGTTTAATATTATATTTGATTATCTTAATGAAATATTTACTAAACCAAATATATTTATTCTATTATTTCTATCAAATTGTTATTGAAACAAGAATATATTTCACTGATTTAATTAAATATTATATTACCACTTTCATTAAATTACTTTAATGTTTAATAATATATTTGATTACCTTGATGAAATATTTATTAAACCGAATATATTTATTCTATTAATTCTATCAAGTTTTGATTGACATAAGAATATATTTCACTAATTCAATTAAATATTATAATACTTCTACTAAATTACTTTGATGTTTAATAATATATTTAATTATCTTAATAAAATGTTTACTAATTCTAACGTATTTATTCTATTATTTTTATCAAATTTTGATTAAAAGAAGAATATATTACATTGATTCAATTAATTATTATATCACCTCTATTAAATTACTTTACTGTTCAATAATATATTTAATTATATTTATGAAAGTCAAGATTATTGTTTTATTCTTTCAATAAATTTTGAATAGTAACACAAAGATATTTCATTGTTTCAATTAAATATTGTATGACTTATATTAAATTATTTCACTGGTCAATGAAATACCTAATCATTTTAACTCAATATTTAGTTGCTTTGATGAATGTGTTTTTTCTCTTTATGAAATATATGATTCTATAAAATATCTCATTGTCTTTTAATCAAATAATTTCATTGCTATATTATAATTAATTGGATGTATTAAATTAATTAAATTTTTAATTGATTCAAATATTCGATTTATTTTGTTCTATAAAATTATTCTATTTCTTTTATTATTTAATTATATTGCGTCTATGAAATCAGTGATTAATTGAATTAATTATTATTTTTAACAATTAAATATTTTATTATTGGCTGATTCCATTTCAAATCGAACAGTCAGTATACACTTAAGTCAATAATTACTGCGCTAATGGAGTATGTTATTCTACCCTAAAAATAAGGGTATACGTATTTTTTTATTTTGCTGAAATATCAAAATTGCATCAGATATGCACTTTTGAAAATTGCATACAAAAACTAAATGTTAAAACTGAAAATGTTGAGAATAACTTTAGAGGGCTATCGTTTTACCCATTTTTTTAATGAATTTTGGTAAACCTTATTTTGTTTTATTATGTTTTAAGCCTTCTTTAATTCAGTGCAAGAAATTTCAAAAAAGACTAAAAAATGACTAAGATATGTGCATTTTACCAAAAACCCATTTTTATTTTTGCTGAAATTTTTTGTGCTCATAAAGGACCAAATTACCTATCTAATGGTACTTGGTTGATCCCGTACTTATTTGTTTGAAGCGAGAAAAAAAATTCACAGATTTTATTGGTGAAAAATTTTTGTATATACGTTCGGAAATTTTAAGCAATGTAGATTTAAACACTATCCTTCTTTTAGCATTACCCAGGAACAACGACGTGGACGTAGAAGGTTTCTGTTCCCTTCGGGGTGCTTTTTTAAAGTGAGTTCCCCTTGCCTCTCACTGTTGGGATGCGTCAAAAATATAATTATAAATAATTACTTTTTTTTATTTTTGCACTTATTATTTTTAGTTCTAAGTGTAACCTTACGACGTTTGACTTTTTTTTTCTTGTCTTTCACTTTAGTCAGTGCATGTATAGCTGTTCTGCCAACAAATATATGCGATTTCAATTCCCCAAGTTGTTTTAACCACATATGACTTTTTTGAATCCCATTATATTTAGGAACTGTACTCCATTCAATATTTTTTTCTTTTCTAAATTTTTCAATCTCATTTATTGGTAATAATATGATTTTGATTGCACTGGTGTACTTTTGAACCCAATTTATAAAATCGTCAGCATTTTGTATCGATTCTTCATGAACTCTTTTTAAGTTATGTGAAGTAGCATAATGCTTTAGAAGCCCACCTATTCCATCAACGGCTCCTTTCCCATGACCAGTCGCAGAAAATAACCATTTCATTTGATAAGAAAAATGTTTGAATTCATGTAGCTGAAAACGATTTTTAAATTGGCTTGCAGCTCCATTTGATATAATAGTGACTTTAGTAACTAAATCATTTTTCATAAGATCGATAATTTTATTTATTGCTAATAGCGCATATGCAGTATCATGCTTTTTGTCGTCACTAATGATCGCAAAGCTTTGCGTTATCTCTCCTTGGTAACAGACTGCAGTAAAAATAGATATTTGGTTATTTACCCAATGATTTCCCTGAACCGCTTTATTATTTATTACAGACCAATTTTCTGCAAAATCAACGTGGATAATTAACTTAGTAGGATCAGCTTTACCTTCTTCTTTTTCTTTTTTTATAGCTTCACGTTGAATATTTTTTATGTATACGTAAGTACTTGCTTTTAGTGCGCAGATTAAAAATTTCTCTTTAAAAACTGATAAGCTTACTGTTTGTTTGATAAGATTACCATTATCCCACAAAGCAAACGTAATTTCATCTTCACAATTTTCTTTCAGTTTTAACAATTTTAATGTGATACCCTCACTACCGGGGCAATAATTGCATTCTTGCAAGAAACACGAATCAGATGGTTCAGAACACAACATTGCGTTAGTTATTTCTGAACGAATTAAATCTAATTCAGAATTATTATTGCCTCTAAAACGAATTAAACTTGTAAGAAACAGTTCAAAATTTTCGCAATGTACACAAAGACAAGTTTCCTTCACAGGGCTTGTTAAGACGAAACTTGGTCTTAGACTATAAAATTTCGATTTTCCTATTTGTAAGTTTGGATTTTCTTGTCTTAATTGACTATATGTTTCTTTTAAGCTTCGAGTAAGAAACCGTTTAACTTTTTTAGTTTTTGTATTATTAACTTTAACAGTAACAACATCAGATTTATTTGGACTTTGTCTACTACAATTAAAATCATCATTTAAAAAATATTCCATAGCGATATTTTTTGTATTTTCATCAATAGGATGACCAGTATATGAATTTGGCTCCGAATAAACTCCTTTATTTTTCACGAGATTTCTTGATTTATTTATCATATACTCGCTTATATTCGGGAATAGTGAGCAAATTTTTATTTTGCTTAATTTTGAAGGTAGTAGAGTTAGAAGTTTTATTTTCTCCGAAACAGAAGAACATTTTTCTAAAGCCGATTTAAAATTTTCTACAAATTCGTTCCAATAGTTTTCAGTCGAACTTTTGTCCGATTCTATTGATTCAACTGAAATGCCATACGCATCTTCTAATTTACTTCCGACAGTAGCAGAAAAAGCTGAAATTAAAGATTTTTTCTTTTTAGATACGTAATTTTCTGTTAAATTTTTAGGTATTGCAGTTTTTCTTTTTAGCGGCGAGACGCATTGAGGTAAAATTGTATTAATACTCTCGTTTAATTCCTGTATTCGTTCGGGTGTCTTGAGGATAAAATCATCATGTTTTCCGCTAAAAAGTTCAGTGATTTCATTTTCAGATGTAGATTCAAGATCACTTAAAATCATTTTTGATATGCGTTCATGGCAATTTTTGCATACATTAGTAGAGGGCAGTATCTTTAAATCTGGATAAAGCTGTGCCAAATAAATGGCCAAATCTTCCAACGGTCTAAAACGTAAATTTCTGCTTTTATAAACTACCTTCTTATGCATTTGAAAAAAATCGGGACATCGAATTCTTGTAGAAGAGTGAATTTCGGACATCATAATTGCAGAGTTTTGTTTACTTTTTCGGAAGTCCGAAAAGTACCTTTCAAAGCAGACGTAAGAATAACTAGCTTGTATATAACAATTCTAATATGCTGTTTTGGTTACGCGAGGTATTTGTCCGCGAATGAGCCTCCTATTGTCTGTACATCGAAACATACATAATATAGATATACACGATTAGAATTATTATTTTCCATTTTTTAATATTTATTTTTATATTACAAATTTTTAAATATATATATATATATCACTATTGATGATATATGCATACATACAAAGGTAAACAAATAATGAGCGAAGCATGCGACAGCGTTGGAATGAACATTGCTTAAGACTTTCGAACGTATATACAAAAATTTTTCACCAATAAAATTTGTGAATTTTTTTTTCTCGCTTCAAACAAATAAGTACGGGATCAACCAAGTACCATTAGATAGG
Source organism: Anastatus disparis (assembly GCA_017163975.1). Taxonomy (NCBI): domain Eukaryota; kingdom Metazoa; phylum Arthropoda; class Insecta; order Hymenoptera; family Eupelmidae; genus Anastatus; species Anastatus disparis. The sequence continues at coordinate 2,856,930 of JAFFSR010000292.1, read as the reverse complement.
TAATTTGGTCCTTTATGAGCACAAAAAATTTCAGCAAAAAAAATGGGTTTTTCGAGAAAAATGCATGTGCATAAGAAGTGCATTTTTTGGTAAAATGCACAGATCTTAGTCATTTTTTAGTCTTTTTTGAAATTTCTTGCACTGAATTAAAGAGGGCTTAAAACATAATAAAACAAAATAAGGTTTACCAAAATTCATTTAAAAAATGGGTAAAACGATAGCCCTCTAAAGTTATTCTCAACATTTTCAGTTTTAACATTTAGTTTTTGTATGCAATTTTCAAAAGTGCATATCTGATGCAATTTTGATATTTCAGCAAAATAAAAAAATACGTATACCCTTATTTTTAGGGTAGAATAACATACTCCATTAGCGCAGTAATTGGTGACTTGAGTGTATACTGACTGTTCGATTTGAAATGAAATCAGCCTATTTATGTTCCAATTAAATATTTTGTTGTATTAATTAATTTCTTTATCAGATCGATTAAATAATTATTTGATTATCTTAATGAAATATTTATTAAAACAATCAATTATAATTTAATAACATATTTACTAAATCGAATGAAATATAATGTCAAATTTAATATTTAATATTATTGAAAAATATTTTTTTTGTATAAGTTATCATCCTTTATATTCAAACAAACTCATGTTTTAAATACGTGTCTTGCTAAGTGAATAACTTAGCAAAATATGTACTAAAGTTAATAAAAATTACAGAGAAATCTGATTAAATACTTGTTAAAATCAAGTAAATCCACTATTTGATTCAACTACATAATTTATTCCATTCAAATAACACATATTTGATCTAAAAGAAACATTTATTGTTTTTACAAAATCATTTAGTTCGATGGTTTGATGATACTACCGCTTGGTGGCCTCGTTAATTTTCGATCTCGCAACCGGTAAGAAAGCTCCTAAGTTGATATATAAGGAAGTTAAAAATTCAAGATAATACGTAAATTGTAATGCGGGCGAAATTTATGTTAGATTTACTGCGTGTGCGATCACTGTATAAAGCAATACTAATGTTAGTATGTTAATAATTGTTATTCTTTACCATATAAATAAATGTAATCATATTCACCTGTCCTTTAATGAGAGTCATCAATTCATTGATGTTAATAAATAAATATAAATCACTGAAAGCAAATACTGTTGATTAAAGACAGTATTTGTTCGATTAAAATATCTATAAATCGAATTAATTAAATATTTCTTTACTTTGAAGAAATATTTTATTTGTGAAACCGAATAATTTATCAACGACGAGTAATATTTGTTTTGATTAACAAAACTTAATATTCAAATAGACTTCAATTTTACTGGATGGATTTTTATTCAAATAGACTATTATTTTATTTAATTGGTAATACAAAATATTTTATTACTTTAAAAAAATAATTCATAAATTCAAAAACATATTTGTGTAGATCAAAAAATCTTAATGTTCAAATTAGAATTAATGTGATGAAATTATTAATTAGAAGACAAAATTTTGTTTGAATTACTTAAATATTGTATAAAAACAATGAATTAATTTTATTAAATCAATATTTATGATATTAAATGGATTTGATTTTAAGTGCGGAAAATAAAATACATAATGAATTTAATTAAATATACTTTTGATGCGATGAATTTTTTTTTAAACAATCAATTAATTTTATTAAATTAATTTTTGCGTTGTTTGATGAGTTACGTTTTTATTTAAGATTATAAAAGATTTAATTAATTCAATAAAATATATTATTGTGACATCCCATGGAACTAAACCCTTATAAATTATTATATGTATTATATTAAAGATTGGAATTATTCATTAATCTATTTTTTTTTCAATTCAAACAAAAAGTAGTTTCATGCGATGTCCCGAGTCAGCATTCTTAAAAATTGCGAAAACTTCAAATGTAAAGAAGAGACGGAGAAGAAAGTACAAGAATGCATTGGTAAGCAAGCCAATGAACTCTAAAACAATCGAATGATTTTCTGTTCTGAAAATTTCAGCTGCATGTCAGGTTTTGATTGGATTTTCCATCTCTCGATCGCCCGGCGTAAGGCAATAAAAACAGCCCCCTATGTAACTCTTGGCCTTTTGTCATAATACGATAGCAACCGCCAAGGTCGGCTCTGCTGGTCCACTGAGATAAAGTCAGTGTTAGTTTTTTTTAAATCAGTTTAATTATCATTAAATTATTAGGAAGTAGCTTAGAAACCTACTTCGCTAATAGAAAAAAATATATAATATAGAAAATATAAAATTATAATTTTTGCATTTAAATAAATAAATATTTTGCAAAAATTTAGTGAAAAAGACAAACAAGTGCAAGTGACGACATAAATGTATAAATTAGCTGAGCGCTAGACGACCGAGAGTTGAAGAATCTAACCTAATCTGGCCACGGATAACTTAACCGTGTAGGAATAAGTTAATTTAAGCGGAGATTAAAGGACGGAACTTCAAGGGATACATTTATATATCTTCTCCTTCTCTTCTTGGAATATTTAATCGTAAGGAAAATTATTATATATAATAAATAACAACATGTGTATTAATTATTAAATAAAAATAAAAGAAAACACAAAAAGAAGAATTTATTTAAGTAATTAAAACAAGATATTAACTTTTATAAAAATTTGATTATTCTAAAACTAAATTAGAATTTAATTTTAATAAATATATAGTAAAAAGGTGAGAGGTAAGTCCTGGGACTACAAACTGGTTCCCAATAAAAAGAAATTTATTTCTTTTTGTGAACTCAACGACCGAACCAAATCCGGTCGTAACAAATGGCATCCCTTGTGGGGAACCAGTAAGACCTTTCACCTGTTAATAAAATTTTATAAACTATAATTTAATTTCAATAAATAATATTTTATTAAAATTTATAATTGCGTATATATAACTTGTTATATGAAGAAATAACAAGATATATAGTTTAAAAAATACATTATTATTATATTTAAAATAAAATTTGCACTACCATAAAGTAGTTAGATTTTTAAGGCATTATATAAGTATATAAATAATTTATTATTGAAACATTATCATTTTAAATAATTAAATAAAAACAATTTCAATAAATATCGTTAATATCTAAATTTCTTTAATAAACGATCAACTTTGGTCAACGACCGCTGCGTCATCAAAAATTTTTATTGTGACCTGGATATCATTATTATACGCATTATTTAACAATTTATAATTTATTTCTGATTATATTTATTAATAATTTATTCTTGATAATAATAGGTAATTATCATAATAGATAAATAAATTTCTATAAATAATATAATATAAAAATATAAAATAAAGAAATAACAAGTTATATATATTTAAAAAAAATATATATACATTATTATTTTATTTGAGATTAAAATTTTTCTTTTTATGAATCAATCCGAATTTTTGGCTAAATTCATAAATTATATAGCTGAAAGGCTACATTTATGAAATACTTGGAGCGCTGCAAGGCATGAAAAGTTTATTAGCATCCAAAAATCTGGATTTCCTTTCCTTTGAGTCAACATTTATAAGATTTCTAGCTGCAAGGCTGAACTTACAAATGCCTTAATTGCCGAAAGATAAGGAAAGGGTATTGACGATAAAGAAAGGTTTCATAAAATAAAGAAATTCAATATTAAAATATATAAAATAATAATAAAACATTTTTGTTTCAATTGTACGGTCAACGACCATCTACAAGTCAAAAGTTAAGAGTCAGCATAATCTTACAACTTGTGTGTTTCTATCGTTTACCTTTAAATTAATAAAGTAAATTTTCGTTTCCTTTTTAATAAAACTTTAAAATCTTTTAAAACATTTAATTTAATAAACTTGATATTTTAATAATTAATAACTAACTCTAATGTGTTTTTTTATTATTATAACTCGAAATTTATAACAGATACTACAAATAAAAAAAATTACATACGTACGACTTCGCGACGTTAAAAGTCAAACAGCAAAACGCTAAGTCAGCGTTTCACTGACCCAGATTCATATAGTAACTTGAATAAAAATTCTTTTGACGGAATTTATATTAGAGTTTAATAAAATAATAACCTTTTATGAATTAATCTGAATTTTTGGCTAAATTCATAAATTATAAAGCTGGAAGGCTACATTTATGAAATACTTGGAGCGCTGCAAGGCACGAAAAGTTTATTAGCATCCAAAAATCTAGATTTCCTTTCTTTTGAGTCAACATTTATAAGATTTCTAGCTGCAAGGCTGAACTTATAAATGCCTTAATTGCCGAAAGGTAAGAAAAGGGTATTGACGATAGAGGGAGGTCTCATAAAATAAAGTTTTTTCCCTCTCTCCCCCTTTTTATTTCGATCCGGCTAACAAGTATTTACTATTTGTTTGGAGTAGATGACTAAATCCGGTCGAAATTATAAAATACGTCAAGTTGCAGACCGCTTAGGATTAAAGGGTGCAAAGCGTGAACGCTTCATTGCTTTGGGTAAAGGGCGAGAACGTAAACTTGGAAAATCATATTCTTGTACCGGGAGCAACAGTACCACCTCATAGAGTGATTGCAGTACAGCCGGTGCAAGAAATTAAAACAAAGGAAATTATACAACCTCCACCACCACCGCCGCAAATTGAACAACAAGTTGTTCATACGATACCGATGCATATATTGGAAACGGCTAGGAGAAATAATATAGAATTGATTACTTTAGATTAATAATTTAACAAAAAAACAAAAATAAAAGAAAATTTTTTTTTATCACTATATTTTTGTGTTACCTTTTCTTTCATACTATTACCATCAAAATTTTTTTTGTATAAGCAACCGTTGACATGCCAAACAATAATATTAAATAAACAAAAATAAATAAATATATTATAAACAATTATTTAATAAAATATAATAATAAAAAAAATATAATAAAAACCAAATTTATAACTAATCCAAACAATAATCATTATAGTAAAACATAATAATTATACAATATGGCTACTAGACGAGAAATAATGCAAATACAAGATGAGGCTGAACGCACCAGAAGATTAGCAGCGTTCGAGGCAGAATTACAAGCTGATAGAAGTTTGCAAATACTTGAACATTTGAATACGTCACACGATGCACTTACATCCTTAGCTACCAGCGTAACTATACAAGCTGCTATGGTGCACATACCGTATTTTGATGGAACCAACCCACCACTAAAAGATTTCATTCAGGACATTGAAAATGGAAGACAATTGGTTCCTGCAGCACAGTAAAGATTACTCTTACGATCCATAATATCAAAACTAAAAGGAAAAGCTAGGCACTCAATATTAGGTCATACGATCAATTCAATAGACGAACTTAAGGATCATCTAAAGAATAGATTTGCTCCTAGCAGATCATATGGATATTACATTCAAATTTTGGCCAATGCATGCATGGGCCAAAATGAAAATGTGCGAGAATATCATGGACGCTTAACTTACTTGGTAAACCTGGCTCAAGCAGCCATAAGGGAGAATTTAGTAGAAGAAGAGCGAGAAATAAACCAAACCCCACAATTACAAATTTTAGCCCTTGAAGCTTTCTTAAGAGGACTGCCAGATGAATGGAGAACAGCAGTTATTATCGCAAATCCACAAACACTTGACGAAGCATTAGAGGTTACTAAAAATTTAGAGAAATATTTAAGTTCATCCAATAATAACCGTCCTCAAATAAGAATGATTCACCAGACTGATGAACCCAGGAAACCATCTAGATTCACATCCAGGAATGACTCAGAGATATTTAACCGAAATATTCCCTATCATTACGATCATAACGATACCGTTTTTCCACATACCACGATTGAAGGAGGACGTATCATTGCTCCTCCACAATTAAGCTATAGACAAGAGGCACAACAAACCAAGGCAGAAACTAATACACCCATTAGTATCCTAAAGAACCCACGAACACAATTATCTACAAGTGATACCACTCCTAAGGCATCATTTGAACCGCAAGGTCCATATTTTCAACATCATCAATTTCCTATGTATCCACCTGCATTTTATCCACCTATATATCCTAATTTATATAATCCTTATGCATATTATCCAATGAATTCTGGTTTTTCTTCGACAAATAATAATCAATTTGAACCTCAAAATCCGCCAAACCTACCCTTACCTAATCAGCAACGATCCTATTACCAATCACGTAACAATGACTTCCATAAAACTAATAATAATCCTAGACCAACCTCTCCATTCAGACCTTATACAAATGTGAACAATGGTTCTTTAAACTACCAGGGTGCTCGCCGAGTGGACGCACCGGCGAACAATACCCTATCGTCGCGTCCAGCACAAATCAACCTAGTCAGAGCGGGAGAATCCGTTGCGCAAGAAGTCGAGGAACTTGCCCCATAGTACAATTAACCGTTTCCACCTTAAGGAATGGAAAGGGCATTTTTATTTTAGACACAGCAGCAGATATCAATGCAGTGAGACGTGACGCTCTTAAAGGTGATACATTAATCAATACTAGTGAAGCAATTACTGTTACAGGAATTTCTTCCTTACCTATAGACACGGTAGGCACTGTGGAAATGGAAATACTCGATTCTATGCACACTTTTCATGTACTACCTACATCATCACCCCTTTCGCACGAAGCTATATTAGGATCACCTTATTTTAATGATGAATGGGCTAAAGTCAACTACAAGCTTCAAGTACTTATTATAGATAAAAGACCAATAGACCCTATACCATTCTTAGAAAGAACAAACACAATTTTTGACGAAGAACGTGGAATACTTTTTAATGAAGAAAAAGTCATGGAAACAAAAGGTGAAAGAAACCAAACGTCTGAGGACGAGAATCTAAAGAAGTCGAACCCTAATAGCAAAAGGGGAGATTCTAATGCCTTACAACAATTACCCCATTTAGACTCTTCCAAAAATGAATCTCCTTACAACCCTAATAAGAAAATGAATCCTGAAGGTAAGAAAATCGGTTGCAATATTGTACATCGCTTACCACCACGCAGTAAGGTAGCTTTAAAATTACCAACTACGAAACAATCAATAGATGGTGAAGCCTATTTACCTAGAGTGAATACCGCTCCTGGGGTTTTCTTAGGAGAAGCTGTGGTAAGAAATAAAGGAAGAACTTGTTACGCAATGGTAATTAACACTTGAGAAGACGAAGTCGAAATCGAGATACCTCCTCAAGACCTAATACCCTTTGAACTTGATGAATCGGAAGAAGTATTTGATACGGAAGAGGAAATGGATGATGACTTCAAACGAGATAGAATAGAATATATAATAAACAGGATGACACGCGATCATCACTCAAAAGAAGAATTAAAACAGATTAAGGAAATTATTGAAACCTTCCCACATTTATTTTACTTGCCTGGAGATATGCCATCACTTACGACTTATATAAGACATCGAATTAATACTAAGGATGAAATACCCGTTTATGCAAAACCTTATCGTTACCCACCAGCCTTACACGAAGAAGTGCGCAAACAGGTAAATAAACTTTTACAAGACGGTTCAATACAAAACTCGAACTCACCTTATAACTCATCATTATGGATAGTACCAAAGAAACCAGATTCTCAAGGAAACAAACGTTACAGATTAGTAATTGACTATCGAAAACTAAATGAAAAGACCATCCCGGATGCATATCCACTCCCTAATATCAATGAAATATTAGAACAATTAGGCGGAGCAAAATACTTCTCAGTTTTCGATCTGGCCAACGGTTTTCACCAAGTCGAAGTTTGTCCAGAGGATCGAAAGAAGACAGCTTTTACCACTCCCTACGGGCATTACGAGTTCACGGTTATGCCCTTCGGCCTTTCTAATGCACCTCCAACCTTCCAAAGGCTTCTCGATCAAGTAATGCTAGGAATGCAAGGAACCGAAATTTTTGTCTATTTAGACGATATTGTTTACGCCAGAGATCTGGATGAACATAAACAAAAAATATTAAAGGTGTTCAATAGATTATCAGACGCAGGGCTTAGACTACAAATCGACAAATGTGAATTCTTAAAATCAGAGGTCACCTATTTGGGTCACAAAATAGGAAGATACGGAATCAAACCTGATTCAGGGAAAATAAACGCAGTAAAAAATTTTCCTAAACCTAAAACAATAACTAACGTACGTCAGTTTCTTGGATTGGCGGGATATTACAGGCGGTTTATTAAAGATTTTGCGCTAAAATCAAAAGCGCTCAATACATTATTAAAGAAAGAACATAAATTTGAATGGACAGAAGAACAACAGAAAAGCTTCGACGAATTAAAAGGGGCATTATGTAAATCACCTATATTAATAAATGCTGACTTTAATAAGCCTTTTATTTTAACTGTCGATGCATCAGATTATGCATTAGGCGCAGTCCTTAGTCAAGGAGAACCAGGACAGGATCGCCCAGTGGCCTACATGTCTCGCTCTCTAAATAAAAGCGAACGAAATTATTCCACCACCGAGAAGGAATGTCTAGCAGTAATATCTGCAATATTATATTTTAAGCATTATCTTTATGGAAGACACTTTACTGTCTATGGTGATCATGAACCTTTAACTTGGATCGAAAGTATAAAAGACCCTATGAGTAGACTCAATCGTTGGAGGGCCAGATTAAGAGGTTACCAATACGCGTTTAAATATAAACCTGGTCGTCTTAACATTAATGCCGACGCTTTCTAGGAATCCCGTAGACGTTACCATAGACGATGATTCCGATGATTCCGATGATTACGAATCAATACCGGATCCTAGAAAGGCCATGGCTTATCCACTCAGAACTGTAATGCCCAAACCTACGAAAGCATCGTTAGCTAGACAAGCATCAACAACTAACAAGGTAAATACTTCAGATCAAGAAAAACCAAACCCAACAAGAGGACGTAAAAAGGGAAGTAAAAATGCACCTTTAGTACCACCAGTTGGATTCACGAGCAATCAAGCTAATCTTGACGGAAGTACTATAGCAAAACGAGTTCGATTCAGGAAACAAAATGAACCTAACACTAAAATACAACCAACTGCAATAAATATGTCAGAAGAATCCAGCATAGCACAGAACAACGAAAACAAAAGCGAAAGTGCGGAAGTAGAGTCTCTGGCCACTTATGAGGAGGAAATAATTCCTATACCATTGAAGGACCGTTCGATCATGCCTTCGCTTCTAGAGAAGGAGAACGAGCCGTCCAATACTGAGGTAGAATCCGAAACGGATACACTCGGTGACCCTTCGAAACCGCCAGCAGAACAAGACAATACGGATAAGTCTAGTCCAGCCGAACCCACGGCTTCCAATTATCTACCAACAAAAACTATAATCGCACACCATTCCATGGATTCATCATCTTCCTCATCAGAAGATGAAATCCCTAACCCATGTTTCCAATCAACCATGAGGAAATCATTGGCACCTGAAGAATGCCAAGAAAGTTATAAGGACATAACAAAAGAACTTGAAGAAACTACTTTTACACCAGAAGAAACAAAAAAATTTTTAGAAGGGTTAAAAGATTCTTATTTTTAAATGAACTCTCATCTGGGGAACCTTGATGATGATCCTGAGGGAGAAGGTGAATCAGAACCCGAGCAATACAATGACTCCAGCGACAGGAGCACCATGGACTGGGAAGGTGGACAAGGAAAAGCATTTCCCGACACGCGAGAAGTTAAATCCCTTCCAAATTCACCAACTAATAAAACTAAAGAGGAAATATCCAAGGATACAATAACAGCATGGATAAACGAAAATATAAGAGAAAAAGCTACACCACTTCCAACTTATAAAAATCCTACAGCATTAACACATAAGTCACCTATAAAAGGACCAAAGGGACGATCTACCCCATTTACCTCACGACTTTATAGACCATCAGACACGTGTCACCTTTCACCTATAAGTCAAAGTAACAGTGAAAAGGAATCAGAACTTAATGAGGATGACATGAACAATCTCAAAACACCTACAAGAAGGTCAAGTCTTATTCCAAAACGTCTCGAAACCGAACCTCTGATTTCCGAATCTTCTAAAAGCTCAAAGATTACCACACCCTTAGAGTCCCTAAATAAGGAAACGAGAACACGCTCAACACCCTTCGCTTCACACCATAAGGCCTCGATGAATTGGAATAAGTTGTCTACAATTGAGGAACCAGTATCGGAAAGGGAACAGACAATATCAAAGAAGCCCGAATTACCAAAACGAACCTTAGTCAACTACCCCAATACTCAACCATATATACCTGATAAAACGGTACCTTCGATTGATAAAACCCCGGATATTATATATATCCCCAAGACCCAAAACAACGGAGAAGATTCGTGTGAATCTTTACAACCATATTTTAACAAATATAAGGAATTAAAAATCCTTACCACCAGAGAATGCTTAACATTCACTAAAGACAATTTAGTGCACTTCGTATCAGCTGATTTACAGATGAACTCAGAAAACAATCAACTTTTGTATGACGTACAAGCTATAACCAAAAATGATTTAAGAAAAACAGAACCCGAAGTCGGAGACGTAATAATAACTAAATGTCGGAAAAGATATATATTTAGTTTAGTAATTACAAGGAACCATGAGGATAAAATTAAACCATCAGACCTAAAAAGTTGCTTCGAAGCCCTAGGTGAAATATTAGAAGAAAAGAAAATAAAATCTTTTAGAATAGCAAAAAGGGGAGAAATCACAACAAAAATTCCACAAAACGCACTTCTACAAATTCTTTTAAATTGCCTCCGACACTTAAAGGTCACCATCGTAGTATGCCTAGGAGTAAACAAACTACCGTCACCGGAAGCTAGAGAAGACATTTTAATTAAGTGTCATACTAGCTTATTCGGCGGACACCGAGGCATAGGGAAAACATATCGAAGAATAAGAGAACATTATTATTGGAAAGGAATAAAAAGAGAAGTTGAGGACTTTGTAAGAAGATGCCACATTTGTCAAGAACAAAAATTAGTTCGGATTCGAACTAGGGAACCAATGATCATCACTGATACTCCTTCCGAACCTTTTTATAAGATAGCCATCGATACGGTAGGGCCACTACCAATTACGACTTCCGGTAACAAACACATACTCACTATGCAATGCCCAGTATCAAAATATTGTGTTGCGGTTCCAATACCTAATCTGACAGCAACAACCATAGCAGATGTCATAGCAAGAAACTTTATTGCACAATTCGGTGTCCCTATGGTGATATTGTCAGACAACCATAGAAGTTTCAGAAATCAGCTACTACAAAATCTAGCGAAAATCCTTGATATTAACTTAATAACAACAACACCCTATCATCCATCTTCCAACGGCTCTCTAGAGCGCAGTCATGCCATGCTCGCTAATTATTTACGCACTCGGGCCGACAAACAGGACTGGGACAAAATAATTCCGTTCGCTATGTTTGAATATAACACATCGGTTCATTCTTCGATTGGTTGTACTCCTTTCGAATTAATATTCGGAAAAATTGCATGAACCCCAACGGTAACACCGGATGAATTTAACATAGAAACATATAACGATTATCTGTGCGATCTAATCAAATGTTTAAGAGATTTACGAGAAGTAGCTAAGGACAATCTCATACAATCGAAATACAAAAGTAAACAACAATATGACAAAAAAGCTCGGCCTCAAAACTTAGAAATTGGTACAGAGGTATATGTCCTAAAAGAACCACGAAAAGGAAAACTAGATAAATACTATAACGGTAGGTTTACAGTGCGCGAAATTTATCAAAACAATAACGTACTTATCGAATCAACTAATGGCAAACAATTAATCAGACATATGGATAAGGTTAAGAAAGCCTATGGTTAAAATTATTCTATTGAACGAAAATTTAAAGTAAACAACTATATTCCTTATAAATTGTCTATGTTACAGATTAAAGGTAATACATCAAATCATGAATCGGCGTCTTCCAATCGTGACTGTCCTAACATTAATTGCATCGTTAGCACAAGCGCAGCTTGAAAAGACTACTTACCGCACCAATTACATAAAAATCCAGGGATTTACTATGAGAATTTGGGCGAAGTAAAACTTATACGCAGTCACTGTAGAGTAACCATAATCCTGGATCTACAAAACCTAAAGGACCCAATCCCTTGGAAAAAGAAACAACTACAGAAAACTTTCAACGACTGCGTAAAGGTATTCGATAACCAATGTAACGAATTCATTCCTTTAAACCATTATCAAAAACAACTCAATGAATTACAAGCTCGTTACGACGAACTTTCTAACATTCTCACCCCTGTGACCTCAGAATCACATAAGACTGACCTATCCCCTATCTTAACCAAAAGAGGAGCACCAATAGAATTTATAGGATGGGCCAGCAAAAAACTGTTCGGCACCATGGACGCAGAAGACAGAGAAGAAATCAATCAACAAATAAACTCCTTGCACGAAAACCAGGAATCTGTCGCTAAACTTGCAGCGAACCAAACGCATATAGTTAGTTCTAACCTAAACCATATCCATCAAAAACTTAATAATTATGAAAAAGAATTAAACAGATTACATAATGTAATTTTAACTCTAATCAATACAACATCAACAGAGCAATCCAAAAGTGTTGCAATCCAATCCATGGTCATATGGTCGGCACAATTTGCACAATCAATAAACTATCATATAGAATCTCTGAAAACTTTGCTTGAAACAATTGGAGGTACTTCACATGGACACTTACATCCATTGATTCTAAGTCAAAATCAATTCAAATCATTACTTACTGAAATAAACAAACAAAACGTAGACCACGCTCTTCCTCTAGATCATACTACAATAACCTTAGAAAAGTTATTGACACTTTCTAAAACTAACATTTTCTTAATTCAAGGCAAAATGAACATTATAATAGACTTCCCACTTACAGATCATACTAAATTTCTAAACTACAAAATACATGCTTTACCAGTCCCTAAGGAAATTTATAACAATTTCACAGGGTATGCGAGTATAAAACCGGAATTTACCAACTTAATAGTTACACCTGACTCACAAAAATATTTCTTAGCTGATTCTACTTACCTAAACGATTGTTTAAAAAGTAAACATTCTCTTCTTTGTTTACCCAAATACCCTGTACTTTTTCCTTCAAGTTCGCCAAATTGTGAATATTCCTTATATTCACAACCAACTTCACAAGCCATAAGAAGTTGCAAGTTATTAATAAATACTAATCCCACACCTCGTTGGAAGAAACTAGATTCAACAGATGAATGGCTTTTCTCTACATTGAATCCAATACCTCTACAAATCTCGTGTCCAGGCAAACCAGACATTAACGTTCAACTATTAGGAACCGGAATTTTTACTTTACAGGGCCAATGCACCGCGTACAATCAACATATAACCATTTATGGAATAAACACCATAGAAATAAATGAAACTTACGTTTACAACCCCAACATAACTTACGATCTTCCACCATTATTGTCCCTACAACAACCTACAACCTTTTTCACAATACCGAAAACTTTAGAGATCGAAACGACTACTCAGTTAAAGAAATGGAAAGAAAATAACGATATTATTTCATTAAACGAAATTGAATCAAAATTTAAGGATATTGCTACACAACATCACGAACGCAACCGCACTTATACGTATATTGCCGCCGGATTCACTACTAATTTACTAATAATAACAATAATTATTATTCTTAGTTGGAAATGTAAATTCCCGAAATGTAAAAGACAAAACAGGCGTTGCAGAAGAATTAACACCATAGAACTGGAAGAACGCACCAAAGGACGATCAGTAACTAAACCCGAAACTACCTATGTTACTCTACAGCCTATCCAACAGATTCCTCCCAATCGTCAAACCTTATTAATATCAACACTACCTAACCCTCACAACAATAATACGGACAGTACTAACCACGAGACTCGAAATCTCGAACGTTCCTTCTCCGTTTGCTCTTTTGATGCAGACTTACCTCAACAAAGCGTCACCTACGCCTGATCTTAATAGAAGCAACCACGTAACGATTCAATCATCACCTTTCAAAGAAGATTTCAAATAAACATTCAAGAACTTAAATCATTAACTTGAAACATTAAATTTAATATTTTATATACTATAACAATATTTCTTTTTTAGTTTAACTCACATGAAGTTTTGTAATATTATAAGCACCGATACTATATACATTCCAAAACCTTACAAATTAACGACAATCTAAAATCAAAATAATTATAAAATAATTGAATGGTATATTTTCTTGTAATTAATAGTGTATTTCTTTCAGTGACCTATACAAACAAAAAAAAAAAATATATGTATATACTACTACCTATACATCCATATGTAACCAATGTAATTTTTTTTATAGAAACTATAGTTATAGGGTAACCAAAATAAAACAGCCAAATTATGACTCAATTCCCAAATATCTCGAAAATCGTTTTTGTTTATATATACTACATCTGTAAGACGCGGTCCATTCTACAACTCTCACGCTGATTGTCGGGACGACAATCGACCTGAGGGGGAAGGTGTGACATCCCATGGAACTAAACCCTTATAAATTATTATATGAATTATATTAAAGATTGGAATTATTCATTAATCTATTTTTTTTTCAATTCAAACAAAAAGTAGTTTCATGCGATGTCCCGAGTCAGCATTCTTAAAAATTGCGAAAACTTCAAATGTAAAGAAGAGACGGAGAAGAAAGTACAAGAATGCATTGGTAAGCAAGCCAATGAACTCTAAAACAATCGAATGATTTTCTGTTCTGAAAATTTCAGCTGCATGTCAGGTTTTGACTGGATTTTCCATCTCTCGATCGCCCGGCGTAAGGCAATAAAAACAGCCCCCTACGTCACTCTTGGCCTTTTGTCATAATACGATAGCAACCGCCAAGGTCGGCTCTGCTGGTCCACTGAGATAAAGTCAGTGTTAGTTTTTTTTAAATCAGTTTAATTATCATTAAATTATTAGGAAGTAGCTTAGAAACCTACTTCGCTAATAGAAAAAAATATATAATATAGAAAATATAAAATTATAATTTTTGCATTTAAATAAATAAATATTTTGCAAAAATTTAAATAAATAAAAATTTAGTGAAAAAGACAAACAAGTGCAAGTGACGACATAAATGTATAAATTAGCTGAGCGCTAGACGACCGAGAGTTGAAGAATCTAACCTAATCTGGCCACGGATAACTTAACCGTGTAGGAATAAGTTAATTTAAGCGGAGATTAAAGGACGGAACTTCAAGGGATACATTTATATATCTTCTCCTTCTCTTCTTGGAATATTTAATCGTAAGGAAAATTATTATATATAATAAATAACAACATGTGTATTAATTATTAAATAAAAATAAAAGAAAACACAAAAAGAGGAATTTATTTAAGTAATTAAAACTTGATATTAACTTTTATAAAAATTTGATTATTCTAAAACTAAATTAGAATTTAATTTTAATAAATATATAGTAAAAAGGTGAGAGGTAAGTCCTGGGACTACAAACTGGTTCCCAATAAAAAGAAATTTATTTCTTTTTGTGAACTCAACGACCGAACCAAATCCGGTCGTAACATTATTAATAAAATTTTTTGTTAAGACATTGAATTAATTTTATTAAATCAATTTTTGCAATATTCAATAAATTAAACTTTTATTTGAAAATATAAAATATTGAACTAATTTGATTTCAATATAGCATTAATATGATGGAATAATTAATTAGAAAAACAAATGGACATTTTAATTGATGATTTTTTTTATTAAAACAATTAATTAATTTTATTGAATCAATCTTCACGACATTTAATAAGTCAAATATTTAATTGAAAATACAAAATATTATTTGATTTAATTCCAATATATATATTAATGTAATGAAATAATCAATTAGAAAAACAAATGGGTATTTTAATTGATAAAATTTTTTATAAAAACAATGAATTAATTTTATTGAATCAATCTTCGCGACATTTAGTAAGTCAAATATTTATTTGAAAATACAAAATATTATTTGATTCAATTACTATATGCATATTGATGTAATGAAATAAGCAATTAGAAAAACAAATATGCATTTGAATTAATAAAAAATTTTTTTTAAACAATTAATTAATTTTATTCAACCAATATTTGTGATGTTTAGTAGGATCAAATATTTATTTAAAAAAATGAAATATTTATTTGATTCAATTAAAATATTTGTATTGATGTAACAAAATATTTTCTCGCATTCTAACCTCAAAATCGCAATTTCTTTTCTCTTTTTCGGCTCTCAAGCGAGAAAATATATTATGAAACTGATGTGTAAAGACTTTTTTACGAAACTCGTTACAGCCCTCGCCTTCGGCTCGGGCTGTAAACTTCTCGTTTCGTAAATAAAGCCTTTACACACCCATTTAATAATGTACTATTATGTGCCGCCCGCACCTAAGGGATTTCATTGATTCAATTAAGCCTTACTTAATCCAACTAAATTTTTTTCTCAGTGTAATCAAATTTTGTATTCTGTTATCGCATTTTGAGGCTATCGCACCATCATCTACATATATAACTAATATCAATAATTCTTTTTGTCCTTTACTTACAAACATGCAAGGATCAGCGTCAAGAGGATACAAATCAAATTTGCGCAAACATTCAATGAACTTAGAATTCTAACATCTTGCTGGTTGTGTTAAGCCATATAAGCTTTTTTTTAATAGGCATACGCGCTCAGTACCATCATTGAAGCCTTCCGGTTGCTTCATGAATATCTTTTCTTGTAAATCGCCATTTAAAAATGCGGATTTAACATCGAATTGCTTAAAATTCATATTATATGTAGCTACTAAGGTCAAGAAAATTCTTATAGAATTATATCGAGCAACGGGACTAAAAATTTCTTGGTAATCTATACCGTGTTGCTGTAAAAAGCCTTTTATAACTAGCCGTGCTCTATACTTTTTCATTTCACTATCCGGGCTCATTTTAATTTTAAAAACCCAACGATTAGGTAAAATTTTTGCATTTTGTGGCGCGTCAACTAAAATCCACGTATTATTACTATTTAGAGCATTTATCTCATCTTGCATAGCAATTTTCCAAAACGTTTTATCATTACAATTAATAGCTTGTTTATAATCGAGCGGTTCATTACAATTTGATATTAAAACAAGATCATTAATATCTTCGTCATCAAAAACAAAATTATAAACAACGTCACCTCTATCGGGCGGTTTAAGAGTTCTACGGTTTCTTAGGTTATAAGTTAATTTTCCTATTTCTTTATCATTTTCAACGTGGCGTTGTTCAGCTTCAGGAGAGCTGTTGTTAACGTTTTGATTTTGCGCGTCGTCTGCGGCACTATCTTCCGATAAACTACGTCCAATAGAGTTATTTTCTGCGTCGTGGAAACTTTCGTTAGTTTCATCTAATATATCATTTTGTTCTAAATTAATTTGCTCGTTTTCAATTAAATTAGGTGCAATATTTCCATTTACATCTACATTTTCAATTAAATTTTCATTTTTATTTTCATATAAATTTTCATTTTCTAAAAATTTAAAAAAACAGAATTCAAAGTCTTCTAATTTACTTTCTATATTTGTTTTAACATTAAATTCATTTTTGAAAAATGAATCTCTATGTATTTCAACTTTGTTTGATTCAGGTATAAAGACTCTATAACCTTTTACATTATCATCGTAACCGACAAAAATCCCTATCTTTGCTTTAGCGTCCCATTTCTTTCGATTTATTTTCGGTATATGAGCAAATACTTCCGAACCGAAAACTTTAAAAGGTTTATTTACACTGGCTTTACCGTACCATAATTCGAAAGCGGACTTATCAGAAAAACGACCTTTTCGCGTTCTGTTTAAGACATACGCAGCCGTATTCAAGGCTTCTGCCCAAAGAGATTTTTGTAAATTTTTGGCTAACAACATTGTTCTTCCCATTTCAACTAGAGTGCGGTTTTCCCGCTCCGCTCTGCCATTCTGTTGAGGTGTGTATGTTACCGACCGCTGATGTTTTATACCGTTTGCAAAGAGTATGGCAGACATTTCTTTATTTAAATACTCTAACCCATTATCCGTATGCAATACATTTATTTTCTTTCCTGTTTCCTTTTCAAATCTTTGTATGTAGTTTTTAAAACAATTCGTTACTTCACTTTTAGCTTTAAGAAAATATAATTTTATATATTTTGAAAAATCATCTTTAAAAACTAATACGTATCTAGAATTAACCTCCATCGGACCGTATAAATCCGAATGTATCATATCACCGACATAACTCGTACTTTCGCTAATCGGAAACGGTTGTCGATGCATTTTTCCAAGAATACATGAATCGCAAGCTATTTCTACATTTTCAAATTTAATATCATTTTCTTTCATAAAAATTTTAACATCTTTAAAATTAGTGTGCGCGAGACGTTCATGCCATAATCGCAATTCATTTTCACGTAACGAATTTATACATTCTTTATCATTTTTAACTTTTTCATCAGATACAAAAGCATTATTATTATTTTCATTTTTAATTTTAAATTTCATTATGAACATTGTATCATTTTCGGCTTTTCCACCGCATGCAACTATTTTATTATTTTTATAAAAGAAGCATTTAGAATTATCGGACTGTAATTTTATACCTTTAGAAAGCGTTGCTCCCATCGAAAACAAATTAAATTTTAAATCGTGTACATATAAAACATCCGACATAAACTTTTTATTCCAATTATTACCGTCATACGCAAGTAAGTCTATACAACCTTTACCTTCCGCGTATACAAGTCTTCCATCGCCTAGTCGTATTGGTACAGGCTCGATGTCTTCATATTCAGAGAACCAGCCTCGTTGATTCGTCATACACTGAGAAAAAAACATAGTTGGCTTTACTACGTTTAGAAAGATGAGATTTACCAATGTACTATTTTTCTCCCTTACTACAGCAACATAGTAAATACAACTGGATTCTCCAGTAGGCATTTAGTAGCACATGATGAATAGATCCTAACCTCAAAAGCTACACAATAAATAATACTATTAATTTGCATATTATTAGAATTTACAAACTTAAATAGACAACGTAAGATAAATAGATAAAATAACAAGAAACAACAAGTCTCAGAAAGACTAAAAAGTCTTAAAACTTTGGTTAGTCTAGTTTAAAAAAAAATATTTAAAATACTTATAAAGACTTTAGTAATTCCTACTATGTTGTATCTAATAAATGCTACTAATGTAAAAGGATAACCTGACTATATATTGACTACTAGAATAAAATGGTTGTAGTTACTAGAGAACGAAATAAAGTCAACTATGTTTTTTTCTCAGTGTATGTTGCGATGCTCCTGAATCTAGCAGCCATGAAATCGATCGCTCGTTGTCGAAACTTGCAGAAAGAATATTTTCGCCTACCAACCAGTGTTGGGCAGAGAATCCTGCTTTTGACGTCCAACAGCCAACTTCAGGACATCCAAGTCTATGCTGCCCTGTGTATACGAATGTTCTGAAGTTGGCTATTAGACGTCAAAGCAGGATTCTCTGCCCAACACTGCTACCAACGCTTCATTGGAATTTCGTTGTGAATTTTTGCATTGAGCAAAATTCGATCGATGTTGATTTCCTTGAAAACTCCAACAGTCTTTGCGCTTATGTCCGCGCTTACCACAATTCCAGCAATTGGTTTGTTTTGAATCTACAGCGTAACCGTCAGGAGGGCGCTCTTTCTCAGAATTTTGTCGTGGCTTGTTTTTGAAGTCAAATTCCTTAAATCAAATTCCTTTACGTTTAACTAAAAAGGCTCCACTTCCAGAATCTTCTATAGAATTTTTCTGAAGTTTTAAACGTGTTTCTTCAATTAATAATCGTGAAGTCAAATTTTCTAGCGTTCTATCCACTTCTGCTGTCGAATCCCAAGCTGACTTAAAGTGATTATATGCAGGCGGAATCGTCATCAAAATTTTAACCATGACCATGCTTTCAGAAATTTGTTCGCCTACAGCCTTTAATTTATGATATAAATCTTCGATTTTCGATATATGAGTTGCTATATCGTCTTGTGGGTCTTTTTCAACACCATTTTTGATGTAAAACATGAACTTTTATTTCATTTTTTGTTTCATAAAAACTTAATAATTTGTCCCACATGTCTTTAGCCGTTTCACAGTTTATAATAAACCTCATAGGTTTTCTTTCAACCGTTGTTACTATCAATTTTTGTGCCATTGCATCTTTCTTTAAAAATGTGACCAACGCTGCTTCATATGCAGTTGTTTCAGCTGCCGTCGCACCTTCTTTTAAAATCGGCTTTTCTGTCTTCACAATTTCAAAAATATCATGAGACACCATTATCACTCGCACTTGAAATTTCCATTCGTTCCAATTTTCAATGTCTTAATTTTGCAATTTTGTACGTTTCAGTTTCCATGTTTTGCATCTTTCTCGAAAATACTATTTTGACCTTTTGCACTATGGCGGGCAGTAAAATCGGAAAAACTAATATTAAATTTACACAACAAAATCGCGACACTCTTGGCTTTACGATCTGAGATCTGGGCACATAACTTGATGAGAACGTAGAATAAGATTTGAACTTATTATTAAAGTACTTTATTAGAAGCTACAGATCAACACAAGAGATACAAAGTTGAAAATACATAAAAGCGAATAGCGGTGCGATCGTAACAAGGAACAGGCATAAAGTCTACTTAACATGTAGCGACGTTTCTTTATATACTAGCTGTAAAGCCTTACAAAATATACACCAGAGTGCGTCGCTTTCTTACAGGTTATGAGATATGCGTTTACACTCATATAAACATATACACAATTTCTATATTCTTAACAAAAATGCTTTTATATCTACATTAAATATTATTAATAATTATTATTTTACAGTTTCTCCAGATGACATTGAGAATCTCCAGAAAATTTTAGAAGTTGCTAAGACGATTCATTTTTAGAATTATGAGGTTTTATTATTATTATTATTACTATTATTGTTATTGTTATTATTGTTATTGTTATTGTTATTGTTATTGTTGCTATCAATTTTTTTCTAAATTAAGCTTTCAGAGTCATGCAGATGTTTCAGAAGTAAAATCTTCTTATATTAAAAACGCTGTCGAGTGCTTTGGCGGAATGCTTTCTCATAGAGCTCTTTGAGTTTCATTAATTTTTTTATATTCATTTAAATGTGATTTTAATATTAAAAAATTGTCTAACATTAATATTTACTCATATTGTACTTTATAAATTTCAAACATATATGCTAGCTGTTTGCTTTTTCAACATTTATAATTTATTTTAAATCATCAAGTAATACAAAAAAATTTGTTCTATTGAAAAAATGATATAATATAGTAATAAAAAGAATGATAACAAAATTTCTAATCTTTATAAAATGCAATCATATTTATATATAAATACAGTTAATGTTTATGAATATGCTCTATAAAAAAAACTACTCTATGAATACCAATTTTCAATAGCTTCCCGTCTACTTATACAAAAGCATAGATAGTATGCGAAATTTCAAGCAAATCCATCGAGTAATTTTCGAGATCTAATTGGCTGAATAAATAACATTTTCTTTTCAAAATTTCTTTATCAAAATTTTAAAAATGCTCTAAAATTAAAACTACCCTATGAAAATCAATTTTTGAAAATTTTCCTTCTTTCGGCAGTTGTAAATGATTTCCCTGCAAATTTTAGGACAAATCTATCGAGTACTTTACGTAAAATAAAAAAAATAAGAAATAGAAAGCCGAAATTTTTTTTTAAATCTTTAAAATTCTCTAAAATTGTAACCACATTAAGAAAATTAGTTTTTAAAAGCTTATTTTTTTCAGACAATATCAAATGGATTGTACAAAAATTTTGGAGAAAATTTATAGCATGGTTTGCACAACATAGAAGATAAATGAAAAATAAAAATTTTTTTTTAATTTTCAAAATGCTCTAAAATTAAAACTGTTCTGAGAAAATATGTTTTCCAAAGCTTGTTTTTTTCAGACAGTAGCAAATAACTTGCATTTAAATTTTGGAGCAAATCTATCAAATGGTTTTCGTAAAATAGAAAAAAATTAAAACTAAAAATTTTTTAAAAAATTTTTAAAATGCTCTAAAATTAAAAGTGCGCTAAGAAAATCAGTTTTCAAAAGTTTTTCTACTTTTGGCAGTCGAAATTAAGTTCCATACAAATTTTCAAACAAATTCTTCGAGTAGTTTACGTAAAATACAAAAAAAATGTAAAATCGAAAGTTTTTTAAAATTCTTAAAATTACTCTAAAAAAAAACTACGCTAAGAAAACCAATTCTCAATAGCTTCCGCACCAGTTGATCGAAAAATTAAATTGTATGGAAAATTTGAAGTAAATCCATCAAGTAGTTTTTAAGATTTTAATGGCCTAATAAATAGAAACATTTTTTTCAAAAATTTCAAAATGCTCTAAAATTAAAACTAAGCTAAGAAAATTAGTTTTTTTAAATTTATTTCATTTGGACAACCACAAATAATTTCCTTGCAAATTTTGAAGCAAATTCATCGAGTAGTAAACAAAAAAAACCAATAAAATGAAAAATCGAAATTTTTTTTTTAAACAACTTTAAAATGAAAACTACGTTAGAAGAACCAATCATCAATAGCTTCCCAGCAAGTTAGTCAAAAAACTAAATTCCATGCAAAATTAGAAGCAAATCCATCGAGTAGTTCTGGAGATACAATTTACTAACTGAAATCATACATCCACACACACACACACACACACACACACACACACACACACACACACACACACACACACACACACACACACACACACACACACACACACACACACACACACACACACACACACACACACACATTTTCTGGAAACCACTTTTTTTCGACTCACCGAGTTTAAGTATGTACAAATTAATGAAAAAATAGAAACAAATTTTTTTCATCGATACAATCCTTTCTGTATGAGAAAGCAAAAAGACAAAACTGTAAGGATGACTAATTTTTTCTCATTTAATGCTTGCATCTCTATTAATTATTATTTTTTTAGGTTGAGCTTATAGAAAATTCTGGCATCATAGTGAACGAATTCAAACTAAAAAATATACAAGAAATATTTTTTAAAAAAACAAGAGAAATGGTAAGAAAATTGATGAAGCTTATCATTGGAGATGAGATACTTAAAAAAAGCTTACCTACTGGAAAGAACGGCTGGATGCCGATTCCTGAGAACATTTATGAAGGAGTAGAAAGTAATTTTTTTTAATCTTAAATCCATGAAGGGCGATTTTGATATAAATATCTATTCTTTCAGGATTTGTTAATCAAAATGTTGCAAAAAATAAATATAGACTATCACATCAAACTTATAGAGAAGTGCTGACAGCAATGTGTGCAACGCTCCGAAACCCAAAACCTGATATCGGTAGAAATAAAAAACTAAAGAATTCGCTTAAAAATCAGTTAAAAAACTGTGATGAAATGAAACAAAGTGCAATGAACGAGACTGATAAAGGTGAACTACTAAATTTTATTTTGTAAAAATAAATTTATATATCTATTTAAATAAAATTAGTTTCAGATGATGGTCTCTATAAAGAATATGAGCAGGATTTAGATTTATCTGAAAAATCAGACAACGAAAGTGAGCCTGAAATATCGAGATATCAGATAAGCATAATAGAGAAAAATATAGAAAAGAATTATCAAGTTAGTAAAATTAAAGAGAATAAAAGAAAACAAGACGAAGAAAATGATGATGTTACAGAAAAATCGAGCAAAAGAAGAAAGTAAAATCAAGAAAAAATTGAAGAATGTTTAAAAAACGTTAAATTAATTATTTTTCTTAATGTTAAATTTTGTTATTATAATTAAGATTAGTGAATAGTAAACTTTTATTACTAAATCATGTATTATTTAAAGTTTAAAATAAAAATTTTTTTGCTAATTAAAAACATTTTTAATAGCTTGAATTAAAGAATAATTTATTTATATCAATAGACAAAATTATTTAAAAATATTTTATGAAATATTAATGCACAAGTAATTAAAAATTTTTTCTGTATAAAACTATATGTATAAAAAAAAGATTAACTTTATATTTTATGAGCGTTTCAAAAACTTATCCCATACTTGTCTAATGGTTTTTTTTAACTTCTGCTGATCGTTTTAGAAAGATTTTTTAAACTAGGGTCAATCAGCCGGTAAATGGACAAAATTAAAAATAAGTCTTGAACATTCGGTTTCCTTAAATATAACTAATTTTCTGCATGTAGAGTAATTACATTGCTAAATTATAGTGCAATAAATTTTGTAGTTATTGCAATACTATTAATTTGACAAGACTTCAAAAAACGTCCATTTACTTGCATTAAGCGTCTATTTACCGGCTGATTGACCCTAATTCCAACTTTCGTAAACTTTACACAAAGTCACCCCTAGTTCTTAAATAGTTTTTCTTAACTTCAAATAATCATTTTCTAATTTTTTTCCCAAACTTGAGGGATATCTGTTTCAATAAAAAAAAAGGTAATCGTAACTTCTTTAGACCTTCTTCTAAACTATTTTATACATTTACCAAACATGAAAATATTTAAATTAAAGTTTTGGGTATTCTTATTGCCCACGTTTAGATTAAGTTTTGCGAAACTTAAACTTTAGCTAAACTTTATCCAAACGAAATTATTTTTACGCGGGGTGCATTTTTTGTATACATCACACACAATAGTGTACATTAGTTAAATTCATAAGTGCCTGATGCAATTTCATACGTCGAATGCATTTGTACATATCAAATGCAGCTACAAGCACTAACGCATTTGTAAATATCAAGGATTAATTGACTAAAGAAGCGATTATCAAAAGATCGAAAGAAAAAGTTCATAAATCGGAAAAAGATTGTGCATCATAATGATAGAACGACAGAATTAAATAAAACATATTAATAGTATAAAAGATTTAGTTGCTGCATTAAACAAACTATATCTACTCCAAAAAGGAAAAAATAAATTCTTGGACATTTTTAAAAATAAGAATTTAGTTATAAAAGTAAGATTTTTGTGAGAAAGTATATTATGATATACAATGTTTGATCTATAACATATGATTGAAAAGTCATTCAAAATAAATAATGAACTTCAGTTAATTTATACTATAACACTTTTTCAATTAATCATTAATTTTTATAAATTTTTCAACTAGACATGGATGAAAGCAAAGTCCTTAATAACAAATATTGGAGACAGTGCAAAATTATGCTGAAAATAGCAGGACTTTGGCCTTATCAAAAAAGATATGTTAATATTTCTCTTCGAATTTTTTTCATACTTGGAATCCATTCAATGATGATACCACAGGTGTATTATTAATTTATATTTCTTAGATATAATTTCAAAAACTACACTTTTTACTGTCATCAAGATGTCGTATTTAATTATTATTAAAAATTAATTTCTTTTTTAATTTTATTTGAAATATTTTAAATTTTTAATATAGATGGCTCGGGGCATATTGGAATTAGGAAAAAATTTCATTATTGTTCTAGAAAATTTTGATGGATTCCTTTATTTTGCTGCATCCCTTACAAAATATTATAGTAATTTTATATTTATACGAAAGGTAATTTATTTATAAATCAAACATTTAAAGTAATTTAATGATAATTATTTTTAAATACTTAACAGCTTCAATATCTTTACGAGGAAATTTCTAAAGATTGGCACAAGATCACAGATGAAAGTGAAAAAAATATCCTTTGCCGCTACGCTAATAATGGACGTATAATAACAATTTTTTATAACGGTAAGTTAAACAAAAATACTTTCATCACATGACTGCTGGCAATTAATAATAAGAATGAAAGTCATATAGTTTCCGTAGATCTTAAAGCAGCATTTGATGCAGTGGAAGGGACATTTACAATAAAATCACATTTAAAAAAATAATTTTCTCTATGAGAAAGCATTACGCAAAAGCATTTGACAGCGTTTGTTAATTGCTTTCTCATAAAGAAAGCATTGTATCGGCAAAAAAAATTTTTTTCCATTTTTTCATTAATTTGTACATATTTGGACTCAGGGAGTCAAAAAAAAGCTGCCAAGTGCTTTGGCGCAATGCTTTTTCATAGAGCTCATTGAGTTAGAGTAATTTGATTTTATTTTTTAAAATATGATTCCAATGTAAAAAACATAATTTCTATTTAGGAAAAATTGGGAAGAGAAAAAGTGAGAGTGAGTGTAAGAGGATAAAAACTTTTTTCATCGCTGTATCTTAATTAATTAACTTTTAAAGTTTTCTTAACCTCAACATGAGTCACAAAAATCGATCGTTTGATAAAAAGATGAAATTCGATCTGCTTTTGTTCTATACTAATTTCATTCAAACCAACTTTAAAAAGTCGAAAATTTTGAAACATTTTTAAGTCATTTTAAACTGATTCGATAAATATTCAGTTTTTACGTTTTTCTTATATTTTTTTAATGGCATAAAACAAGCATGTTTAAAAGGAATTATGAAAGTTACTCTGAAAGACATAGAATTTGGATGAAGTATATGGTAAAAAATACAGGTAAAATCAATCAGGATGAAAATATAATAAAAGGTAAGTGAATATTAAATATTTTTTTCTATAACAAATTTACAATTTCGAAAAAGTTAGATATAAAAACACTATCATTACAATTAACAAAATTGTTTTCAATAAAAAAAATGTTTAATTTGATTATGCGTAATGAATAAAATGTTAAATGATCAATGCGGTTATATTATTCTTAAAATAAATTTTGTATGTTTAACTTAACAAAATTTTCATATATTTTTACGAAATACCCATATATTTATAGAATAAACATATAATTTTTAGTTTTAAATATAAAATTGAAAATTTTTTATAGATGCTCAAAATTCTTCTTCTGATACTTCAATCGACACCCTTGCTGCAGATGTTTACTTTAAGCAAAAAAAAATGATAGATTTCAAAATGGTAAATAAAAGAAAGGCCATTTATAATTGAGTCACCTGGAGAATAACTAAGAAAAACACATTTAGTAAAGCATAAAAATGAGTTAATTACAGAAAGACCAGTAAAAACCACAAGATTTAGACACCAACGTATAGAAGAACATTTGGAATCGGGAGGTACTAAGCCATCGGAAAACCCGTATTCCTCATTTATGTGGATAGTGACAAAACCACCAAAAGTCAATCTAACACCATCCAATTATAGATCAAAGTGTTATTATGATCAAAAGCAAAATATTAAACACCTCAGAAAAGGAGAAATGGTTTACTTAATGAAGAAACCAAAACATCAGAAAATGGATAAAGAATGTGGATAATAACTATAAAATTCTATAAATAATAAACTAATGTAGTAAAATAAAATTTTCCCGCGGCCCTCAGACGCCGACGATCGTAAAATATTAATTAAATATAATAATAATCAAAGAAACAGTAAAATAAAATTTTTCCACAGCCCTCAGAGGCCGACAATGAAACAACAAACATACTTATAATAACAAAATAAAGTTAATTTGATAAAAAAAACCTTGAAATATATTATAAGAGAATTTAATTAAATGAATAATAAGATAATAGATATTATTACAATCAGCAATTCTAGAAGAAATAAAGAGAATAAAAGAAATGAAATATAAAATTATTTCGTTTGTTCAAGAATTCACTTATATTAAAGTAAATATAACATACAAATTATGATTATAGAAAGACATCTAATATGGCTATACTTAACTATTAAATATCCTTCTCCTTGCATTATTAATAGAAAAAAAAAAAAAGTAATACACGGAATAGTATAAGATAAACCATACATCAGGGAAATAGAAATATTCCTGACCAACTTACAGAAAACAGTAGCAAAAGAAAATAAGAAAAATAATAAAATCATCAAGAGATAATAAAAGAGAAGAATAGAGAATAAAAGAGAAAAAGACCAAAAGGGATAAAGAGCGCACACATATAATTAAGAAGAAAACTCAATTCCAAAGCGCAAATCTCACAATAATCGATGGAGCAGAAATCAAATCTTAATATAAAACAAACCTAAACAAAAAAGTTATATAGACTGAACAATATTTGCAGAATATACATATATATGTCGAGAAAAAGTAAAGAAAATTGATTTAAGAATTATATTAAATAAAGAATATTCCTGCGGTTAATTAAATAAGGGATAGATTATTACATAAGTAAATAAAGAACTAAGGCTTAAATTATTAAAATAGCAAATATAAAATAATCCCTCCCTCGAAAGCATTGAAATAAATAAAAAAAAAAAAAAAAGAAAATTATAAGCACACTAATGCTTAACTATTGTCAGGAAAATTCCTGATACAAGTATTCGAGAAATAATTCTCAGGTTGCATACCTGCTATCTCATGAATGCCTATGGCAAAAAGGATCCACAAGTTGAATCCTAAAATTTCTCTAAGAAATAGCGCCATACACTAAGAATGTATGATATGTCCGCCATAATTCACAATAAAAAGTTAAGAAATTATCGGACCAGGAACGCAAAAAAAAAATATGCGTCAAAAAGAAAAAATTACCTAGTACCAAACAAAAAGAACGAGAATAAAATTTTAATTAGTCAAGAGACGGATTATTATAAATTATAAACAAAATTATAATAAAAACCTTTTCAAAATTGGTTACGGGAATAATATTAATAGTAACATTGACAAAAGTAATAATATTTATAGTAATGTAAAAACTAGACATATAATACGATCGAAAACAAAGTATATATGTATATGCATGCGTCCAAGAAATAAAAGTAAAAGGAAAGAAATATGGACAAATAAAACAAGAAAAAGATGAAGAAATAAATATATAAAGAGATAAAAACAACACACGATGCAAGAAAAAGGAACAAATAACTATATAATTATAGAAGAAAGGGAGTTAAGTGAAAACTTGCATAAACGTAAAGAAGTCTTAAAATACGCGCATTAAATATTAACAAAAAAAAATATTAAAATACAAAATTATCTAGAAATGCTGATTAAATGCATATAAATAAAGATATGCTTAGAATTATCAAAAATATATCTGTATATTCTAACCAATATTTAACGGTAATAATTTAAGGGGATGTAAAATGAACACTACACCTGCACTCATAAATATTCACTATCTTAACATTTTATTGTAAAGTTTTCAATAAACAAATGCATTAGCTTGTTGTATGCACCATGAAGATTATTCGGTTAAATTTTTAAATAAATTCATTCATTAGTTATTGAGAATATTGGGTTCCAAAATTATTTATTAACATTTTTCAATTTTGTACAGGAATCCAAATATCTTAAAAACTAATGAAAGAATTTATTTGAAAATTTATCTGAATAATCATTATGGTACATACTACAAGCTAATGCATTTCTTTTTTGGAAATTCATCAATAAAATCGAAAGAAAGCTAATATCTATAAGTACAGGTGTAGTGTCCGTTTTACATCTCCTTAAATAAATTATCTAGAGTCTACAAAATAATTATATCCGAAGCTTAATAAAAATATACAGTAATTATTCAAATAAATAACTAACAACAGCAAAACAGAAATGTTTAAACTTATAAAATAAAAATATAGAAAGAATAAAAATATATAAAAACGAAAATAAGTATCAAGCTATTAGATGGCTCACATATACACTAATACACGAGCCACGATACTCATGCACATACTTGTGACGTCTGAGGGACGTACATTTATTAACGCTAATGTATTAAAGGTTTCTTGACGGCCTGGTTACTCAACCACTGACCGTCGCTTTTTATAAAGAAAAATAAGTAACG
The DNA here is from genome assembly GCA_017163975.1 of Anastatus disparis. Classification (NCBI taxonomy): domain Eukaryota; kingdom Metazoa; phylum Arthropoda; class Insecta; order Hymenoptera; family Eupelmidae; genus Anastatus; species Anastatus disparis. The sequence continues at coordinate 2,827,103 of JAFFSR010000292.1, read as the reverse complement.
CGAACTATTCCGGTGGTATATGTGTAGGAAATAAGGAAAGGTTTAAGTATAAGTGGATCCGTAAGCGTGAGAATCCTGGGTACTTATACTGTCGAGATCCTGTCCAATTTGGCGAATCTCGGCGGAAAGGTGAAGGAGTTATAACATATAATAATAAATTTCAAGAAAAATATATAAAATTAGAATTTTTAAAAATTATTAATGACTTTAAGTTTGATTAACCATACGAAGAGAAGAAAGAAAAATAAAAATAATAAAATGATTTGTTGAAAATAAATATATAAAGCAGATTGTAAATAAAAACAAATTGATTTTAAATTAAAATACTTGAATGTTTATTTAATAAAACTATACTTACTTATCCTTAAAGGTCTGGAATACTCGTAGAGAGAGAGAGAGAGAGAGAGTTTGGCAACAATATCCTTGAAGGAAAAATCTCGAAGATCTTTGAAGAAAAATAAAATACTATCTTGATGTATTAAAAGTAGTTTGTAGAAAAAAAAGACTTGTGTAAATTTTTTAAATGAGTTTTTGAGAAATAATACTTGTTAAAATTTGTAGTTAGTTTTGTTGAGAAATGGTACTTGTGTTTTAAAAATTGCTAGTGAGCTTGCTGAGGCTCTGAAGAGAACTGAATTGTGTTTTTGCTGCAATTTACGAACTGGATTTTTGAAGTTGAAGGACCTTGAAGTGGGAGTATTTAGGAACATCCCTTTGGAGATTAAGGTCAAGAAAATTGGAGAAGTGGCAAGCTAGGTGGGACACGTAAGGGTGCTCAATCGAAAAAGTTGAATTTTCTTTAAAATAGTGGGCGGACTAATTGGTTGGACTAAAGTTTTTGCATTTGAAAATTGACCATAATGCGAAACTTACAGATATTTCCGCGATGAGTCTCTCGTGTGGATTTTCTCTCTCTCTTTAAGATATCCCTCCTTTAGGATATGTTACACAAAATGATAGACTTAATATTAACAAAATAAAGAATTAGCGCAAAAGAAATAATTAATATACTATCTTATTCTAAAAGAATTAAAATTATATATATATATATATATATATATATATATATATATATATATATATCTAGGGGTTCTTCCCCTGCTCGCTTCTGCTCACAACCCCCCATTGTCAATATCAATTATCAAATTAATATCCAAGAGAACGTTCTTAAATTAGATAACAATTAATTAAATTAGCTAACAATAAACTACCTTTCAGCTATCTCTCAGCTAACTTTCAGCTGAATTTTATCTGAATTTCAGCCAACTTAAGCTAACTTTCAGCTAAATTTTATCTGAATTTCAGCTATCTCTCAGCTAACTTTCAGCTAAATTTTATCTGAATTTCAGCTATCTCTCAGCTAACTTTCAGCTAAATTTTATCTGAATTTCAGCTATCTCTCAGCTAACTTTCAGCTAAATTTTATCTGAATTTCAGCTATCTCTCAGCTAACTTTCAGCTAAATTTTATCTGAATTTCAGCTAACTTTTAGCTAACTCTCAGCTAAATTTTAGCTGAATTTCAGCTAACTAAGGGCACATAAAATTCTTATACACGGCGGCGGCGGCGGCGGCGTAGGCGATATATCTTTATTATATAGAGATATATATATATATATATATAAAACATCAATGAATGAACACAAAAGAAATGATTAATACATATTGAATTGTTAAAATTATATAAGAACATTATAAAATTATTAAACGCATTGCATGTATATACATACATATATATATATATATTTTGTGGTATTTTATTTCATTAAAAAAAAATAGGAAAGAAAATAATTTAATTATTATGAATAACATGTATATATATATATATATATATATATATATATATATATATATATATATATATATATATATACTAGGGGTACCCCTGCTCGCTCTGCTCACAACCCCCATTGGTGATTATTCATATTCTACATATATTTTACCAATAAAAGAAAAATTAATCATTTATAAATTATATGATATATCTGAAAAAACAAATAATAATTTAATTATGATTGTTTATTTATATAAATAAACAATCGAGTTTCCACACCACCTTACATTTCAAACTAGTTATTATGATGAATTGCATTCATATATTTAATTTAATTGTATAAATTTTTCAATATTTAAATATAGATTTTAATTTAACTAATATATTTTAACTGTGTGAAATATAGAGGTAACGTTACGGCGCGTTAGATTTTTTGATTAGTGGAAACCCTCGCCAAGAGCCCTAAAAACCACTTTATTTTATAGATAATATTACATAGATTAGTTATACATTTATAATATAATTTATTTTATGTATTGAATATGAATAAAAAAATAGTGATATCGTACAATATATAAGTGAAAAAATAACATATTATTAATTAAATGATATTAATGATCAAAATTATAATAAATTTAAAACTATATAAAAATTTTTAAATAATTATTTGGTATAAAAATTTTATTAGTATTATATCTGATATATCATAATGTTTATTTATGTCTTAAGATTTATAGGATTATTTTGATATAATTCCTTTTTAATATCTTTTTGACTTATTTTTACATTTTTTAAGATATATCAATATTTTATACTAAAATTTAAAAATTTGTTTACTTTAATATTCAAAAATAAGTGATGTAATTATTATTAATATTCATAAGATCATTAAATCATTATATTATTTTAATGATTTTAATTTGTATATATATAAAATAAAATAATTTTGAAATATTAAACTTACTTTTTATTACTTACTTTTATAAATTTTGATCAAATATGTTTTTAATAATATTAACTAATCGTAATAAATATCTAGAATAAATTTGATAATTTTGATTAATATAATATTCTGTTATTGGTTCACATATTTGAATTTTATATTCTATAATTTTATTAACGTAATATTTATAATATTCTGGTACTTTATTCCAATTATTGTATTCAACTTTTTCTTCATTCCCGCCAATATATGAATTAATAATATTATTTAATTGAGAAATTTCTGTATCTTCTGAAATATTATCATTTAAGCTTTCTAAATAATATTCATATTCTTCTTCATAATTTAAGTGGTCTTCAATTTGATTATTTAAATAATCCATTGAATGTTGATCGATAATATCATTTACTTCAACATCATTTCCTTCAATCGGATTCCATTCCATCATTTTTGTTTATATGATTTATTTATGTATCTAAATTTGTATTATTAATTTTATAGTAATATTATAATTTTAATATTTATTAATTTTATTATTAGTTTAATAATTAATATAAATGTAACCTGTAAAAATAAAAATAAAATTATTATATAATTTGTTAAAAATAATAAATGTAGAAATATAAAATTTAATATTTATAAATGTTAAATTATAATAAAATTATTTTTCTAATATTTCTTTCCACACTATATTTGGTATTGTATCATTATTTTCTGATTCATTTTGAATAAATATTTTATTTACATTTTTACATCGCGAAAGAGCAACGTATAATTGACCATGAGAAAACAAAGGTTTTTTAATATATATACCAACATTTTCAAAACTTTGTCCTTGAGATTTATTTATAGTTATTGCAAACGCTAGAACAATAGGAAATTGTTTTCTATATAAAATAAAAGGTAATAACGATGATTCGTTAGTATTCAATGTTATTCTTGGTATAAACACTTTATTTCCTTCATTTTCTCCTGTAATAATTTCAGCTTCTATATTATATTTAAATAATTTAGTTATTTTTAATCGTGTTCCATTACATAATCCATCTTTAATACTTAAATTTCGAATTAGCATTATAATTGCGTTATTATTGCATTATAATGCATTATAATGTGTTTTATAAATATAATTACTTATTCTTCATGTAAATGTTTTAACAAGAAGTCTTAATTGAAGGCCCGGATACAATAAGGGCATTTACGCTCGGAGCACGCAAAACTGAAGTCACTTGGTACTAAAAATTTCATTTTCTTCAAATAAATTTAAAAAAATTTGACGTTGTAAAACACATCATGCCGCATATTTTTTATATCAACAGTTTTTTTATAAAATTTTTATTTTTCAAGAAAAAAATTAAACACAAGAAAATTTTTTACATTAAATTTTAATACTTTTTTAAACTTAGATCGTTGTAATTCGAGTAAATATTAACCGATTTCGCTGAAATTTGAAATATATTTTCTAAATATCATAGCGAAACTTATAATAATTATAAGAAATGTTAATTCTCAAATTATTTGTTGCAATTGTTTATTAATTAATACAAATTACAAATTGTTCGTTTATAATGTACTCGAGAAAAAAGTATCGAGGGAACTTTCAAGTACAAGAAACTTGTAGCGAGAAAGTTTTTGGTTTTTGTATAAAGAAGATTTGTGGAAAGTTTCAAATCGATTGATAAATAATTAAAAAAGATATAACAACATTTACAAGTAGCGCGCATGTGGTCGAGCGCTGCAGTTTTCTTATAAGTTAGATTCTCAGTGAATATTACGTCAACTGAATGACTCTTGGTAATATTATTTGGAAAAAGCAATAATACAAATATAACAATATGATATTTATTAAAAGTAAATAAACATATAAATAAACAAACAAATAAATAAATAAACAAAAATCTGTAATGTAATTATTTAATAATTAAATAATTACATTACAGATTTTTGTTTAATACTGATTTTTTGATTGTTTCAAAGGATTTTTTTTTTATTTTGTCTCTTAAAATCTTTTTTTCTTTCGCATTAGTAATATGAGTTTTCTAAAAACATAAAGTGTAATATTTTTAAACAATATAATGTTGGGATTTATATTTATAAAATTAACATATATGCGTGTGTACGTTCACTCTTCTTCTATATAAACATTATTATGAATTTTGTTCGTATATATATACACGATTAAGGCAAGTGTTGTAGTCTTAACATGTAGGAATAATTTGCTACCAGTCTTCTTTTGTTTAACGTTTAGACTTGTGAAATGGTACACCATGGGGAATAATGGAATCAAAAAACGGTCAAAAAAGAACAAGAAATGATACATCGTTCTTTACCGACCGTTTTTTGATTCCATTATAAGTATAAAATAATTTTCATTCCTCGTGATGAACAATTTTACAAGTCTAATCGTTATACAAAAGAAGACTGGTAGCAAAATATTCCTAAAAGTGAACTTACATACGCATATATGTTTACTTTTATAAATATAAATCCTAACATTATATTGTTTAAAAATATGACATTTTGTGTTTTTAGAAAACTCATATTACTAATGCGAAAAAAAAAGATTTTAAGAGACAAAATAAAAAAAAAATCCTTTGAAACAATCAAAAAATCAGTATTAAACAAAAATCTGTAATGTAATTATTTAATTATTAAATAATTACATTACAGATTTTTGTTTATTTATTTATTTGTTTGTTTATTTATATGTTTATTTACTTTTAATAAATATCATATTGTTATATTTGTATTATTGCTTTTTCCAAATAATATTACCAAGAGTCATTCAGTTGACGTAATATTCACTGAGAATCTAACTTATAAGAAAACTGCAGCGCTTGACCACATGCGCGCTACTTGTAAATGTTGTTATATCTTTTTTAATTATTTATCAATCGATTTGAAACTTTCCACAAATCTTCTTTATACAAAAACCAAAAACTTTCTCGCTACAAGTTTCTTGTACTTGAAAGTTCCCTCGATACTTTTTTCTCGAGTACATTATAAACGAACAATTTGTAATTTGTATTAATTAATAAACAATTGCGACTAACAATTTGAGAATTAACATTTCTTATAATTATCATAAGTTTCGCTATGATATTTAGAAAATATATTTCAAATTTCAGCGAAATCGGTTAATATTTACTCGAATTACAACGATTTAAGTTTAAAAAAGTATTGAAATTTAATGTGTAAAATTTTGTTTTTAATTTTTTTCTTGAAAAATAAAAATTTTATAAAAAAACTGTTAATATAAAAAATATGCGGCATGATGTGTTTTACAACGTCAAATTTTTTTAAATTTATTTGAAGAAAATGAAATTTTTAGTACCAAGTGACTTCAGTTTTGTGTGCTCCGAGCGTAAATGCCCTTATTGCATCCGGGCCTTCAATTCATTAATTAATAATATAAAGAACAAATTTTTTTATCTATTAATAATTTTATTAATGTATAAATATCAAAGTATTATATAATAAAATTTTATTATTAAAAATATAATTTCGTTTTTTATTAGATATACCACATTATATTAATTAACATAATAATGCATACAAGTTATATAATAATATAAACTGTTATACGAGTCATTACACGAGTGGGGGGGCAGTGGGGGGTGATGTGGGGGGCCAACGGGGGGCTACGGGGGGACACGGGGGGCACGGGGGGGGAGACCTATACAGGAAGTAAATGGTTACAAAATATCGTAGAATTACGAACTATTTTACGTTATTTTGTAGGAATTTCTTACAAAACATTATTGGGAGCTGTGGGGGGGCACGGGGGGCTGAACTGAATTTTTAATATAACTATATAATATAGGATGATATATATACAGCATCGTTTGTATACAATGTTTGGCATGAATCATGCGTCAGGTATACCTATTGTAAATGACTCATATCTTAAAATTACGGTTGCGGAAAATAACAATGTTTTAAGTTTCTTTTGCTAAATATATTCCAGTAATTGTATCGACTTCAATCTAATTAAAACTTGTAACCTTTGACACCTTCGGATGTAGAAGGGCACATAGGCGTGAAAAAAAATTAGAATTAATTTTTAAGGTCTAATTTATTGAAACAAAAAAAAATTTTTTTTTTAAAGAAAATCAAGCAATTCAAAGGGACGTGACACCCCCCTTGGAAGACGGTTGCTAGGTGCTAAAACAGCTAGCGATCGTAAGCCTCAGTTGAATTTAAGGCTGAAAAGTATGCTTGGTTTTATCTTCAACTTCCTCAAGTTCTTGGTTTGGATAGATGGATGGTTCTTTTGGTGCTGTAGCGGTTTCCATTGTTTGGGAAGCTGTATCTGTCTTATTTCTTACTTGTCTCAATTCGACATCTTCTGTGGGAGTATTTTCTCTACCAAGAAGTAGAATATGAGCAATGATTCCCCATAGGGCACTAAGGATTAATATTGACCATACAAATGCCGAGTGTAGAATATATCCTCTAATGATTATCTCAATTACTGATTTGATAAGTTGGAGTATTAGTAATACGCTCATTATTCCAGCGCTTACGGTTCCAAAGGTCATAAATTGGTTCCAAACCTTTGACCATATGGATCGTGCTATCTTTGTAATAACGTCTTCATTGAGCAACTTGATAATTGTTCCTTCCCCGTCGTGGGTGTGGTGTCCATTAATTTCTCGTGCTATGTCGTTGAGAAATCCTGGTGTTTCGACAGGGAACATGATTCTTTCCCTGAGTTCGTTCAAATCCTGTTCCATGTAGATTCCACTGGTGGCTAGTTCCATAGGGTTCACATATTTCCACGTAGGCCTGCTATTAGGTTTTAGAGTGACTGGAGACAGTGTTTCAGTTGGTCTAAGTAAGATTTTGTACCACGTATCTCCTATGTAATAGTGGGCAGGTAACAAGGCGTTACATGCAATTTTTGTTCCTTTATTCTTCAGGACATGTGTCCTTGGAGTTAAATAATAAGTGTGATTTTTGCGTGCAACTTGCAGTTCTGTATAACATGACGTGCCATGTTCTAATTTCACCTCTACTGGAATGCGCTTTACAATGTGCACGACTTCTCCGGCTACAACTACTATATAGCCCGGGCCTTTCATGAGATTGTATGCAAATTCGTCTGGAGCCTGGGTCGCTATTGTTAAAGCGTTCTTTAGCATTTGTCTTTCAATATTACAGCGTTGATATACAACATCACGGTATAAACTTTGATCTGTGTTCTTATATGCCGTTCTACATACACGAATTTGGAATTCATATATGCAAATAAATCTAAGTTTGATAATGAAGGTTTAGAAACAGACGCGAATGTATCACCACGGTTAGTTTCGAAGATTAACAATTTTGGATGTTCGGTTCTTGTTAACGAATATCCGCATACATTTTGTTTCGATTTCGCAGTCAGGGCGAAAGTTACGTCCTGTGTCGTCAGGGAATATACCGTCTGGAACTCTCCCATTTCGGTATCAATCATTTTGTTAGCATATCCTTCATAAAGGACTCCGTAATTGTTAAATTTACAATTGTCTACTGGGAGTGGATTCCAGAATGTATATCCCCCTTCGATATCTATACAATTTCCTTCGCCTAACCTACATATGATTCCAGATCTTAAATGAATAGTATTCTTATCTACTGAGATTCGTGTAGTATAATCATTTAAAGAGACTTTCACGGTGCCTAGAACTACCACGTTACTCCATGTTCCATAAGGGTCGGAATAAGTAGCCCCTTCGCATTGACCTTGATTATCAATTTTTCCGGCGAATGACGCACTATGGACTCTTGTATCATTGCTTCGTAGTCCATGTATCGTATGAGAATCAGTCAATTTAATTACTCCGGTAATATGTGCATCCTTGCAAGACATTTGGCTAATTTCCTGAATGAATTCGCTCTTGCCATTGTGCACAATCGATATATGTGAAAACATTCCACACGTGTTATCACCTTCTCTTAAAGGATTGCTTGAGGGGAGTTTGGCTAGGTGTCCAAATACTGCTTCAAACAGAGTGTGCTTAGCGCTTTCGTGTACACAGGTATTATAATTGAAAGTAGCTAAGTCTATCCACTCGTCCCATTCATTGTCTATGTCGATATACTGCTTTAAATATTCTACTAGGGCGTGGTGCGATCTTTCCAAAGATCCATTAGATTGCGGATGGAAGGCTGTTGTTTTTACCTTTTTAATTCCGAATCTTTTCGCCACTCTAGACATCAAACTACTAAGGAAGTTCTTTCCTTGGTCTGTTAATATAATTCTCGGACTACCAAAAACACAAATAAATCTTTTGAAGAAAACGTCAGCTATAGTTATCGAGAGAGCGTTTGGTATTGGGATTGCCATACAGTATTTTGACAATCCGTCCTGTATAGTGAGAATATATTGATTTCTATTTTTAGTCAGGTGCAACGGACCTACTATGTCCATTGATATTTTATAAAATACCGTACCAGGAGTGTCAGTAATGACCATTGGTTGTTTAGTTTTCAAACGGACCAATTTTTTTAGCTGGCAATTGAGGCATTGCTGAATCCTTCTTTGCATGTCCTCTTTCAAGTTTTCCCAATAATATTTTCGGCGTATCCGATGATATGTTTTAGAGACGCCTAGATGTCCTTCTATTGGCGAATCGTGAAGTTCTTTAAAGACTTCATCTCTTTTGTTTTCTGACACATAAAGTACCGTGCCAGCACAGATTAAAATTTTTATTAGATAATCTTTAAACACAGTGTCTAGTATGCTTAAGACTTCGTTCCAATTTAAATTTTCTATTTTTGTCGTTTTACCTATATTTATTTCTTTAATTTTTAGTTTTGTTAACAATTCACGTAATATCACTAATGTTATGTAAAGAGTGGTAGAAGTCAAAGTTATTGATTCTTGATCTTCACCTTTTAAACATAGTAAAAATATATTTTTGCCCTTATTGCCTTTTACATGATGCACTTCTCCCTTTTTTGTTTCTGGGATTTGTGCGTCATGATTATATTCTAAAAACCTTTTTGTGTTTTCATCGCAAGGCGATTTTGTTTCACTGATAAAGCATACGATGTTATCTTCCCTATATTGTAAGGGTTCTCGTATTTCAATGATTTGTTTTTTATATATATAATTGCTGATATCGCTAACAGAAGATTTTTCACTAACGTTAATTTCTGATAATATAGGTTTACGTCTTCGCTCTGCGAGCGGTATATCTTCAATGTCTACAGTTGAACTAATGGTTGTTTTATCCGGTGGTTCGCGTTTTCTTTCGATCAACGGTATGTCTCCTGAATTGATTTCTGAATCTACTGGATTGTTGATTTTGATAAGAGGCGAAGGTTTATGTCTTCTATTAATCAACGGTATATCTTCGGTGTTAACTTCTGTTACAGCTGTGTCAAAGTTTTTTATTTGTAACGTATTTTCGAAGTTTTCTACATCATCTGCGTTCTGTTCTTTTGAATTTTCCTCATAATCTTTTTTATTTATTTCCGCATTTTTAAATTTTTCTTGCAATTTCTTTTGATTGCGTGTTATTGCTGTGATTACTGTAGTTTCAACTGGGTTGCGTGATAATGCATCGGCATTGTTATTTAATTTCCCAGGTTTGTATATTATATTGTATTCATATTCAGATAATTTGAAGCGCCACGTTTGAACTCTTGTATTGAGATCAGCGGTCTTAAACCAAACTAATGGTTGATGGTCCGTGTATATGGTGAATGATTTTCCATATAAATATGATCGGAAGGTCTTCACGCTGTCTACTACGGCTAGCGCTTCCTTTTCATATACCTCATAATATAATTCTGGTCCTCGTAAGATAAGTGAGAAATAAGAGATAGGGTGATCTTTTCCTACTTCTCCTTGTGAGAGTACTCCTCCTATGGCATAACCAGAAGCATCTGTAGTGATGTTGAATTTTTTTGAAAAGTTAGGTGATTGCAATATTGGTGCTTCGCATAAAGCTTCTTTTAAACAGTTGAAAGCTTCTTCAGCTTGATCATTCCATTCAAAAGGCACGTCTTTTTGTAGTAACTTCGTCAGAGGTTTTGAGATCTTTGCGAAATCTTTGGTGAAGCGGCGATAATAACCGACTAAGCCTAAAAATTGGCGTACATTTTTAATGGTCTTTAAACTAGGAAAATCTTTAACTGCACTTATTTTCTGTGGGTCGGGCTTGACTCTATCTTCATTCAAGATGTGTCCCAAATATGTGACATTGCGTTTTAAGAATTCGCATTTACAGTCTATAGTTTTAGATTTGCTTTAGTTAATCTTTCCATTAGTAATTTAAATTTTTCGTCATGTTCTTCGATTGAGTTGGCATATATCACTATGTCGTCAAGATATACAAAAAGTATTTTTCCCTATAATCCAATCAAGATCTCATTCATTAAACGCTGAAAGGTAGCTAGAGCGTTGCGTAAACCAAACGGCATTTTCTTAAATTGATAATGTCCGTATGGTGTACTGAAGGCTGTTTTTGGAGCGTCATTTTCATCCATGTTAATTTGGTGAAATCCTGAGGCTAAGTCTAGTACGGTGTAATACTTAGCTCCTCCTACTTGGTCAAAGATGTCCATAATGTTAGGCAGAGGGTATGAGTCTGCTACAGTTTTCTCATTCAAAGCGCGGAAATCAAGTACCATTCTCCATCTTTGATTTCCCTGTGAATCAGGTTTCTTGGGTATCATCCAAACTGGTGTATTATATGGAAATGTTGAGTGTTCTATTATTCCGGCTCTTAATAATTCTTGAACCTGTTTGTTTAACTCTTCTTTTAATAAGTGTGGGAATCTGTATTGTTTGACGTTAATAGGTTCTTCATCTGTAGTTTTAATCGAGGGTTTTACTACGTGCGTGCCAGGCAATTCGTCTCCTGGTAAATAGAAGTAATCTCTATATTTCGACACTAGATTCTTTACGTAATTTTCTTCTCCTAGGTCGAGATGTTCTAGATGTAGATGATCTTCTAATAATAATTTTTGTACATTAAAGATTTTTTCATCGTACGTTCTTTTATTTACGGTATATATATACAAATTTTGGTTCGGATCTGTTTCGTTAATGAGTCGTCCCCGAGAAGAAAAGAATAGAAAGAAAAGAAAGAAAACGAAAAGGAAGCAGAAGAAAGAAGAGAAAAAATGAGCGAAAGAAAAAAAAGAAGAAGAAAGAAAAAAAAGACGAAAGGGGGAAGAGCCGTTCCGAACACTGAGCCGCGAGGTAAAGGAAGGAAGAAAAAAAAAACAATCCACATGAACTGAAAATGATACACTATATTTGAAAACACTTTGGTTAAATTGAAAGAAAGACACTTGGTTCGATGATGAAAACACTAACACGTAACCCACCACTAAAACCAAAAGAAAATAACTTAGATAAACACCCGGAGACGTCTGTCCTGCTCAACTGGTGGCGATGAACTGAACTGCTCCTTCCCTTGCTCCTCGTCATGCTCTGCTACAGGAGGGGTCCCCAGCGATGGTGGGGAGGCAAAGGACGCAAGAAAGCGTCTCCATCAAGGGAATTGGCGGGAACCCGCGCGCACAGAATTGAAGGCGCGAAACAATACGCAACATCCCGCCCGCCTCGTCGAGGACTATGAATGACCGTCACCGCCCGCCGTGATGGAACCGAGATCGCTCTCTTCGGACTCCAACTCCAGTGGAAGCCGGATCAATTTCGTAACTGGATGCTGGTAGGTGCTGGTCGCTGTACGAACCGTGACCACACGGACAAGGCCGTCCTTCCCTGGATGAACGGACACGACACGTCCCAGAGGCCAACATCCCTGCTGAAGTAGTGTTGGGTCCAATAGGAGAACCACATCTCCGGTCTTGAAATTTCACTTCGTCTTGCTCTACTTGACGCGTGGTTAAAGCGTATGAATGTATTCACGTCCCCATCACAGCCAGAAATGGTCTCGTAAAGCCCTGAACCAAATGCCAATTAAAACAATTAAAACCAAATGGCTGCAACGACTGGGATCCTGGACCGGGTATCTCATCGGCAACTGTGTGAGAGATGAGCCGACCAAGAAGTGACCGGGGGTTAGGGCCTGAATGCCATCTAGTTCACCAGTGATCGGTGTGAGCGGTCGAGAATTAAGGCACATCTCCACTTGAGACAGGAATGTGCTGAGTTCTCCATAAGTCAGAAGATGCCCGTTCAGTACTCTCTTCATATGACCTTTCGCTGACTTGACGGCGGCCTCCCACAACCCCCCGAAATGTGGTGCAGACGGTGGAATGAAGCGCCATTGGATACCGTCGAAAACTACGCGAAGGGAAAAGTCAAAGCATTTTTCTTCGAATTTAACATGCCTTTGTACCATATAAAATTTCGATACTATGTTACCTTAAAACTCGAAGTAAATCACTTAGAATTCACAGTCTTTTAGTATGTTGAATATTTATAGTAAAGTACCTCAGATCGTGAGGTAGTATTGCTAGAACGCGATGACTTTGTCGCAGCGCCACCCAAGTAAATAAACCTTGATACTGCTTGATAGAACAATTGCTACGCACAGTCTTTTGCTATAGTGCCACGAATTCTAAGTATTATAACATCGAACTTATGGGACAGTAGCAGCGCGTTCTTAGTAATTTACTATAAGTAAACAACTTGGTCGAATCTCTTGAATTCAAGCAACATTACCAACTTATTTTTAGGTTATACCTTCGAGAGTAAACATGCTGCAATACCTTCGAGAGTTAATATGGTAAAATGCTTTGAGTTTTCTCTCCGTGTAGAGTCTCCTGGACCTGACTCCATGCGATGCTTGTTTCCCGGAAAAGTGATCGAAGCTCTGCGTCAGCGCCTTTGAAAGTGGTTGCGTTATCGCTCCAGAGTTCCCTTGGCATTCCTCGACGGGCGATGAAGCGCTGCAATGCTGCCAAGAAAGTGGGTGTGGTCAGGTCACCCACCAATTCCAAATGGACAGCTTTTGTGCAGAGGCACACCAGCACTAGGATGTATCCTTTGGAGGCATGATGTCCCCGGCCGCGAGCCGACTTGACGAGGACTGGACCAGTGTAGTCCAATCCAGTCCGAGCGAAAGGTCGAGCGGCTGTCACTCTTTCTGCTGGCAACGATCCCATTCGTTGTAAGGCAGGAGTCGCTCTAGCCTTCGTGCACGTCACACAATTCGTAAGGAAAGCCTTGACGCGGACTGGTCCTCGAATGATCCACGTTTTCTTCATCACGAGAGCGTAAGTCAGCTGGAATCCGCCATGCAGGGCTTGGCGATGAGCCCAATCGATGATAAGATGGGCATAATGACAGGATCCAGACAGGATAGCAGAATGTCGCTCATCATATGGCAGAGGCGACTCTTGGAAGCACCCACCCATGCGCATTATGCCCTCATCGTCGACAAACGGCTTGAGGCGTGAGAGAAAATGCCGCTTTCCGAAGGGTTCAGCCAGTTTGCTCAGAGCATCCAGTTCCTTTTTAAGACTGACACCTTGTGACCACCGAAGGCAGGCAAGTCGAGCGCGATGGAGCTCCTCCGCATCCTGGGGCTTGCTGAAACATTCCTTGCGTAAGCGCTCGGGTCTGGTTCGGAAGTGTCGTACTCGTAGACATCTGGCAATGACTCTAGTTAAGCGGTGTAGGCTGGAAAATTCTGCAAACAATTTGGGCTTAGCTTGCAATACGTGACTGCCGGCAACCGGCCTTTTCAGTTCTTCGTCCGTCTCTGAGGATCCTCTGAGCTTGGGTTGGATGGGCCATTGCGATTCAGGTCGACTCAGCCAGGAAGGTCCTCTCCACCATAAGTCCTCAGAGTCCTGGAGAGAAGCTGCCGTTACCCCACGTGATGCAGCATCTGCAGGATTCTCCGTTGTCGACACGTACCGCCATCGGATCTCGGTGCCCCGGCGCTGAATGTCTGAAACGCGGTTTGCTACGAATGTGCTCCATCGAGTAGGATCCGCACTTATCCAGCGAAGCACTGTTTGAGAGTCGGACCAAGCGTTAAGACCTGAGCAAGGTGACCCCAGTTCGCCTTGCGTCCACTGGACCAGACTGGTCGCCAGACGAGAGGCTCATAATTCCAGTTGTGGAATTGATAGAGTTTTCGCAGGAGCGACCTTGATCTTTGCTATGATGAGACGACAGTAAGCTACCGTATTTGGTCCTGCAGTCCTGAGGTAGACGGCGGCGGCAAACGCATTTTCACTTGCGCCCGCAAAGACGTGCAATTGAAAGGTCTGTCCCGGAGCTGACTCCAAATAGCGGGGAAGTCGGAGACTTTCTAGGGCCCTCAGAGAATCCAGGAAGATACTCCAGCGAGCCTCAAGAGATGATGGAAGATCGTCATCCCATCCAAGATGTGCCAACCATAATTGTCGCATAAATATCTTTGCTTGGATGATGATGGGGCTCAGCCGACCGACTGGGTCGAACAGCCTAGCGATCAATCCAAGGACGGTTCGTTTTGTTGTTCTATGACCCGAAAAAGGCGGAGCCTTGAAACGGAATGCATCCTCCACTGGATCCCAAAATACTCCTAAAGTCCGGATTGGCTCGTTCTCAATGAGAGGATGCCCGACTGGCCGCAGACAATCCTCGGTGGGAAAATCTTCGAGGATTGACGGGTGGTTTGAGGTCCATTTCCTTAATTGAAATCCTCCCTTTTGAAGCATACTGCAGAGTTCCTCTTTCAAATTCTGGATGGTGACGAGGTCGTCAGCTCCCGTAAAGATGTCATCCACGTAGGTTTCGCGTCGAAGGACCTGGGCAGCTCAAGGGAATGCTCCTCCCTCATCCTGAGCCAATTGCTGTAAGGTCCTGAAGACCAAATAGGGTGCGCAGGCGGTCCCATAAGTGACGGTTTCCAATCGAAAATGAGTCTCCTGAAACTCTCCTTTGCGCTTCCAAACGATTCTCTGGAGATCTGTGTCGTTGGGGTGCATCCAAATCTGGCGATACATTATTTTAATATCTGCAGAGATCACGTAGCGATGCCGTCGCCAGCGCATCAGCACCGCCGGCAAACTGAGTTGCAGACGAGGGCCAGTGTGCACCACATCATTGAGAGATGGTCCGATCAGAGTTCGTCGGGAGGCATCAAAGACCACACGGAGCTTCCTTCTGCCGCAGTCCACCTGTTGCCAGACTGCGTGGTGAGGGATGCAGTAGATCGGATTCGACCCAGGCGTTTCCCTGGCCAAAAGACTGTCCCAAGACATCCGAGCCAGCATAGAGTCGAGAGAACGTTGAGCCTGGCCGAGTGTGTCACCAAATAGTGGTAAAACAGGTTCCTTTAAGGGTAACCGAACCATGTACCGTCCATCAGCTGACTGTCGAAGACCCTGCTGAAAGAGCTGCTCACAGAGCTCATCCTCGTGAGACATCGTGGGGGCTCGGGGCGGCTTTTCAAGTTCCCAGAAGGACTGTAGTTGTCGTTGAAGAGTGTGTTCCTCTGTGGTGACTGATAACAGTAGTACTCGTGATGGAATGCCGCAAGCTTCCTCCGTGAGGCCGACAGGACCAAAAATCACCCATCCGAAGATGGTGCGTTGCGCGACAGGTTGACCTCTATTTCCTTTACGGATCCTGTCGGTAATGACTCGGTCATAGACGTCAGCGCCGAGAAGGACGTCAACCGGAGATGGAATGGTGAATGTCGCGTCCGCAAGTGGAAGCTCCCGCAGATGAGGCCAATTTCCAAGCCTCACTGGACTGGGAGGCGTGCTGATGTGGAACCCGCGGAGCACCACTGCTGATATCACCAATGGATCATGTCCGTCGACCTTAACTCAAAGTGTCGACTGATATCTTGATGAGCAAACTGATGATCCGTCAATGGTGCTGATCTCCATCGGTTTTGCGAGTTGCGTGCTGCCCACTTTCTGAACCAATCGGTGACTGACTATACTGAACTCCGAACCTGGGTCCAGCAAAGTGCGGACTCGCACGGTGTGTCCGGCTTGGCTCTGAATCGACAGAAGAGCTGTCGCAAAGATCACTGGTCACAATGTCCGTTCCGGTTGGGTCGTCGCAGCTGCCGTCGTTGCCGTGTCTTGGCGCAACGCCTTGCGGGAAGGTTCCGACTCCAAGCGTGAATTAGCGGGTCGTTTTACACCTCCACCATGGAGGAGGGAGTGATGACGTTGACCGTACGTGGAACACCCTGCTTGAGAAGAGCAATCACGAAGTAGGTGTCCGCTGCGAAGACAATTAAAACAGTGCTGAGATCGTCGAACTACTTGGAGACGAGCCTTCAAATCACGATCTCGGAAAGTAGCGCAATGTCCCAGATGATGGCGAGCGTTGCAGCATGGGCATGCAGCTTGAGTGAAAGCGTTCGAGAGCGTCCATGCCTTCATCTTCCTACTAGTTGATGCAGACCTGGACCACTGATGTCCACTTGAGGCTGAAGGAGTTCCGGACGCAGAGGGCAATTCCAGAGCCTTTAACGTCCGAATGCGATTACCAACAAACGTTGACCATTGCCTGAACGTGGGATTCTCCTCCAAAAATCCGAGTTCCTTCTCCCAGTCCCGTCGCGTGACCTCATCCATGCCGCGGCTGCTGAAGAAGACCAACCAATCATCCCAATGATTAACTGGACGGTCAAGATTCTGCAGGGCGTCCCGACGTTGGGTGAGCTCGTCAAGGTTGTGCTGGAGTGCTTGCACGCTTTCTTCCTTCGCTGCTTCAATAGAGACAATAGCCTTTAGGTGTTCCTGCATTCGGATCCTTTTGTTATCATATCGAGCCACTAAGAGGTTCCACGCGGTCAGGTAATTTGCCTCAGTTAGCGGTAGGGACTCGATTGACGTTCTGGCATCTCCAAGAAGTGATGTTCGAAGATAGTAGAGCTTCTGCACCGCAGAGAGCCCTGACTCGCGATGTACCGGAGCCTGAAACAAATCTCTGAATGACTCCCAGTCTCCTTGCTCACCCGAAAAATTCGGAATAGTGATCTTGGGCAGATGCGTCTGCGAGCCGGTGGACTCTGCACGAACCAGAGCAGCTCCAGGTCCAGGGTTCAGACTCGCTTGTTTATCCAACAAATATCCAAGTACCGTGGTGTACTCAACCTCCGTGGACGAGTAAACATTATCAACGAAATAGGCATCTTTTCGCAACTCCTCGTTGGCGAGAAGCGCATCGTGCTGAGTCTGAAACTTGACCCAATAACGCTCGAACACCCCAATTCTACTGCTGATCACTCCAGAGGTGAGTTTATCACGCCCAATGCGAAGAGTATTCCGCTGGAAGTTGGCGATCAGACTTGCCAAAACTGTTTGAGCAGCGAGAACGTCCTCGTCATTTGTGATTTCGTGGCCCTTGATTGATTCAGCTTGAAGCAATTAGAGGCTGAGTGTCCAATTTTATTACATAATTAGCATACTGCGGAGTATGCTTGGTTGCAGTCTTTAGCTACATGTCCAATTTGATTACAGATCTGACACTTCTGTATCAGTCTGCATTGTAATGCTACGTGACCTGATTTATTGCATAACTGACAGTCAGGCATATTTTTACCTTTTTGAAAGCATCTAGCTTCTGAATGACCAGGTCTTTTACAAAAAGTACATATAGTCTGTCCTTGTCCTTTGCAATCACGAGTTTCGTGATCTTCTTCTTTACATAATTGGCAAAGATTTACGTTTCTTTTTAATTTAGTAATTTGATTATTATTTTTTCGTAGGGCGTTTCTAGCTTCTAATAATTTCTCTTTTTTAAGAGCTTCCTTCACGATATCATCTATTTGATTTTGCGTGATGCGTTACTCTATTTCTGGCTTTAAGCCTCTCTTAAAGCATCCTATAATACTTTCATCTAGACTGTTTTTAACAGGGGGGTGGAATCTCATTGTAATGATTCAATTTTTCAATTTCTAAAATTTTTTGTCCCAAATCACGCATTTTATTTGCAAAAGAGATCACTGTTTCATGATCTCTTTGATACTCATTACCGAGTTCTCCTAATAATTGATGGACTGATTTTGGTGAACCATATATGTCCTTAAAGTATTCTTGCAACTGATCGATCGTAGTAAAGCTCTGTCCATTTATGGCTTGGAGCGCTTCACCTTCGATTCGAGCTCTAATTAATTCAGTTAAATTACCCTCGGCATTGGGGTCTATCATAGCCTTTGCCTCTCTACATCCTTGTAAGAACTGGCTTAAAGATATGTTTGTTCCGTTAAATTTAGGAACTACTTAAAGAGCGTCTTTTAGTGACACCACCTGATTAGGTGCCAAAGTCGCTTGACCTGTGGTTTCAGTTCCATCTCCTCCCGCCATTTTGCTGGATATTTCAGATTCTGGTGTCCCAAAGGTACGTAATACTGGGCCTTCGTTATTTGTTTCGAAAAGAATTTATAGAGCCGTTACTTCGTCGCTTTTTAAAGTAGTCGAGTCTTCTAAATAAAATGATTCAATTGAATCTTCCACGATAACGTTTAGCTTTTTCTTATTTGGTCTAGGGTCGAAATGTTAGGTGGTAAAAATCATTCTACCTGACGTTTGAGTTCTTTGAGCTCCTTGTCTGGTTATTTTTTTCCTGACATACAGATTATTATTGTCACTCTAGTTTATTTATTTAATTTTGTTAGATTATATAGATTATGTATATATATATAATATGATTTTCGCGGTTTTTTTTCATTATTTTAATAATAAAATGTATAAAGATTATATAAATAGAACGATTATAAAAATAGAAATATTGAAATAATAATGATAAAATAAAAAAAGTACATATAATAATATTTTAACCAGAGTAATTGCAAGATAAACAAATTTTAAATTAGTGAATGTCAATGTATATGGTAAAAAGTAGAATTCTTAAAGTAATAAATTAGAATGATAAATGTAATAAATGTTATATAAAGAGCATGTAAAATGAAAATATGAAATATTATATTAAAATGAATATTAGTGTAAGTTTGTTATCAAAATAATAATGTTAATATTTGATAATTAAAGAGAAAGTAGAACGTTTTGTAAAAATAATAAACATTAACTAAAAGAAAAATGTATATAAAATACAAATTTCATAAAAATTATAAGATAATTATTTAATTATTAATAATAATGTTACTATTGAATCTCTTAATTTGTTGTTTCTTTACAATTTGTTAATAATTCATTCGTCATTATAACCGTATTATTACCTATTCAGTTTTTATTTTTTCGATTTTTTCATCGACAGTTTTAAATTTCTTTATCATGTAACTAGTTATATAACCAAGGTGTCCAGCTATTTGATCTAATTTTCCCGTGTTCCTATTCACGGTTTTTGTGATAAATTTATTCGCGAGTGTTAGTTGCTGGACCTTTATCCTTTCATTTGTAATTATTTTGTTTAGTTCTGAAATGTTTTTCCTAGTAGTAATTTGCGTGTTCTCTAATTGATTTAATCTTTCTGTTATGTGATTTAATCTGGCTATAGTGTAAAACTCGGTAGTACTATTAGTAGGTATCATTTAATATAATTTGTAGTAAAGAGAAAAAATAATTATCAAATAAATGTAAATGTTATTGAGATTTATTTTTATGTATTTTTATTGAAAAGAAAGTTATGAGTAATACCGGTTTTAATATAAAGATGATTGAATTATTATATTTATTGGAAAGATCTTTCTTTTGTTATTCAATTTGATTAATAATTACTTTTTATAAGCGTTGTCCTTCTTTTATAGAAACAAAATTTTAATTTTAATTGTTTAATTGTTCAGTATTTTAGATAAAAGAAAATTAATACGATTAATTTTAAAATGATACTGTTGCTTAGTTATTTATTTGTTAAAATGCAATTTAATATTTGAAGTTTTTAAATAAAGTAATTTTAAATAAAGTAATTATAAAACGATTGTTTATTGAAGGAATAATATGCAAATAAAAAAAAATTATGTAATTGTTATACTTTGGACTATAATTATTATTAAGATCATATCCTAATAAGAAGAATTGAATTCGTTATATGTGGCTTAACTGAAATAATAAATAGTAACTTAATTCTCAAGGTGGGGTAATTATTATTTATTTATTCTATCAAAACTTATTATACCGTACGCAAAACCAAAATTTAAAATTTCTCAAATATTGTAAGTTTCAAGTAACTGTGTTTTAATTAACTTTATATTTGCTTATAAAAGATTTGTTTGTATAAAAAATTAAAGAGGTAATTTATTTTGTGTCAATCTTGTGCAAATATTACAATTTATTTGTGTTATTTATTTATATTGTTGAGTTTATTAATTCATCTAAATTTTTAGAATAAAATGAAAAAAAAAGAATTAGAATAAAATTTTATAATGGAATTTGAATAATTAATAAATTTAATTCAGAAAAGAAAGATTTTAGATTCAAATTAAAGATCTTTGGTATTGTTAAGATTTTTTTTTTTAATAAAAATAAAAAATTTAGTGATTGGAGAAATTAAATCAATTAATAAATTCGGTCAGTATCACGAAGCTTATTTATTTTAAATGTTTTTTTTTCTTTTTATTTCTAATTTATTAAGGATAATAGGTTATTAAAACAGTAAAGAAAATTAGCTTAAATTGAAATTGGTTTATTTATTAAAACTCGCATAAAATTACATGAAAGAACTTTCCCATTTTGGGTGATTAATATTTTATCTTGTACAAGTTATAAAAAATTATTTATTTGTATTCAATTCCTTAGCTAGTCTTTCATCTAAGGTTAAATTCGAGTTCTTCTCTTCGATCAGAGAAGCGTAACGGTCACCTGTGCTTGCGGCTTTTATAACCATATATTTTTTTCTATACTCTTCCCAAGTTAGAGTCGTTTTTGGGTTAGATTTGGTAGTGTTTCCCTAATGGATTTCCGTATCTTGGACTATATTTTCCTGTGTCCACCTCAATCTCCTTGAGTTGACACATTCGACGCAATCTGCCTTATAGACTCCTTCGGGTGAATGTGTCTGGCATTGACCGTTTAAAAATAATTGTATACTGGACGGACACTGATTCGCGACCCACTGCATATTCAAAAGGCACGAACATGGGGTCGCGAATCAGTGTCCGTCCAGTGTACTATGTCGGTCAGTGACAATTCTTTTTGTTGGATATGGACCTTATTCCTATTCTCCCAATATTTTTTTATCCCTTCCCATTTCTCACCTCGTCGAGCACAATCTTTTTGTGTAATGTTTCTGCTGCGTCCGCGAGAATTTCTTTTTCTCTTGGGTTTTTTTCCGTTTGGTACCCGTTTTCTGACACTATGTATAAAAAAAAAGAAAAAAAAAGAAAAAAAAAAAGAATAATTTACTAATTACTGTAGAACTTGCTACAAGATATTTATAAGAAGGAATTGTAAAATTATTAATTTATATATTTAATTAAATAAAAAAAAAAGTTTTTATGCAAAATTTAAGTTTATAATAAATATTTAAAAGAATAAAATAGAGACATTGGTATTAAAATTGCAAAAATTGAAATTATTGAATGTAGAAACGTAGTAATGTTGAATGTAGAACCATTCGTAACAAAATATGAATAGAATTCTTTGTAGAATTAAAAGATAATAATAAAAGAAAATAATTGTTTTGAATAATTATAAAATCGTAAAATAATAATCGAGATTTTATTTTTAATTTAACATAAATTTTAAGTAGTTATAAGAATGTGACAGGTAAATTTAGTTTAAGTAAATAGAAAAAATATAAGAAATAATAATCATTCAAAATAATAGTTGTTAAAGTTGGTAAAACAATAGTTTGAATTTAATGAGATAGTTTTTCTTAAAAATAATAAAAATATTTAGTCAATAAAAAAAATTTTATTTGATAAAAAGAAATAGTAATATTTGAATTTTAGTATTTGTAATAAAGACAATAAATTCTAGAAATTAGCAATTTAGGAAAATAATAAAAATTATAAATAATGGAAATGATAAAATGGTAATTATTAAAGTAAGTAAAAACAGTAAAAACGGAGATTTTGCTTTTTAAATATTTATTATTAATAATTTTCTTAAGATTCTTGGTTATTGTAATTGTATATTAAAAAAACAGGAGTGGCAGTCGTGGGGACTGGCCGACAGAAGCTATGCTTCCAGTATGTATATAGAAACTAGGAAGTTCAAAAATTATAGTTAATTTTTTAATGAAAACTGGTTATTTTTCATTCAATGTATTATGTATTTAAAAATATATTAATAATATAGTTTATTAATATCAATTATTAAAAAATTAAGAAAGAAATGTTTATACACAGCTTATAAAGTTTCATTGATATAAAAAAACGAAGCAGTAAAACTTTCTAGTTTCTCAAATAAAATATACAGAAATGTACAATACCAAAATTTACGAAAAATTTTTCGTAAAAAAATAATTTTTTAAATAGAAACAAAGAATAAAAAATTAAAAAATAAATTAAAATAAAGATAAAGTACCAATTTTGTTTTGTGCTGTAAAATTTTTCTAAGTCATTTTTTTCTATTTTTTTTTACCGTATCAAATAGTTTTTAAATTTGTGGAATTTTCTAACTTTTTTCAATTATTTATAACTATTTAAGAAATAAAGATATGTAAGAAGACTAGGGAAAATAAATATTTTTTTTTTATTGGAATTATATTTTTTTAACTGAGCAAATAATATATATATATACAATAAGATTACGAGGAAAGTACCTATACGAAATCAGTAGGTGCAAGTGAGAGGGTATAGGGAAACCTCGTTAACATGAAAACATATTTAGAAAAAGAGAAACAGTACCCGCTTTGTGTTTACCTATAACGTTCTAGTATATATAGATACTTTCATCAAAATTTTACCGCGTATGTATATATATACACACACACTACAAGCATCAATCGTAGTACATTCAACGCGCACATCCACTTGTGTATATGCACGCATATTCTTAAGCGGAATGGGAGAGAGGGAAAGAAAGAAAGAGAAAAAAGAATTTAAGTGTTTGTATGTTGATAGAATTATGGCACCCTATGCCATATTCGTACATTCACGCTGGGTGACATTTGGGACTGTCGATTTTTATACATTTAGTGCCCCTGCCGTAACGTCGCGTAAGAAGCATAGCTTCAAAAAGTTGCCAAAAGGTATAGCCGTATGAAAATACTCTAAAAAAATAATGAATTTTATCACTATTATGTGATAACTAGAATCGTTAGTGCACACTTTTTCCTTTTTTTTTACACGGAAAGGAATTTTGTCTGTTTCACATAAATTTCGGAAATTTTTTTAAAACAAATTGAATCAATTGACCGAAATAATTCTTATTATTATTTTTTTTTAAAAAAGATATCCCTCCGGGGCCTCCAAATTAAGTATGTGACGTCTGAGGGATGTACATTTATTAACGCCGATGTATTAAAGGTTCCTTGACGGCCTGGTTACTCAACCACTAACCGTCGCTTTTTATAAAGAAAAATAAGTAACGCGAACTATTCCGGTGGTATATGTGTAGGAAATAAGGAAAGGTTTAAGTATAAGTGGATCCGTAAGCGTGAGAATCCTGGGTACTTATACTGTCGAGATCCTGTCCAATTTGGCGAATCTCGGCGGAAAGGTGAAGGAGTTATAACATATAATAATAAATTTCAAGGAAAATATATAAAATGAGAATTTTTAAAAATTATTAATGACTTTAAGTTTGATTAACCATACAAAGAGAAGAAAGAAAAATAAAAATAATAAAATGATTTGTTGAAAATAAATATATAAAGCAGATTGTAAATAAAAACAAATTGATTTTAAATTGAAATACTTGAATGTTTATTTAATAAAACTATACTTACTTATCCTTAAGAGGAGGCCGTATCATTCTGTCCTTGTCTAATCTAAATTTTCGTTATTATAAATAAATAAAATATTTTAACAGAAAAGTAAGACAACCGCCCAATAGAGCAAAAGACAAGCAAATGATTCTTTTCTATGGAAAAATATGAAATTTTTATTATTTTTCGAGTGCAGTCTGAAACGGAAAAACAATCGAACACGATTGAGTTGATTGAACTGTTTTTTCGTTTCAGACTTCATTCGAAAAATAATCAAAATTTCATATTTTTTCATAGAAAAGAATCGTTTGCTTGTCTTTTGCTCTATTGGGCGGTTGTCTTACTTTTCTATGAAAATATTTTATTTATTTATAATAACGAGAATTTAGATTAGACAAGGACAGAATGATACGGCCACCTCTTAAAGGTCTGGAATAATCGTAGAGAGAGAGAGTTTGGCAACAATATCCTTGAAGGAAAAATCTCGAAGATCTTTGAAGAAAAATAAAATACTATCTTGATGTATTAAAAGTAGTTTGTAGAAAAAAAAGACTTGTGTAAATTTTTTAAATGAGTTTTTGAGAAATAATACTTCTTAAAATTTGTAGTTAGTTTTGTTGAGAAATGGTACTTGTGTTTTAAAAATTGCTAGTGAGCTTGCTGAGGCTCTGAAGAGAACTGAATTGTGTTTTTGCTGCAATTTACGAACTGGATTTTTGAAGTTGAAGGACTTTGAAGTGGGAGTATTTAGGAACATCCCTTTGGAGATTAAGGTCAAGAAAATCGGAGAAGTGGCAAGCTAGGTGGGACGCGTAAGGATGCTCAATCGAAAAAGTTGAATTTTCTTTAAAATAGTGGGCGGGCTAATTGGTTGGACTAAAGTTTTTGCATTTGAAAATTGCCCATAATGCGAAACTTACAGATATTTCCGCGATGAGTCTCTCGTATGGATTTTCTCTCTCTCTCTAAGATATCCCTCCTTTAGGATATGTTACAAAAAATGATAGACTTAATATTAACAAAATAAAGAATTAGCGCAAAAGAAATAATTATTATACTATCTTATTCTAAAAAAATTAAAATTATATATATATATATATATATATATATATATATATATATATGCACATACATGTCTTAAGGTGAATACTTAAATTTATAATTATAAAAAGTAATAAATCTTAATTTCTATCTATAAATTTCAATCTATAAAATAAATTTAATCTATAAATTTTAACTTATAACTATTCATTCGAGAACATTCACAGTGCTTCTTCTAAAAGGATAAAAAGTGTATAATATTGATTAAAATATTAATAAGAGTGAAGAAAAGATAAAATTCTTCTTTGTACCCTTTTAAATTTGAATTTGCATTGCGAATCATTAATATGAATTATTATTAAGATTATATTAGCTAATTTAAAACTAACCAGCAATATATTGCAAAGAAAGTAGTACATTTACGTAAAAAAAAGAGAGACATATGGTTATTAATTTTTTTATAATAATCTAAATCGAAATTTCGAAAATATAACAAACATTTTCATTTTTAAATAATAATTACTGTAAATAAATGTATACATTTTTTATTTTAAATACAAACGGTTCTATTATTTTCATTGAGTTTATAAGAAATTTATTTAAAAATAGATATATATATATATTCTTTTATATATAAAGATAAATGTTTCTATATTTTTATTGATTATTTAATTATTTTAAATAATTGAAAAAAGAAAATGTTTGTGTATATTTTAAAAATAGTATTTCTTTTCGGGTTTTTCCCGGATTAGTGGCAATAATTTTTATAGCCTGTCGAGACAATTTTTATGATATCCGTCTGGCCGAAGGATAATTGTCGGTCCCTTAGGCTATTTTCCAATACGCATATGTTCAAAATATGTACAAGGAAAAGTTTGTTTGTCCTAAGACTTGTCGAGCGTGAGAAAGAAAATAATTTTTTTTATCATAAAAAAATATTTTTCACAGTCGTTCATACCAAACATTTGTACAAACGATATTCTGTGTAGAAAGTTTAGGTAGAGAAAAAAAAAGTTTTTTCGGTATAGAAGGGTCTATTGTATTTGAAATGTGTACAGTTTATACACGCAAAGGTTCATTATATGTATATATATATACAGCATCGTTTGTATACAATGTTTGGCATGAATCATGCGTCAGGTATACCTATTGTAAATGACTCATATCTTAAAATTACGGTTGCGGAAAATAACAATGTTTTAAGTTTCTTTTGCTAAATATATTCCTGTAATCGTATCGACTTCAATCTAATTAAAAATTGTAACCTATTGACACCTTCAGATGTAGAAGGGCATATAGGCGTGAAAAGAAATTAGAATTAATTTTTAAGGTCTAATTTATTGAAACAAAAAAAAATTTTTTTTAAAAGAAAATCAAGCAATTTAAAGGGACGTGACATACTAATACGCGCGCCACGCTTCTAATAGCATCAACACTTTGTTGTCAAATTCACAGGTACGTAATCATATACGATTCACAGTGAAAAGAATACAAAACACTTTGCAGTCAAATTCGCACGTACGTTATCATATACGATTCACAGTGAAAAGAATACAAACACCTTGCAGTCAAATTTACACGTACGTAATCACGTATGCACCTACACAGCCTAAAGACTTCAAGCAGTAAGAGCCCCCACCGCTAGCGATCAAGCACTCAGACGCATACAGACGTAATAGGTATTCGAACTGTATAACAGTGTGCGCAACGAATTGCAGCACAAAGAGGAATAAAGCACGTGTAATATAAGCACGAACATAAGAGTACATAGACGGGCCACTCAAAAAAAAAGAGAGAATTATAATTAATTAAACAATAAATAATAATAAACAAATATAATAAATCATTTATTATATAATCAATAATATACATAAATAAACACTATAATATCACTTAATATTACTAAACATAATTGATTAAACAATAAATAATAATAATATAAACTCATATATCTATATTAGGACAAGCATAGGAGAACCATTAGTAATAATTATAAAGTTTGTAACGTTTGGCCTTTTTGCCTTGATTAGATCTTGATATCGTAGGCGTCAGACTTTTAGAGGGCGCTGCAGCTGTTGATTCTCGGAGGCCAAAGTTCAAACTTACATACTAAACTAACCTAACCTTATTAAATTAATAAAATTAATAATAAGAATGATAAAGAAATAAAAAAAAAGAAAAATGATTAAGAAAAGAAATAATATTAATTAAAAAAATTAATAAATAAATGATACAAAGCTAACCTATCCTTATGTGCTAAGTGATAATGTTCGTGAGAGGAAGCAGGATGGGTACTGCGGACTGGTGATTAAGTTTAAACACGATAACTTTGGGTTTAGACTTAAACTATCTTTTCTTTTATATTTATTAATAAAAAAATAAAAAAAAGAATAACAAAAATAATTACAACGCCGATTTAATAATACTTAATAACAAAAAATAAAAATTATAATTATGTGACATAGTGTTTCGCACGTTGAAAAGGAAAAGAAAAATCTTTAGTTTTCTTCTTGACCGCTAGGTGGCGCTATCTCGTATTTATCGGCTGTAACAAATAAAAACAGAAAAAAATACAATGGTTAATTATATAACAAAATAGACTCGGCGGGTGAATTCGCGACCTACTTTATCGGCGGAGCTCGGCGCGGTCGGTAACGGAGCCAGGTAAGGTAATACAGGAAAGCTAGGATAGTAACCCTCTAAACCATGAGTGGAGAAGAGGGGGGAGACTTTTGGTCGAAGACCAACGGAGGAATCTACCCCGACCAGCGATGGTGGAGGTAGTAACTAGGAGTCAGTGTCAGGCAATCCCACCCTTACACTGACGGATAGATAGGAGACTATGTCGGGCAATCCCACCCTTACATAGCTTAAGACAGGAGTATAGGTAAGGATAACTCCTACTGTGCCGAGCAATCCCACTCTTACACAGAGGAATGGGAGAGAGTCTGATGCTGGCTCGGCGGCTTGCTTATATATGCTACGGAGCTCGCTATTCCCGTTGCGGGAGTAGCGCCTCGTAGCGGCTGAGCGCAGATACTGCGTCTAGCGCGATTTTTGAATCGTCGCAAGTTACTATATAATAATACACATTAATAAACATTATAATAATCATATAGTTACTTAATATCACTTAAGATAAATAATTAAATAATAAACAATAAATATATATACAATAGAATTGAGAATTGACCCATGAACCTGTATCGGGACACACCATGTTGCAGTTTCGGGACACATATATAAACCATATTGTAATATCGGGACACAACATGTTGCAATTTCGGGACATATATATAAACCATATTATAATATCGGGATACACCATGTTGCAGTTTCAGGACACATATATAAACCATATTGTAATATCGGGACACATGAGAAAATCATTATTAACCTATAAAGGAATAAATTAGGTATAATTAAATAATGTAAAGAGTAATTATAACCTTTAATTATTAATAAACAAGTTATATGTAAGAAAAACATAGGATATAATAAAATTTGAATATCATATTATAATTACGGGACATGTATGGGAAAACCATTAAACAAATAAAATAAATATGTTTAAATAAAAATAATAAAATATAGACCATATAATTAACTAAACTTATCGATCATAAATAAACATAAAATATACATTCACCTTATAACAAGGTAAGAAGTAGATAAGATTCCTGCCTAACATGTTGCAGGCATACAGGAACTAATAAACCAAGAAAAATAAAGATTATAACAATAACAACCGACTTAAAATTTATATTAAAAATCGAAAGTCTCCAGACATTGGGGGGCCCCTTTGTAATTAATTGTTAAAGAATATTTTCAGGTACCAGTACAGTTTCTGAGGAATATATATATAATCAAAAAGAATGAAAATCATATCCAGAGAAGTCAAGAATAAGCATATTCAACAGCAATTAATCCAACGATGAATGCAAGGAAAACATGAACAAAACATTTTCTTTTAAACATAATCTTACATAAATTTTAATGTATAAAAAAAAGAGAGATATAGAATAGAAATGTATTTGATAGGTACACAACACTACTCTACATAAACCAATGTAACACATACAATTAGGCAAGCTTAAATAAATTTAATTGAATTATATAGAGACTTAGGTAAAACAAAAAAAAATTTTTTTAAAAGGTATTAATCGTCGAGGGCGCCGATACCACGGCCTCAGACGTGTTACGGATTCTATATCCTATAAAATAAATAAGGATTAATATCAGCAATATACAAAGAAGAATGCGACGAATACACGTTCCAACAAGTAAAGACAGAAAACGCTAACAGTCATACTAACGAGTTATAACCTGCCTGGAAACCATGAAAAATGCCGAGCACCATAGAAAAAGAGCTGACCACCCAGCAACAGGTTAAGACCAGAACGAAAAATAGCTGACGGACTGATCAGCGAATTCCAATTAATAACGAATTTTCCAGAAGGTTAGACACGTGGAAACAACGAATTTGGCGAGTATAAATACAGCCGTATGTACCACGAGGAGTCAGTCAGTAGACCAATCGACAGAGAGATGAGAGAGTAAGCAACCAACCTTCAGCCACGAACGACGGGAATACGCCCGATTGAAGCAAGCAGCAAGGAACGTATTAGGCGACGCAATAATAATAGGCCATATCTCTCTCGACGAAAGTATTAATAAACTTATATTCATATCATAATTACTGAGTATTTATTTAATTCTTCACGCAAACTGACTGCTTGGGTTTACCAAGATTAGTCGTGATACTAAAGATACCCACTACCTTATAATTAAATATAAATATACATATACGTAAAAACGTAACATATGCATGCCTAATAAAATTTTAAATGATGAATATATGTTAAATTATTTTCAAAATAATTTAACCTATAAAAATTGTATATATTCACGTGAGATTTCTTTGTAACTAATTGGGAATATGTAATTGATAATCTTGACGATAACGTAAAATATTGGAAACAATAAAACAAAGTAAAATATTGGAAATTGAAATTATTTTTAATTTACTGATTTATAGTAGTCAAATTAATTCCATTAACTGTTAACTATTGAAAACTGTAAATATTAGGCACAGAGTTTTTAAAATAAAATCTTTCACAGTTATTACTATAAAGAAATCGTAATTTTTATGAATTTTTTCTGGCTTACATATTAAAAAATCAGTATGTTCATTTATCTTTCTTTAAATAGATTTGGATTTAACATATTTTTCTTACTTTTATATGTAAAGCTTAACTATTTGCTAAAACGTTACATTGAGCAGAAAAGAAATTATTTATTTTTACATTCAAAACCAATCTAAAAATATGTTTAAGGTAGCTCGTACCAAAAATAAAAAATTTACGAATGAAACCAAAATGTAGGAGGTTGTTCTTTAAGTTAAAATGAATCTCAACGCAAAAAATCGGACCTGGTTTCCAGGGAAAATTTCAAGAAAAAGTCTTTTGAAAATGCTGCGTTTACTGACATTTTAACATTGCTCATATGGTAGATATTCGATTTTCCTACAGTTATAATCGAATATTTGCATCTAAAGATTTACTACCGCTCTGAAAAACTAAATATAAATACTTTATTTAACAAGCTTTCCAATGGTATATTAAATGTTATGTGTATCCAGGGATTTTTTGAAAATATTACGAAAAGAATCTGAAAATTTATTGATTTTCATAGGAGAAATTTTCTTGAAACAAAAGTCTGTTTTTGCAGGTTAGTTCGCGCGAAATTCAAAATATCGGAATGAATTTGTTATTAAAATTTTAAAAATATTTACAGAATATAAAATTTTAAAACATTCATATAAATATTTATATAAAAAATAAAAATAAAGTAAATGAAATAAAATAATGAAGATTGTTTATTTTTAGGTATTATAATTGATAAATAACATCTGCTAGCATGTAATATATATGTATATATACGCGCGACATTTTCTGCAGTCGCAACAACAAAAGTCAATAGAGTTTCACTTATACTCATTTGACTTTAGTTGCGCGGTACGAGCTACCTTAATAAAAAATAAATACTTACTGTTAACAAAATATAAAATTTAAGTGATAGAATATTAAAATAGAGATTATGCATATCCAAACATTAATTTGATAAAAAAATGTCATTATTTGCATAAATTTTTTATAATACCATTTTCTAGATAATAATTTATGGATAAAGTCAATTAATTTAAGTTATTTTCAAAACTTTTTTGTAAAATTCATGTGGCATTGTCAGAATAATTGAGGAAAAGACTTCAAATCTCTTTATTACGATGCAACACTGCAATTTTCATGCAGTATTTCATTGTATATGTAATAATAGAAAAATTTTTTCTTTATATATGATAATTATCTCATTCAATTTTTAAATCATGTACCAAAAAATATAATGTTTAACAATAATATATTCAGTTAAAATATCAATCTGTAAAAAATGTTTAATTCGGGTATGCATGATGAATAAAATGTTTAATGATGAATATACCCTGGTGGAAAAAAGCCTGGATTTACGGTGTCATTTTGGTGTATTTTATGGTTTGCAACCATAATATGGCCACAAACCCAGTCTTATTTCGACGGAATATGGCCAGCTTATGGACTTGACAAGAAATACAAATTTATAATTTTGAAAAGATAATTAAAATTTTGGAATAATAATTAAGGAAATTATAATTTAGGATTATTAGAAAATGATTCATTTTAATAAATTATCGTATATTATTTATTTTTATAAGCTATTTATTTTTATAATTAACAATAACACATTTAAGTTTCATTTATAAAGTTATAGTTAATGGTCTGACATTATTTACAATTAATAACAATTACTTGTTAGTATATCACTCAAATAGACAAAGGTCATAATGAACAATACAAACTTTATAGGTTATGATTTATTTTAAAAATAAATTTTGTATTAATATAAATTAATGAGATATTAGTATTATTTAATATTAATTGTAGTTACACTCATACAAAATATCAATTAATTAAGAACTTAAGATATCAGGCCCAAATTTAAGCCTAAAATAAAAATTAAATTTAAATGTCATAATTTATTTATAATAATATCATTTAAAAAAAGTTTTTTTACCTTAGATATATAAAATACGAGACTTTGGCCCATGAATAATTTTACATAATCTCATAAAAAGATTGAAATTCTTTCCTTTATTCGAAAACTTGATTTTGGTGGTCACTGCAAGCTTTCTTAGCTAATTTTCAACGAATTGACTTCAAAATTTCTAGAGATCTTTAATTTATATATATTCATAAAATAACAATTTTATTTAAAAGAAAAAGAAAAAGAATTTAAAAGTTTGTCGAATAATTTGTTAAAAATTAACTAAGAAAGCTTGTGACAACCACTAAATTGAAAAAGTCACATTTTTGACTAATCAAAAGGATTTTAAGCATCGAATGAGATATTTTAAAATTATTCATAGACTTTGTAAATAAATTTAGAATATTCTGTCTATTATAATATCAATACAGACCCATGTAGTGTAGGTTGTATTGTAATTTCACTTTAAAGAAGTTGGTGGCAAGTTTCATTTTTGGTCTAGCGACAAATAAAATATTTAATAATACACACGTTGGATTATTCTTTTTAAAATTATGGCACTCAAAGTTCTAAAATTTTGCAAATAATTTTAAAATATCCTACTGTAACATAATGTCAATGCAAATCAATGTAATCTAGGTTGTATAATAAAATATAACATTGAATTCTATAATTTAAGAAGAAGTAGTCTGGTACGTATCATATGAAAGGACTCATCGTAGACTAAATCAAATATAAAACCGCTTACCAACTTTTTTAAGCAAAATAACAGTACAATAGTATATTACGATACGGGCGACTTAAATCACCTATTATTACTAACTTCGCCGTGTAATAATAGGTGAATTTAAGTCGCGAGTATCGTATACTATTTTATAGCTCGAGTGATTTAAATCCGCCGCACTACATCTATACTCTCAAAATTCAATAATTAACAAAGGCTATGCACTCCACGAATGATAATTCATTAAAAAAACGAATTCCACATACCAGCAAAACTAGGCATTCTACGAATGATAAATCGTAAAAGAAAAGCGAAAACTACAAAAAAGCAAAATCTAAGCACTTCGCGAATAATAAATAGAAAAAAAACTAAAAATATATATAAAACATGAAATAACATTATGTCAAACTGTTGAAATTAATTCTGTAATAATAAAAATCTAAATTTCCTTTCATACATTTATTAGGGCCGTAGGAGCGAAAATTGGTAACTTATGTATTGTATTAGCAGTTGCGTTTAGGAGAATCACAGACGCGACGGAGTCTTAGAGCGTCGAAATGACAACCTCTTCGCTTCACATGTTACACTGATATTAATTTTGGTTTTACACGTATTTTATACGCTTATAATTGTTATTAATTTTGAAAAATATCGATATAAAAGAGTTGCAACAATCTACACCTTATTATTATCGATGAATAAACTCTTAAAAATAATCCAGATATCAAAATATCGCTTATTATAAATTCGTGATTTAAGTGAATTCAGCATCATATTTATTATTGAACAGCGTAAAAATTCATCGTTTAACTCTCGGCTTAGCGGGATTTAAACGCGGATTTAAATCACGCAGTGCTATAAAATAAATTTATAGCACACTGTGTCCTAAATCTGCATTTAGACACATAGCTGTCTGTGATTTAAGTAGTCTATTATTGAACACTATGTTCGGCAACCTTTATGCTATACAATACTCATTATTATGAGCTACTATTAATTTTCATGAGAAATCTGTTATTGACAATTGCGAGTCTTCCGAGCGGACCTTTATAATCAGATCTTTACCTTAGTCCGAAATCTGCTCTAACATCACCCAGTAATCAAAAATTGTTTTCGGTATTTATGTCACATTCTGTTGGTTTAAAGACTAAAAACATTTATCTATTACCTACACACATTGTTAACAAAGAAAAAACACCTAAATCGGTCGACGAAGTTACATAGGCAGCGGTCACCCATCCACGTAATAACCGCGCTCAATCCCGCTTAACTTTGCTGACTGGCTGCCCGACTAGAAACGAATTTCGGGTGAAAATGAGGTCCCTATGAGGTACCCTAAGATTATTATAAGGTCCCTGTAGGGTGCCCTAAAGGGTTCCTAGATGGCGTGTAATGGAGCGATTTTAAGGTCCCGATAGGGCAGACTCATTTTCAGATGTGCCCTATTGTTACCCGTTTATCACCTGACAGTTGCCTGACAATCGATGTTGAAAAAATTCGAAGTGATAACATAACCTCATCTGATGCACGTGTTTATTTGGTGTGAAAAAAACTATTTTTCTTGTAAATTTAACTCTAAAATAGTTTCAATATAAATAATATTCAACACGAAAAGAAGAATTATTTTAATTTTAGATACAGCCATGTTCTTATTTACTAGTGTGGTGTATCCCTTACGGAAAGGAACTACTAAATAACTATTAGCTAAACTACTAGATAAACTGCTAGCGAAACTATTATTAAACTATTAAGGAACTACTAAATAACTACTTGAGAAACTATTAGTTTCCAGTAGTATTTTCACAACTACTTACTAACTACTGTACGTCAGGGCAGCATTACAGTCAGTAGTTTTTCATTAGTTAAACTACTTAAATTAAATAGTTTTCCAAGTTGTCTTTGTCAGTAGTTGAACTACTCATTTCCAATAGTTTACAATAAGTTTGACTACAAACCATCACAGAGCATTGCGATCTGTCGTCATCCAGTAGTTTTAAAATTTGGAAAAAATACTGGTCAAACTATTAACAACTAACAGTATTTTTAAAACTATTGAATAACTACAACACCACATAGAATCACGGCCAATAGCTCTACTGTAGTTAAACTACTATGATAAACTACTATAATTCAAATAGTTTTCTATGTTGTCTTAATCTGTAGTCAAACTACTGGTTTTTACTAGTTTACAATTAGTTTTACTAAGGGTTCTGGTAAAGCATTGCTATTCATCGTTAACTAGTAGTTTAAATTATTGGAAAAACTACTGGTTAAACCATTTAGCAGTATTTTCAAAACTACTGAATAACTACAGCATCATAAAGAATCACGACCAGTAGTTCTACTGTAGTTAAAATACTGAATCCCAATAGTTTTCTATGTTGTCTTAATCTGTAGTCAAACTACTGGTTTTTAATAATTGACTATTGAGTTTACTAAGGGATGTGTGTGTGTTTCAATAGCAATCAACATTGAATTTTCGTAGAACAAAATAAATGCATAATATATAAAATTGAGTTGAAGAATGATTCATTCATATTATTTTATAAAAATATCAATACATTTATCTTTTACAAACTAATTCGTATCTTATGAGAAAAATAAAATTTAATTTACTGGCGAGAATGTCAGAAGAGGTTATGTTTTACTTTAAAAGGTTTTGAATATCAATAGTCAGGCAATTATCGGGCAGTGAACGGGTAATAATAGAATATTTAGGAAAATGAGGCTGCCCTATCGGGACCTCAGAAGCGCCCCATTACAAGCCAAGTAGCGCCCCTGTCAGGATGCCCTGTGGGGTCCTTACATTTTTGTAGGGCATCCTTAATATTTTTCTTGTCGGGTGAGGTGCAGTTCCGTAACCCCACCAATGTGCCGGTACACTTTTTAAATTAAATAACAATAATAAGAACGTGAGATACCAGTAAAACTAAAGTTAATATCAGTGTAACATATGAAACGAAGAGGTAGTATTATTGTATTATCATTATTATACAATTTAAGTAAATATTTGAAATTACAGTTTTTAAATTTTTCTGTTTTGATTTATCATTCATGAAATGTTCAAATTTTTTTTATTTATAATTTTTGCTTTCTTTTCTCGATTCATCATTCACGGAATGCCTAGTATTTGCTTTTTTATAATTTTCGTTTTTATTTTACGAATTATCATTCGTGAAGTGCATATTGATTTTTAAGAGTACTTATATAATGCGGCGAATTTATGATAATTGTGCTATAAAATAGTATACGATACTTGAAACTTAAGTGGCCCATTGCACGACGTGATTATCGCCCTCGCTACGCTCGGGCGATAACTTCATGTCGTGCAATAATGGGCCACTTAAGTCACATGTATCGTAATATACTATTAGTTATATATGTCCTTTGGCCGTATTCAGGTAGAATATGAATCGAGAACAATGTTTGTCGCTTGAGCTGAAATTGCCGAGGGCGCGCTTCGAGCGCCCGAGGTAGATTTCTGCTCAAGCGGCAAACATTGTTTGAGATTCAGATTCCACCTGAATAAACGGCCAAAGTACATAGATGATTTTATGTCCGAAGTAGGCTGTATGAGGAACTATAACTTATTAGTTGAAAATATTAATGTTTTTTCCAATAATTTTAAAATTTAATTTTAATTCTATTGATTTTTTCTTTTGTTTCTTAGATTGACATTTTGTAATGAGTATAGCTGCTGTCGAAGCGCGAGTCATTTTTTTTTCACTAACCTACGTTCAATATGATTGCTCTTTGACATATTGAACGAAACATAGTAGGATCGGTGATGCCATATTGATTTCTCCTGAGACATATTGAGTCTCAATATGTCTCAGGAGGACATATAAAGCTTGTAAAGAGTCGAGGAGCGCGTCTGAGACATATGCGATGCCAATACAAATTTAGCATGCTCTTTACATACTGACACGAATACGGCCTACGAGGACATAAAAATTCATATGCATTAATACCATATTGGAGGAAGCTATTTTAAAGCAATATACAGAATAGGGTCTGAGTTCCGAATACTGTGTCATTATTAATTAAAATTATTACCATTTTCGTTTCTATGAATGCATATACATATTTCAATCATTCCTGTATCCAATGCGATTTTTTTTATTATTAAAATTATATTGTTTCATCAAATTGAAGCCGAAACAAAAAAAAATTATTTTGTACGTATTACTGAGCTTTGCGAAAACCTTTCGTCATATTACTGTTCCCCTAATTACTGTGCCCTGTCCACAAGTCCGCGATTCCAATTATTTATTGGCATTCCACTTTTAACTACTTCTACAGCTTTGCACATAACCTCTTTACTATAAACAACACGTTTTTTTACGTTTTTATCCATTTTTGTGTATTACCTACAAAAACAAGATTATTATATTTAATGTTTTATTTTGTTAAATATATACTTACAACATACATAAACATTAAAATCTGTACGAACAACGAATATCACGTGTCGATATTGTTATATAAACACAACAATAAAAGTAAGGTTAACAAGTCGCGCGCGGGAGCACAGAAATATGGTCAAGTTTTGAAATCATGCCGTATTACTGGACTTTGAATAAAAATAAATAAAAAAGGTTTTTAAAATTATTTTTTTGTGTTTATTATAAAATTTAACTATTTTATTGAAATATGTTTTATTTTATAATACGTAAATGTATTTTTAAAAGTAATTAATTATCTTGAAAGATTGTGCCTATCCTTAAGAGGCGGTCGGGTCTATTCGCCGCTACATATAGGGTGGCGCTGCGGTCAGGTGAGAGAAATCTATTAAATATTTTTATACAGCTATTTACAATTTTCTGAGACGAGAATATACTTTTAATGTTGTCATTTCCTCTAGCCATATATATGTAGAATAATTATTAATACTTATCTTGTTTGAAGAGTCTAAAATATTGTTATAAAGCGAAAAATGCGATGCAACGTAGGACCGATGTAAACATGCGTGCACCTTCCTTTAGTGTGACAGAGAGAGCAATACTAAAGAATGATGTATACTAATGTTTACGTCGACTCCCGCCGCATTTTTCGCTTTATAACAATATTTTAGACTTTTCAAACAAGATTAATATTAATAATTATTCTACATATATAGGGCTAGAGAAAATGACAAGATTAAAAGTATATTATTGTTTCAGTAAATTTTAAATTGCTGTATAAAAAATATTTTATATTTTTCTCTCACCTGACCGCAGCGCCACCAAGTGGCGAAGTGTTCCGACCGCCTCTTAAGGTTTTCCTTAAGAAATCCGCAATAAGTGCTAAGAAATCAATAGAATTATTTAAAAAATTTTTTTACGAATAATTAATTGGTGTGATATAGAATTAATTTTTGTAAATTAAAGATTGAACTTTCGACTTTATTATGACACTTTTTCCTTCAGTTTTTTTGTAAAATTTTATTTATAAAAACAATTCAATATAAGAATACAGTGTTCGGGACAGGCTCAGTAATCAGGACTCAGACCCTATCATAGCTTTAAGTACTATAGTTAAAAAAAAAATCTAATAAGTACCACATGAAACATTTCAATATAAACAATATAAAGTCATATCAGAAAATTAGGTTGTAATAAAAAAAATTAATTTTTAATTAAAATCTGAAGAATGGTGAATAAAAAAAAATAAAGAAGAGTAGAGAAAGTTCACAATTAAAGTTAAACTTGTTATACTATAAATACAAGTTTATTATAATAGTACGCACAAATTACACATTAGAATAAGTCCATGTTATGGCCAACTTATGGTGAGATTTGACTATGTAATTACACCGTAGAAATATGGCCATATGTTGGTGGACATGCCATATTTTATGCTAAAATTTCTACCAGGGTAGATTAAATTATTTAAAAAATAATTTAAGCTATAATAATTTTCTATGTTTATATAGAAAATTATAAATCTTTAGTTTAAAATTGAAAAATGTTTATAAATTATAGATTATAATTCAATTCTTTTCCTAATATTTCAGTTGAGAACCTTGCTGCAAACGTCAATTTTAATGAACGACAATATGACGATTTTGAAAATGGTAAATTTATTAAATAATTATAGAATAGAATAATTATTTTAAAATATTATGTTTTTATTGCTTTCATAAATAATTTTTTCATATATGATATTAAAAGATGATATATTTCTGTTTATTAAAATCTGAAAAATAAATTTTTTTTTGTGTAAAAAATATCAATTATATATAGTTGTATAATTTTAAATATAAGAAGGTTATTATTATATATTTAAATAAAAGACAACATTAAAATTTTAGAAAGTGATGAATCTATCTGTCAAGACAGAAAAAAACAGTGATTCTTCTTCCGACGACAACCTTCAGAGTTCAAAAAATGAAAATGAAACCGAAACCGATGATGAAGAAACCGATTTTGAGGAAATTCTAAATGATTCTGCGTACGAATCTATTTACAAAGGAGCACCAATAACTGTCATCAAAAGTGTTTACTCAATTATGCAATTGATGCTTTCTTTTAATATCACAGTTTTGTTAAAATATTAGAATTAATTGAATTGCACTACATGAAGTCAATAAATGCATTAAAACTTATTATAAATTTCAATAATTTTTTAGAAATCTTAAAACACCTCTAATTCGACATTTTTTTGTTCTGAATGTTTTTCACCGATGAAAAAAAAACTGTCCATATGTCCAAAATGTAAAAAAAATAATATTACTTATTTCATTAAAATTTCGATTATCGCTCAACTTCAATTTATGTTTAAACGGCCAGATTTTTATGAAAAAATAAGTACTTATAGATTTAATAGAAAAAAAAATTAATAAAAATAATATTGAGGATATATTTGATGGTTCGGTTTATAAGAAATTGGTTTTTCCGATGGTTTCTTATCTTCTAAATTTAATATAACTTTTACTTGGAACACAGACGGTGTTCCGTTATTCAAATCGTCGAAATTTAGCACTTGGCCATTCTATTTATTAATAAATGAATTACCTTATTTGACCTTCATGTAATAATTAGCACAAATATTCTTTTTTTTAAAAGATTATTATTAAATAATATATTATATACGAAATTGAATCGTATAGTTTTCATAAAGTATCCAATTCATCTTTCATTAAATATACTGATTCAGGAGTTGATAAAGTAGGTATGATTAAATATTTTGTAAAGCTTTGTGATTAAGAAAAATGTGATGATTATTGCTGCAATTGCCAAATTTATTTAATAATCTCAAAATTTGAGAGTCAATATGCTTTCAATTATAGTAATAGCAAAGTATTACCAACAATTTATAAATGCAAAGCTGAGATTCCTGAATCTATAAAAGTTATAAAAACTGATTGTATCATTAGTATTTGTTTTGATATTCAATGTGATAATTTATATGTTATTGAACCGACAAATTTGATAGAACAACAATAATTCCTGTATAATATATAATAAATAATTCTTTAAAAAAAATATAATAGACTTTGTGTAAATTTTATTTAATTGTTTTAGTTTATTGTAACCTTATAAATTCATAATAATTTTATAAAATTATCATTAATCAATATTGAGAAAAGGTCTTTCATCGTCAAAGTACGCCATTCATTGTCTGGTTAACAGAATGATCTCATTCTAATTGTAAAATCAGCTGATTTTGTAAAAAAAATGACATCTTAGAGTCGTCTCAAAAAGTCTTAGAAAATCTGAGTCTCATCTTAAAATGATTTGATTTTCATCTGAAAATCAGCTAATTTTGCAAAAAAATAATATCCTGCAGCCGTCTTAAAAACGTCTTTAAAGTATCTCAGTTGCATTTTAAAATGCTCTTATTTCTATCTTGAAATCAACTGATTTTGTAAAAACTTAGATCTTACAATCATCTCAAATAGCATCTGAAAAGTAACGTTTCAAAGAGATCTCAATCAGATATTCATTAAAAGTTCGTGTATAGCATCATAAGACATACTATAAACGGCCATGATCGAGATGAATCCCAATAAGATCTCAAAGATGATCTTAACTTTTTTTGCACGTGTGTGTGCGTGGGTGCGTGCGTGCGTACGTGCATGCGCGCGCGCGCGCGTGTGTGTGTGTGTGTATTTATTATGTCAGTTAGATCTTGAAAACCACTAGATGGATTTGCTTCAAATTTTGCATACAATTTATTTTTTTGTTTAACTGGTATGGAAACTATTGAAAAATTGGTTTTCTTACTGTAGTTTTAATTTTAGAGCCATTTTATAAATTTTAAAAAAATGTTGAGTATTCTTTTTTTTTGTATTTTTCGTTAATTACTCGATGGATTTGCTTTCAAATTTGCATGGAAATTATTTGAGACTGCCGAAAGAAATAAAATCTTTAAAAACTGATTTTCTTAATAAAGTTTTAATTTTAAAGCATTTTGTAAATTTTGAAAAAAATTTTCATTTTACATTTTTTTTCTGTTTTGCGT
Organism: Anastatus disparis; assembly: GCA_017163975.1. NCBI lineage: Eukaryota > Metazoa > Arthropoda > Insecta > Hymenoptera > Eupelmidae > Anastatus > Anastatus disparis. Next base: position 2,785,397 of record JAFFSR010000292.1, on the reverse strand, counting down.
AAACTACTCTATGGATTTCCTCCAATAATTGTATACAAGTTATGTGCTACTGTCTGAAGGAAACAAGCCTTTGAAAACTAATGTTCTTAGTGCAGTTTTAATTTTAGAGCATTTTGAAAATTATGAAAAAAAATTTCATTTTTCAATTTTTTTTATTTTACGTTAAAACATTTGATAGATTTGCTGTAAAATTTGTATACAATTTATTCGCTATAAATACATTGTCAAATAATGATCAATGTGTAAAACACATAGGAAACGAAAGAAATAGGCCAAAACAATTCTACTATTATTAATTTTTATATTAACCGAAGCTAATTTTCATTTGTTCGTTTATCTAGAGGAACACATGCAGAAAACTTAACGTAGTTCTTACAATAATGATAAGGAGATACTGATAATGGTGATAGTTCGCTCCTTTTAGACTACCATGAGATTCTTATACTGACAAGGAGAGCACCTCACTTCCGGGAAACGGATTTAGTTCAAACTTTGGGATATGATTTCTTGATGAAAAAAAATGAACCCGTGTTTTTTCTTTTCGTCGAATAGGCTTCGTAGGCAAGGACATAAACATTTTTTCAAAAATATGGTAAGACTCTTACAAAAAATGCATAATGTTATTCTTAATTAAATTTTATCACATATTTACTTAATATTTTTAGCATATAAAATATGATCAATTTTTTGTTATTTCATTAGCATATTTTAATCACCTGTAACTTTAGAACCACAAAAGCTTTTTCAATGTAACAAAGCTTAAATTAAATCATTTAATTCGTGCTTCATTTTATCTTCTTGCATTTTTTTGTAAGAGTCTTAGTTTTTTAGTTATTCAAGTTCTTATAAAGGCTCTTATTTACTATACTTTCGAGAAAATGTTTATATCCGTGTCTAAGGGGCCTATTCGACGAAAAGAAAAAACAGGGGTACGTTTTTTTTTAATCAAAAAATCATATCCCGATGTTTGAGCTAAATCCGTTTCCCGGAGGTGGGGTGCTCTCCTTATAAGTTATTCTTCAGGTTATTTTAGATTGAAATCACATTTAAAAAATAAAATAAAATTACTTAAACTCAATGAGCTCTATGAGAAAGCATTGCGTCAAAGCACTTGTTTTCAGCACGAAAACTAGCCATTTCACGACCTTGAGCTCATGAGAACATTGGATGAATATATCAAGAAGTGAAACAACTTTAAATGAATATATCAAGAATTAAAACATACAATTTTTTCGGCCCATTTGGCTGTCACCCCTTTCCATATGTTTTGTGCAGAGTCCTTCACTATAAGTTTCAGTAATACCAGTAATACACAATGAATTAGGTTTTTATAGATTTTATTATAAATTTCCAAAATTTAATATTATTTTTTTACAATTGAAGAATCAATTACATAAATTTTAGAAACACTTGTTAATAATTATTTCAAACATGAAAAACGGTGGCTTTAAGAGAAAAATAAATAGTTATTTTGTATTATTTTTAGAACCTTTACACCAAGAAAATTTACAATGAAGCATATACCTTATACTATATCAATTTTGTAATAAAGAATAATAGTGTAGAATTGAAATATCCTTCACTATAAAATTTACAAGCTGAGACTAATTAATTTATAAACTAGCCACTATTTTTTATTGTTAATTTTATGTTTCTAAAATAAAACTATTAAAAACTTATTTTAACTACATTAAAAATCACGGAAAAACTAATACACCTGTATTTGTAATGTCACGTATCATCATGAACATGTAAAAAAATACATCACTGAGCGTTGTGCTCTTCACAGCATTTGGCGATGTATGTCATTTCGATGCGATATGTTTGTCATTTATCGTACTATGTATTGCTGCTATCCATAAAACATTAGACAGTTATAGGTTATGCATATGCATTTATACTTAAAAATATGAAGCAAATATTCAAAATTTCATTCTTTCAATTTTCATACACAGGAAAATTTAATTTTTCTACACAAAAAATCCCTTGCGTTATTCAATCTGTATTTTTAACAAAACAGCCAACATATTTATAATATCGGGTAAGTTGGTAAGAAAAATCATTGCTATTATGGTGTCGTTCACTGCTAAAACCTGTGACGAACATTACATATAGCGGTGCGTCAGTCTTTCCGTGTACTTTGAAAATTACTTCAAAAATTCAAACATTAGAAAAACAATAACGATTATCATAAATATATTCATAATCTGCGCAATCACAAATCATTTTTGGACCATAATAGCAAAACTCTTCACAATTTCCATTATTAATAGCGCAACGATTATCTACGACTTTTGTAGATTGCATAGATGGAGAAATTATTCTCATTCCCATAATTTGTTGCTTAATATGATCTTCAATTTTAACTCCATCTATTGAAGTTTCCTTGTTAATACGCCATATACTGTTATTATTACTAATATACAACCATTGTTGATGTATATAAATGGTTTTTGCATAACTCACTGGAGAAATTGTTAGATTTTTCTCATCAGAACCGTCAAAATTCGTGTGTTTGATTATTGTAGTTAAATCATTAGTGGTAATTCTATATATCCTATCTTTGATGTAATCTATAGCTAATAATCTGTGTTCATGAATAAAAGGTTCAATTCTGATGCGAGATAATTCAGTTCCATTTGTATTTAATTTTTCTATATATCTGTTTGACCTATATTGATGCCTTTTGAAAAACAGATATTTGAAGCGTGGATAGATTACGTAAGCGTATGGACATGCAGAAAAATTCTCTCTACTGTCATAGTTATAGCGCTTCAAGGTTTTAATGTAATGTTTTCCTAATTTCACATTCAACATTTTTAATAAGTGTTGTTTACTTGGAGGTGCACGCTGAATATAGTACAAATTTCCTGTTAGCCAGTCATAAGCAATATCACCAATAATATAATCGGTACTCATTAATAAAATGGTTTCATTTCTTTGACTTTTTAATTTTATTCTGCGTAAAGATCTATCATCACTATAATATAAATAATCTTTCAAAAAATCATAATCAAAATGAATAGTTGGCTTTTTTTGTAAGTATGTGACATCATATGAAATAGGCCAAATGACATCAACAGCAGTAGTTTTCTTTACACTTAAACTTCTTCCTTTAATTTGATGTGCTTGTACATATAATATAAATTCAACGACTTGTCGACATGATTCTTCATTATAATCTAATTCCCATCCAATGTTGCACGCACAAGTAAATTTGTGATTGGGAATTAAAATTTTTAGGTGTTGACAAGAAGTACCTAAAGATTCTAAATTTGATGAAACGTTTTGATTGACACGAACAGGAGATAAAATAAATTTTGGGTCATGAAGGAAACCAATCATTTGACTTACATAGTTTTTGCATGGTTTGCTATTGCCAATTCCACAAGATGATAAAGTTGCATTTAAAGCTGCATCAGCTGGCCATATCCAATATAGTTGATTATCAAGTATTGTTAAACTAATGATATGCATATGATGTGTCAAGAAAGGTATCGAATTTTTTCCATCATAAGTTGAACTTTCGATATTGGTATAATAGTTAACCCAGTAAATCCTTTTTTCTTTTTGATCTATAGTTATTGCTGTAATTATGCCTCTATTCTAAACAATTTCTGTTAATTGATTACCATCCATATTGCCTTTGTGAATCTAAAATTTTATAAAAGTAAATGTAATAAGTTGAATAACATAAAAAAAATTTATTGACCAATCTTTCAAATTGTTCACAGAATTTTACCACATTCGAATTTTGAAGAATAAACATTGAGCCTTCAGTAGGATCCAATTCAATATCGCTGGAATTTTTCAAATTTGTTAAAACAAGACTGTAATATTTAGATTGTACATTGAAAACGATCAATCCTCCCATATTTTTGTCAAAAATATATAAATTGTTTGTGATAAAATCCATTGCCATTGCATACGGCTTTAATCTTGGTTCTTCAAATAAACTACTTACTTTTTGTTGTGGTTCAAACAAAGATTCATTTGGCAAATAATATAGTCTTGTAATGTTTGTTTCAGAAATGCTTGAAAAAATTATTCCCTCATTATATACAACCATTGCACCAATAGTATTTTCAGCCTCAAGTAAAAAGATGTACTTTTTGGTTAGTGGATTGAAAAAGTAAATACGATGATTGTCATGTACAATCATTCCTTGTGAAAAATAATTCTTGGATTTTCCAGTGATATTTTGTGTATTATCTTAAAAAATAATAAAAATTTATTTACTGTCACAATGTTTTTTTTATGAAATATTAAAAAATAAGCCAAATTAGTTGTTAAGAGCAGGTCGAATATTTCTGTCCTTTTCCTATCATACAATTGATATTTTTACAAAAAATAATAATTCTAGAAAAAAATAAAGAGAAAGACGCATCTTGTATCACAAAAAGCAATATTTTCTTTGATGAAGGAAATTTGATTTTATCGCTTTGTTTTCAAGAAAACCTTGAAAAACTTAAAACATACAGGTTAGAGTAAACAATTTTGTTTTTTAAGATTTTTTTTGAAAACGAAGCGGTGAAATGAATTTGTTTCCATAAAAAAAATGTTGCTTTTTATAAAACAAGATGCAGCTTTCTTTTTATTTTATGCTTAAAATATTAGTTTTTGGAAAAAATTGTTTTTTTTTATTAGAAAAGGACATGTTAGATATGTGTAGCGTCAACTATATCGAAATATGAAATTTTCGTTGTCTTATTTTAAAGTGAAACTTTGAAATGAATTTAACCCCTTTGAATGTGAAATAAACCTATTTTTTACTAACACAATTTTCCCTTTTTTGGCAATCTAAAATTTATTGAATTTAACACAAAATATAAAATTTGATTTTACATTTACCATATACAAACTAAAGAATTTAATTTTGACTTTACTTTAAATTTAATTAATTTAACTGTGACTTTATTTGTTGAGAAACTAAAATTTACTATTTAAAATTTCAATGAATTCATTAACACAATACTATTGGAATTTAAGATTTTACACTAGTTGAACTTTATCATTTTATGAATTCACTGCACTATAATGAAAAGAAAGGTTGAAATGAATTTAACCCAATTTGAGGGAAAAAGCCTTAAAGGCATAAAAAACCCTTTTATTAAATTTTACACTGCACTAAATTACAAGTTGAGATTGAATAAGAATTTACGCACGAATATTACGCTCGCAGGCACACGCGTGTAACCTCGCGATTTTCTGTGTTTAGTGTGAGTGCAACGAACGTGAAGACGTTGTTGGCTTGGTGACTTCAGAAGTCGTTAATGCGTACGCGCACGGCTTTGTTTTATGGTGTGTATCTGTTCGTTAGAGAACGAATGCGATTGATTATGAATCAGCTCTTTAGTACAAGAGCAGCCTTTTAGTACAAAGGCAAGAATTGTTAATTGCTATGTAAGCGTAAGTGGCGCTCGGTCGACAGAGAGAGATATTGCGTGTTAGGCGGCTGACTCTGAACTAAACTGAATTGACGCGTGTCTCTACTTTTATACTTTGACAAAAAGCTGTTCCGAACGTCTTAGAATTTGACAAACTTAAGGTTTGCGTTATCTCTCTGTGCCGGCCGCGCGCCCTTCGGGAGAGCTGTTTTTAAGAAAATGTGTTTAACGAACTTTATGTTCGTAGAAACGTGGTGCGACGCAACAATATGTAACCTCCTTTTAAACTTGAAAACAATATTTGATTAATTACTTTTTAAACTTATTTCATAACGTAAACATTTATATTCTCATTTTAACAAAAGAAAGATAGAGTATAAGTCCCGGTTACATAATATGCCTGAACATTATTCTGTGATTTCCATTAAAATACATGTAAAGCACAGAATTAGGTTCAGGAACAGTTACTGGGACACATGACCTATTTATGTACAACACGGGAACAAATTCTGTTTTTCTTCCTACTTATAAAGATCCTCGATTTGCTTCACTTTACTTATTCAGATCACCAAAAACTACTCTAAGATCATTTGTTGAGATAAGTATGACTCTATTTTGAATTTGGTTGAATAAGGTAATATCTCGCTTTTGATTAAAAAAAGTAATATGTCTTTAGAGGCGGAAAAAAGATACAAGTCGTCTGTAATTCATGAAAGGTGGTATCTCGGAACATAAATTTCATTCATATTAAACTGTACGCATAGCTAGATTTATACCACTTGATTTTCAAATTATCTCCAACTTAAAATAGTTAACAAAAAATTATACTGGCCGATATTGCGTTTTTTACCGTCACAATCAAGATATACTATCTTTCTTCGATTTAAAACGAGATATTAACTTTTTTGAAATATAAGTGAGATATCGGCGTATTCGTTCCGACAAAGGAAATAGAGTGATCTCTGATCATTCTATATCGTCGGTATATACGAACAAAGGCGCTCCTTCAAAAAAAGTCAGCGAAAAAAGGCGTGCTATGATTTTGACGACAAAAAAGGGCACATTATAGAGTTAACGGCGAAAAAAGGCACACTAAGAAATTGATGACGAAAAAGGGCGCATTGCAAAAATTGACGGTGTACAAAGGCGCATTACAAGAATTTACGGTGAAAAAAGGCTCACTACAAGAATTGATGGTGAAGAAAGGCGCACTATGAGAATGGACAGCAATTTCAAAGCCTTTTTCGCCGTCAATTCTTGTAGTGCGCCCTTTTTCGCTGTAAATTCATGCAATGCGCCTTTTTTCGCCGTCAATTTTTAAACGCACGCCTTCCTTCATCTTCAATTCTTGCAATGTGTCTTTTTTCGTAAAAAATTCCTACCGCGCCTTTGTTGATATCATTTTGCTAGCGCGCCTTTGTTCGTATATACCGAAATATAGGGTGATCTTTTTCATAGAAAAATATGCTGTTTTATTCCTTATTGCTCTATACACTATTAATTAAATATTTATTTATAACTTTAAGCATCAATTAATGTCAGAAGAATCTGAAACATATATTTAAAATACTTTTCATTAGATAAAATTTTTTTCATTGCATTTACTGGTCCTTTTATTATAAAAAATTATTTAAAAAATTCATTTTGTTAAAAAGTTATGAAGAAATAAAAATAAAATAGAATAAAATAGAGTATGTGGTGCATAATAACTTTTAAATACTTTATATTATAATCTTATGCGAAAAATTTTAAACAAAAATTCTTTCAATAAAAATTGTATCATAATTAAATTTAAAATAAATTGAATATTCCAAAGATATTTCAAAACTTGTGATCTACACTCTTCATGTCAATATTTAATAAGGGTTATGGAATAGTTTTCAATAAGTTAAAACCTTGTTTACTTCTTTCTACAAGATTAATTAAAAATAAAACTAACTTGTTTTAAACAGGCATATTGCTGTAATGATAATTATGATTAAAGTGAAGATTATTATGCTGCTGGGTATAATAGAAAATCTTGAAATGTTTTCATTAGAGTCTCTTTTTGGAGTATAGCCTTTAATTTCTACATCGATCTGAAAAGGAAAAAGAAATATATATTATACTTTGGAAATTAAATACCATTGTGTATTACTTAATTTATCAATTGAAAAGTGCGCCTTAATCCTATAATAATAATTCATTTTATTTGTATAAAAGCTTAATGATTCGTATTCTAAATCACAAAATTAATATTTTATATTTGTTCCTATCATACCTAAGGTGTTATTGTATCACCATTGCTTTCTTTTCAATTACAACCAAAATTTCTACTTTTTTTTACAATTTTTATTATAATAAAAAAACATTTTTGTAACGTAAATTTATCTTCTATAAAAATTTACTATCAGGTAGACTGGGACTGGTTGTCAATTTTTTTAAATTTGATTTTTTTTTGCAAAAAATATAAGATTTACGAAAAAAATAAAAAGCATCTTTCAAAGTACTCCGCTACAACAATATTCAAGAATTTTTCGAAAACTGAAAATCCAATAACAAAATAATTGTGTAAAAATGTTTTTCAGGCTCATTTTCATCACATCTAGTACAATGGATAAATATACTGACCAGGAGAGGCTATGAGCTTTGGGTCACAGATCTTGATAAAACTTTGAGATATGTTTTTAGGTACCAAAATATGAATAAAGCCAGAGCGGTACGGTCTAACGCTTCGAAAAACTGAAATTATAGACGTTTCCAGTCTTATTTGAAGAATAATGTAAAAAAAAGCTCCTGATTGAAGTGTGAATAATCCAGTCTAGAAATGTCTTTAATAAATCAACAGGGACAAAAATAAATGTACAGAAAGCAAGCTTTAATTGGCCGTTTTCAGAAATGCAAAATAATAATTAGAACCAGAGATATGTTCGTTCAAAGTTAAGAAGCAAGAAAGTACCAAAAATCACAAAATCATTGTCCTTTAGAATTTAGATGATTTTTGGTACTTTCTTGCTTCTTAACTTTGAACGAACATATCTCTGGTTCTAATTATTATTTTGCATTTCTGAAAACGGCCAATTAAAGCTTGCTTTCTGTACATTTATTTTTGTCCCTGTTGATTTATTAAAGACATTTCTAGACTGGATTATTCACACTTCAATTAGGAGCATTTTTTTACATTTTTCTTCAAATAAGACTGGAAACGTCTATAGTTTCAGTTTTTCGAAGCGTTAGACCGTACCGCTCTGGCTTTACTCATATTTTGGTACCTAAAAATATATCCCAAAGTTTCGTCAAGATCTGTGACCCGAAGCTCATAGCCTCTCCTGGTGAGAGGTGAAAGTGAGTTGACATATAAACTATTAATCATGAAATACAAATTGTGACCTTAAAAAATAAGTATCTATCATTGCCCGCGCAAAAAAATTACCATCGTCAAAGCATCGCAAATATCTAGACTGAAGCATCGCTGATACTTCAGTTGAAATATCGCAGATATGTCGGAGATGCTTTGTGCGAAATATCAGAAATACTTTAGGCGAAACATTGGAAATCGAGCGTCGAGTTACACTGACGTTCAAAAATTTAAGCTCACCTAAGAAAAAAAATCAAAATTTTTAAAATTTTATATTTCAGGAACTATACGTCATAAAAGACTTTTATACATCTCATTTGTAAGCTCTTGTGGTGCACTTTCAAAGTGTTATATACACATTTCTTTTACGATACGTAAACTCTCTTCTGGGCATATATAAAATCTTTAAATTAAAATAGTACATTACGCAACTAGTGCGCGAAACAGGTGATTCACGCACGAGTCGAGTTTTTGAAAAAAAAGATGAGTGCGTGGATCACCTGTACCGCGCACTCGTTGCGTATACTATTTTTTAACACATCGTGAGCGAAACACGATTATTTTTGCGATTACTTACCGAGCGGAGCGAGACGAGTAAATAATAAAAAATAAATGATAAACCATAAATATTTACAACTGCATCATTAATACAATAAATATTTTTATGTTTGCGAATAAAAACTTTTATTTACATTTATTTATTAGAGAAGATTTCTGATTTATAATAAATTCAAAAGAGCAAATGAAAACGCTCATTATTTAGAAGATTTTTTAAAATTAATTGTTGACTAGCTAAAGTTATTAGTTATTCATTAGAACAGTTTCTGGAATTAACTGTCAAAAAAATTGAATTTTTTTTCAAGAAAAATCTAAAAAAATAAATTAAACATTCATACTTGAAAAATTTAATTTTTTTAAATTCTATGATATATGTTATATAGTAAAAGTGACATATTAGTTATATACCTAACTTGAGCGTACGAAGGATTTATATGAGCGAGACTAATGTTTTTAGCTTGGGCAGTAGTCGGTCGAGGGCGCGCTTGCGCGCCCGAGACTGACTGCTGTTCAAGCTATAAAACATTAGTCTCGCTCATATAAATCCTTCGTACGCTCAAGTTAGGTAGATGATTTTATGTTATCGTAGGTCGTATGAGGGTCTATGAAAAGATTAAATACAAATAAAAAAACATTACAATAAAATATAAATTTTCAGATTATTTAATTGAAGAATTTGAAATTCTATTTATTTCAAGAATGCGCGCAAACAACTGAGCGGTGCCGGTATACTTCTGCCTATGCGACAGAGAGAGCCGACGACGAATTACGGGAACGACCGAACGACGCCGACGGAGAACTATAGCTTACTTTTAACTGCGCTCTTCTTTATCTGTCTTTGTCTTACTTGTAGCAGCGCGCTGACTCTACTAACCTTCTAAAAACATATTTTAGTGTTTTGCTCCGAACGTTCTTCAACAAGACTGTAGAATATTTGCCAATACACTTCAATATAGTGTGGCGTATGCAATAATATTCCATACTATAAAGTATTTTAAAGTCGTATACTCCATTGTATAATGTATTGCTAATTGAATATACTTTAGCTACGAGCAGAGCGGTATGATACCCCAATACCAATTTAGCTAGCTCCACGGGTATTCTACCGAATACGACATACTATAACATAAATGTTATATATATGTTACTCTTATATCTGATATATGTTATATTTTAAAAGTGACTAAATGTTTTACATCAATTCTACCTGTGAAAAACATTATGAGTGAGTAAATATTTACTATCTAAATCAACTTTATAATTGATAAAAGTAAAATCTTTTTGAAAAATATCATTTGACCTCTCTTTTACATATGAAACAATTCCCTGTTGTCTAAAAAAAACAACATGGCGTACATGTTTCGCACGTTATGAAAAAATATTAGGTTTCACACACGCAAAACAAGCATGAGAAACCGTGTTTCGCGCACGGAGTGTTAAAAAAATATTTTAAGACAACTTTGAGTTCTTGTACAAGATCTGAAAATTAACGTATCCTAAAACGATTTGAAAGGAAATTGCAAAAACTTTAAAACGAAACCTCAAACGTTATCTAAAAATGATTTGTCCCTACTAATCTAGGCGCCCAGAGGGTTTCGTATGAAGTTAGAGGTCCCACCAAGCAAGCAGGTGATTTATATGTATTTTGAGCCGCTGAATCCGAATTTGCAACTTGCTTTTCGCGCAAGTGGTCGAGTAATTTGTTATAAATAAATTAATTGTTTAAATGGCTATAGTTTATAAACTACAATAGATGCAGTAATTTTCTCTGCAAAAACTTGTTCTTTAATAAAAAAAAAACAAAAAAAATCGTTTTTGTTGTCAATTCGATAATTAGAACCAGAGATATGGCAAATATATTGCAAAAAAACATAGAGACGTAGCGGAAGCGCGCAACGCCCTGGTAAAAAACCTTATAATTCGACTACTAATTAATATTTTTTGAAGTTCAACATGTGTTTGAAACATGTCAGAGTCTCAGCTTTAATGATAAATTGTTATATATTACTTTCAAATGTTGATAAATAAGCTAGAATGATTTGAAACAGAAAAAATTTTCAATTTTTCAGAATTGTGTTTGTTTATAACGAAATAATATAGGTTAGCGAACAAAATATTTCTATATTTTTGATATAGAATGATAGGAAATTTGATCTTATTTAAGAATCTGTCTGGTTTTTCAAATTTAAGTAAATAGAACCTGAGATATCGCAAATTTAAGCTGTAGCGCCAACTCCTTGCAATACGACATATGTGTGCAATATAGCGATCGCTTTCCTTATTAAAAATTCTTTTATTATAAGGTAAGTAATCTCATCCTTTTCTAATAAAATCACTTTTGACTCGACTCTATTTTATATACTTTGTCATAATATTAATGATGTATAATCTTCGAGCATATACTACTGGAGGAAGCCTCCCAGCTATTAACTACGTTACAAGGCGAAGAGAGAAAAAGCCTCTATTTTGGTACGTGCTATCTCTCTCTCACTTTCCTAGTGGGAAACAGAAGCAGCCAATCAAATCAGGCTAGAGAGAGACAGCACGTACCAAAATGGAGGCTTTCTCTCTCTTCACCTTGTAACGCTTTCTGCCATTCGGAGGCTTCCTCCAGTAGTATATGCTCGAAGTGTATAATACATTTAAATGAAGTAGATTTAGGGTTTTAAATAATCATTGATTTTTCTACTATAATAGTAAACAATTTACTCAACTTATGGAGTATTTTTACATTTGTTTATTTTTTCGCAATTGCAAAAAGAACAACAATCTATTTTATTCAAAAAATTTGTTTTAACCTTCCGATTTATTAGAGTCATCTATTTTTAGCTGAATACTTTTTTATTATATTTTTATTTAATTTCCTAATACAGAGTTAAAATTAATTGTATTACAAAATGGTGTGGCAGTCTTTGGGACTGGCCGACAGAAGTGAAACTTTTTTACGAAATTATAGAACTCATAAATATTTATTTAACTTCTATCACTGTTTTATTTAATTTTAAGATAATTTTAAATCTAAATAATTATAAAATGAAATAAAACTAAATTAAAATAATTTTATTTATTTAAGGAATGAATTTTTTTAAATTTTTAATGAGATGGTGTATAAAATTTTTGTTAATAATATTTATTTTACAAAAATACAATTTAAAAAATGTAGGGAAGAGAGGGGTTCACCATAAAACATTATAGAGAAAGAAAGAAAAAGAGAAAACGAGTGCTATCGCTTTCTTTATTTATTCAGATCAGATTCAGATATTTGTATTGCATATATAGTATACATGTATACATATACTATATCTGTCCGTTTGACATCAAGTCAGTCCCGCCAATTTTTTTTTATACGTATTTAGTACCATGATTTACATATAGGAAGCGCAGACGCTCCTCCTATATATATATATAAACTTCCGTTTCATTATTTCCGTTGCATGTACCGTCATGAAATCAATTCACTCCCGTATAATTTTTTTATACGGCTCTTATGGGAAGTGTATACCGTCGGTAAAGAAGTTTCACTTCAAAAATGATGAACAATTTATCATTAAAGCTGAGACTCTGACATTTTTCAAACACATGTTGAACTTCAAAAAATATTAATTAGTAGTCAAATTATAAGGTTTTTTACCAGGGCGTTGCGCGCTTCCGCTACGTCTCTATGTTTTTTTGCAATATATTTGCCATATCTCTGGTTCTAATTATCGAATTGACATGCAACAAAAACGATTTTTTTTGTTTTTTTTTATTAAAGAACAAATTTTCGCAGAGAAAATCACTGCATCTATTGTAGTTCATAAACTATAGCCATTTAAACAATCAATTTGTTTATAACAAATTACTCGACCACTTGCGCGAAAAGCAAGTTGCAAATTCAGATTTAGCAGCTCAAAATACATATAAATCACCTACTTGCTTGGTGGGACCTCTAACTTCATACGAAACCCTCTGGGCGCCTAGACTATACGATATAGCTGTTTTTACGAAAAAATGCCATTTTTGGAAAATGTATTATGCTTCGAATATTATGATTTCTACGAAAAAATAACAGAGGAAAAAAAGTTGCCTTTTTGGATAGAGAATCATATTAGAATACTTTTGAAGCGAAAAAAATTTTTTAAATTTTTTGTATACATTTTTCCATGCAAACGTACATAAATTATTTATTAACCCTTTTAGTCACGAATTATTTTCGCAAAAACACGTATTTTCTATCATACATTAATTTTTTAGATTTATTAACAATCATATATTCAAAATATATCATATGATACTTATAAAATGAACACTCATTTATATGAAAATGCAAAAAGAATAAAGATTAAACTTAAAGTGCGAATTAAACAATAAAAAAAGAAGATGAGAAAGGTTGCCACTATAGTGGCTCCTGTGACTGAAAGGGTTAAAAAAAAATTTTTTCAGTTCGAAGAAAAGAAGATTTATTTTTTTGCATTAAAAGTATTCTAACTTGATTCTCTATTCAAAAAGGCAACTTTTTTATCTTTGTAATTTTTTCGTAGAATGCATAATATTCGAAGCATAATACATTTTCCAAAAATGGCATTTTTTCGTAAAAACAGCTATAACGTAGTGAAAAATCATTTTTAGATAACGTTTGAGGTCTCTTTTAAAGTTTTTGCAATTTTCTTTCAAATCGCTATGGGTTTTTGCAGATACGTTAATTTTCAGATCTTGTATAAGCAGTCAAAGTTGTCTTAAAAAATTTTTTTAATTTAAAGATTTCAAATATGCGCAGAAGAGAGTTTACGTATCGTAAGAAAAATGTTAGCATAACACTTTGAAAGTGCACCACAAGAGCTTTCAAATGAGGTGTATAAAAGTCTTTTATAACATATAGTTTCTGGAATATAAAACTTTAAAAATTTTAATTTTTTTTCTTAGGTATGAGCTTAAATTTTTGAGCGCCAGTGTATGTCCATATTATCGCAAAATAATTTGTTAATTCACCAATATATCTCCACGGGGCTAATCCTAGGTATTGCCCTTATATTGCGCAAACATGGCAAAATTTTTAAATTTTACATTTTTTAACAAATTTCCCTAATAATATTTTCAATATATTTGCATATATGGCTTTTGATAAATAAATTTTTCTCTATTGTTTATAAAATATATTATAAAGGAATAAATGAATAAAGATATTTCTAGGTTCTATGACATAGATAATATTAGTATGTATATTTTTTACATAAAAACAAACACATGGTAATAAATTTATTTCAATTATATTAATTTCTCCTTTACTTCTGATTTGATGCACAAATTCTAAGATAATATGACCAATAGTTATTGCATGAGGGTTGAAAGTTACAAATTTTTTTATTACTGCACAATATTTGGGTTGAAAATTACAATCATCGATACAATCACAATAATCTTTTATAAAGAATTGGATCTAATAAATTTAGGGGGGGGTCCAATATATAGAATGTTCATCTAAAATTTGCGTCAAAAATACGAATTTCATTTATTCGAACAATTATTCTGAAATTTCGAAGTTCGAATTTAAGAAAATTCATAAAATAGAAACGTGTAAACTACAAATGCCCAATGAACCGAAGTTAGATTATTAGAATATTATTTATTCGACATTAATAATAAGTCAACTATTTCGAAATTACAACTGCACTAATAAACATAAAAATAAAATAGAAATTTATTTAACCGAAAACTACTAACTAGGAGAGTGTCACACCTCCGGATCACGGATTTTGCTCAAACTTCGAGATAAGTTTTCAGATGACAGAATTTGAAAAAAGCTAAAGTTATAGTCACAAACACTCAATATTTCCCTAGTTACAGGCAATTTAAAAAAATCACTAAAAAAGTTACTAGATTTTTAAACGCATATAGTTCTCTAGCATTGATAGCTAGAAGCTTAAAACTTTTTTTAAATTAAAGCTGAGCTCAAATCCTTTCGAAACAGTAGTTACAGCATATCAAAATATTATTTTTTCCCAAAGATATAGCGTAATAAAAATTGGGCCTGAATTTTCTTTTTAAAACATTAATTAATAATAAAAGCTGAAATTAAGTTCAACCTTTATTACGCTATATCTTTGGGAAAAAATAATATTTTGATATGCTGTAACTACTGTTTCGAAAGGATTTGAGCTCAGCTTTAATTTAAAAAAAGTTTTAAGCTTCTAGCTATCAATGCTAGAGAACTATATGCGTTTAAAAATCTAGTAACTTTTTTAGTGATTTTTTTAAATTGCCTGTAACTAGGGAAATATTGAGTGTTTGTGACTATAACTTTAGCTTTTTCCATATTTTATCATCT
The DNA here is from genome assembly GCA_017163975.1 of Anastatus disparis. Classification (NCBI taxonomy): domain Eukaryota; kingdom Metazoa; phylum Arthropoda; class Insecta; order Hymenoptera; family Eupelmidae; genus Anastatus; species Anastatus disparis. Next base: position 2,769,811 of record JAFFSR010000292.1, on the reverse strand, counting down.
GAAAACTTATCCCGGAGTTGGAGCAAAATCCATGATCCGGAGGTGTGACACTCTCCTAGTAAGTTTAAAACATTAGCAATAGATAAATCAGTGATTTTCGATTAAATAAATTTCTATTTTATTTTTATGTTTATTAGTACAGTTGTAATTTCGAAATAATAGACTCATCTTTAGCGTCGAATAAATAATATTCTAATAATCTAACTTCGTTTGATTGGGCATTTGTAGTTTACACGTTTCTATTTTATGAATTTTCTTAAATTTGAACTTCGAAATTATAAAATAATGGTTCGAATAAATGGGATTCATATTTTTGACGCAAATGTGAAATGAACATTCTAAATATTGGACCCCCCCAAATTTACTTATATTTATTTTTCCAGTATGTTAATCGTAAATGTACGTCAAAATTATTACCATCAGAATATATTACATGTGTAAATTTAATGATATCATCATTAAGATCCAAGAAGAGAATAAAAGAAGCATGAAAAAAAAAATTTTATTTAATGAGATTAAAATGAAATGGTTTGATTTTTTTACAATATGAATACAGTTTATTTCGACGTTTATGTTTTGATAAGAATTTCTTATTATTATATTAGAATAATAATAAAGTAATTCTAACCGAGGTAAATAAAATTTTAATTTTATCATTCTAGAATTGATAGAACTGATATGTTATAATTTGTTGATTATTATTATATTTAATAATTATTTATTTATTATTATTCGTAATGTTATTTTTGCTATCGGAATATAGTTTCATAATGAATATTATTTGTTAAATAAATCTTTAAATGCAATTAATAAAGTTAATAAATATATTTGGAAAAATGTAAATATTATTTTGGAAACTTTATAGATACATCGGCGAACCATCGCCCATACATTAGGGAAGTTTGTTGAAAAATGTAAACTTTAAAAATTTTGCCATGTATACGCAAAATATAGGCAATACCTGGGATTAGCACCGTGGAGATATATTGGCGAAATAATAAATTATTTTGCGGTAATATGGACATAACTTGGCGCTCGATTTCCAATATCTCGCTTAAAGTATTTCCGATATTTTGCACAAAGTATCTTTGATACATCTGCAATATTTCGGCTGAAGTATCAGCAATACTTCGGCGGTGGTAATTTTTTTTGTGTAGGTAATTTCAACAAAATTTATTATTTTTTATTATAATTGTATACTGGACGGACACTGATTCGCGACCCACTGCATATTCAAAAGGCACGAACATGGGGTCGCGAATCAGTGTCCGTCCAGTGTACATTATATATTGTAAATATACAAAGCTTAATTTGATAAATATACAAAATAGTAACGAAAATTAGAATGATTGAACATTTCACCAAATACATAAAATAATCATAGTCTGCATAACAATTTAAAGTTGCATATGAAAATCATATATAATAATATGATTATTACATTTTATATTTAAATTGCATGCCATGCAAATCGACAACTTACACCAACCATAGCTGAAAACTTAATTAAGATTCTTTACGAAGTTTTTTTTTAAATATTTCAAAAATTATTAGTGCATATATTTAAACTATAAGTGAAGCTCCATGGTATAGTGTAGTCGATTTTTTTCTTGAAACTTAGAATCGAGTATTGAATACAAGTGATTTGAAACTTACTAATTTTATTAAGAATATGTTAAAATATTAAAACTGACTTTGCAGTGTGTCTACTAATAATTTTAATCAATGAATAATAGAAAATATTCACAAGATTATTGTACACCGTAGGTTTAAGCAACACGACTTTTATTTTTAAACTTATTCGCGATTCGCTTATGCACCTCTATTGACAACTAACCACAGTCTTCTCTACGTATACTTAATAAATTTCATAAATTAAAAGTGAGTGTATGTTACCAATATTATAAATAAGGTTATGGCACCAGAATTAAATCAGACTTCAATATTTAATCAATTTTATCTAAATTGATATTGATATTAGTAAAATATTATAGAGTGAAATATTGATAAACTAATGAAATAAGTAAATTAACTATTTCTGTATATTAAAAAAAAGCTTCACCTAAAAAATCATAATATATGATTATTATAATATATGTTTGAGCAGTGATTTTTTAATATAAATTTAATTTTGGTAATAATTGATTGAATATCAGAGTCGTTATTTTATTTTATATACAAAAATATTAAATATTTTTGCAAAATTTAATAATAAGATAGAAAACATGCACTAATTTATATTATTAAGAAAATTATACATACCATTAAATATTAAAACTTCAACGTTACGTTGACTATAAGTTTGATTCATTTTTATAATTTAAATTAAGATATTTAGATAAAAATTTTAAAAATTATTCGTAAACTTTCATATCTTATGCACTATTTTATTTAAAAACATAACAAAACATTTGTGCAAAATGAAATAATGCATACACAATCGAATACTGAGTGCTTACAATTATTTGAGAGCAAATTACTCATAATATAAAATAAATACACATTTATCTTTGGCTAATGACGTGAATAAATTCTGATAAACATCCTTCCTGTAGAAATAACAATAAAAATTGAAGACTGATAAATAGATACTGATAAAAATTTTATATCACTCTAACCTCAAATCATAACTTTAATATGATTATTCGGCTATCGTGGTATAAAATACATTATGGAACAGTTGTGTAAAGGCTTTTTTAACTCGTTACAACCCTCGCCTTCGGCTCGGGTAAACTTCTCGTTTCGTAAATAAAGCCTTTACACACCCGTTGCATAATGTACTATTTTTTATTTTTCAAGAAATACAGTGGCGTCCATGGAGTAAAAAAAGTGTTAGAGAAAAATCATTATTACTCGGTAAAAATAAGTCGCATAAAAATTAAAAAAAAAGCATTTGAACCCTGGTAGAATTTTAAAATAGTTTGCAGCTAGATATTAGCTAATATTAAACAAAATAACTTAATATTAGCTAACCTCTTAGCCAGAAACCTCGCCAATATTCTCATTCTCTTAGCTATCTTCCATCTAGAAATTAACTAATAACATATATTTATATGTATTAAATAAAAATTGTAGAAAGTGAAATATAGCGAGAGCGGAAAATACGCGGGCAGCGATAGTCCGATTTTCTCCTGAGGAGAATATACGACTTTTTTCATACCGGGCAGCAAATTCACTATGAAAAACAAACAATAAATCGTTTAATTAATAATAATTTTAAAAGTGGTACTAGTTCGCTCTCCCGTAGGACCGCGTGCATCTTTTTTTTAGATTGTGTACGTGCGCGAGTGACACTTTTTTTCTGCTACGTATATGACACTAGTATCTTGTGATGATAATTCATAAATAAAAAAAAATCTACGCACTGTTCTCTTACATACACAACACAATATATTCCCGTGATTATAATTCATATAAATAAAATAAGCAATAATTAAATAAATGTTAAACACAAGTATAAAATCAAATCTCAACCGGAATGCGTTTACAACGAATTAAAGTCGTTTTGACTATCTCTCTCTTTCTACTTCTCAAAGACTACATAAGAAAAAGAGAGAGAGGGAGAGAAACAAGTTTTACTATATTAAAGAATTGCTCGCTTTTACCATCTCTTTCTCTCTTAACGGTTGTATAGAAAAAGGAGAGAGACAGCATAATAGTTACTATAATCGTTCACGCGCATGCGCAAAGCTTCAAACTATATTACCATAACATTTTACTTTTAGTTAACGAGTTGTCAGCTATAAGTTAACAATGAAATACTTATTTTCTTAGTTAATGAATCTAGCTAACTGTTAATAAGCTAACCAGCCGAGCTGGTTAATTTTCTACCAGGGAAAGTAGAGAAAAAAAACTATTTTTCTATGAATTTTAATCATTTTTCCAAGTTATCTGTTGTATTGTAAAATCTCTACAAAAAGATACGAATCATGCGAATTTCATAAATTCGTTTCTGGCCGTACAATTTTTTAACCACTTATTACAAAAATTTTGAAAAAATATATTTGATAGAAGACTAAAAATGCTTTAATTTCATATGGTTATAAATTTCATCAGAGTTTTTTTAAAAGAATTTTAAAATTATACTGAATATACTGATGTCAATTCAGAAATTTTTGCGATATTCAAGGAATTGTGGTATGATCTAAGAAATCATTGAAAATTAATCGTTTACTATTCATAGAATATATAGGATGATGAATTCAACAAACCAAACATGAACATTATTAATCAATTTTCTAGATTTTCTAAAAAATTTTTTAATATCGCGAAAAATTTTGAATTGACATCAATATGTTTAACACAATTTTAAAACCCTTTTAAAAAACTCCTACAAAATTTGTAACCATATAAAATTAAAGCATTTTTAGTCTTCTATCAAATATATTTTTTCCAAATTTTTGTAATAAGTGGATGAAAAATTGTACGGCCAGAAACAAATTTATAAAATTCGCATGATTCGTATCTTTTTGTAGAGATTTTACAATACAACAGATAACTTGGAAAAATGATTAAAATTCATAGAAAAATAGTTTTTTTTCTCTACTTTCAAATGTTTTTTTTTTAATTTCTATGCGACTTATTTTTACCGAGTAATAATGATTTTTCTCTAACACTTTTTTACTCCGAGTGATCCCAAATTTATGGACGCCACTGTATATTGCATTTTTAATTGCATATTAACAGGAGATATTTCTTTAATATTATAATTGTTCTTTGATGGGAAGGTAATTAGCGAATAAAAACTCCTTGCACACAGCAACACAACACTCTTATTTATAAATTAGAAGTTTTTATTATATACAAACGCCTCACACTCTCTTATACAAAACGTTGAACTCGTTATTCAATTTAACTAAATCACAAATCAAAACGAATACAAAATCTTCCAATACTGTCCGTGGCATCGATCAACAAAGACTAAAGACAGGAAGCAAGATATACGGAGAGAGATGCTAAGAGGGCACCACTGCCCACGAGAACCATAGAAAAATTTAAATACATGAAAAATATACGCTCACTCTTAACATTTAATTTTAAATAACTCAATGAAAAACTGAAATCACGATTTTGTAATCAAAGATTTAATTAAAATAATTTTAAAGTAAAATTTTATTAAGGGTGACAACTGTAATATGTGATCCAATATAGTACATTTTGTAACGAGTTTCATATAAATGCCTTTTCATACCAGTTGTGAACTGTATTTTTTGCCATGAGAGCCAAAAAAGAGCAACGAAGTTGCGATTCTGACGTTAGGATGGCAAAAGGTAATTTTACATAATTCATTAATTTATGAAATCAATTAAAATTTATTTAGGCTGAACTAAATATTTTCTAATTAATAACTAAATATACACTGTAAAAAAAATAGCGGGAAATCACGTCGTTGGTTGACGATTTCAATGCGACCATGCATCGTCGAGGTTATTTAACTTCGTTCAACAGCGACATTTTAACGTGCTTTGCGTGATTTCATGTAAACTGAACACGAGATTTTTAGGTTAAATCAGTTAGATGTCGTGCTTCAACGATGTTAAATAACATCGACGTTGCATGGTCGCATTGAAATCGTCGACCAACAACGTGATTTCTTGCTATTTTTTTTTACAGTGTACTTAATGTTTGCACAAAACCAAGTTACAAAAGTTGTCAATTACGTTCTCGGTAACTGGTGACTGGTTGAATCAGTTTAAAATAAATCTTAAATTTTAATAATTTCATTAAAATTTATGTATATGAAAGATCATTTTTTAAATATAAACATATACTTTCTACATTTATTTAAATACATATTGTTATTTTTTTACACAAAACAATATATATTTGAATTAAATGAATATTTATTTGGCATAACAAATTAAGAATCTCATAAAAGACTAACCAATTTCGAATTAAGGAGATGTAAAACGGACACTACACCTGTACTCATAAATATTAACTGTCTTTCCATTTTATTGTTGAATTTCCAGAAAAGAAATGCATTAGCTTATAGTATGTACCATGATGATTATTTAGTTAAGTTTTCAAATAAATTTATTTATTAGTAGAGCTGCACAATAATCGATATTGTATCGATATTGTATCGATATCGTATTGATTTCAAAGTATACTCATCCTAACAATAACAATAACGATACGATAACTATATTTTGAGAATTTGACGATATTGTATTGATAATATTTTCGCCCCAATATTATTGAAAATATTGATATCGAATAAAACAAATTGATATTCTAAAATGTATAAATGAATATAAGCAGTAATTATTGAAGCTATGTTTCTTTTGTGTATTACTTTAAAGATATAGAACTATCTGCATATTATGCGTGTATATTGAGGCGAGAGAGAGACTTCCACGCCAGTTGAAAGACTTTTTTCAGAAGCAATTTTGGTAACAACCAATAAAAGGTGTTCATTAAAAGATGAGAGTTTGAAAGAACTTATTTGTATCAATCAGTGGATGAAGAATTCTTATAAAAAAATATATGTGAAGTGGATTTATAATATCACTTTCTGACTCAATTAGGTTTTAAGTATTTTTATTTTGTTACCAAATTATTTCTTAACTATTTTTCAGTATTAAATTTTCATTTAATTTAATGTAGTTTTTACTTTCTCATAGAGAAAGCTTTGTATCGGCAAAAATTTTTTTTTTCTACTTTTTCATTAATTTATACATATTTGGACTCAGGGAGTCGAAAAAAGTGGTTTAAAAAGTGATCGAAAAAATTTTTATTTTTCATTTTTTTTCTATTTTACGAAAACTATTCGATAGATTTTCTCTAAAATTTGTATGCAAGTTATTCGCTATTGACTAAAGAAAACAAGCTTTGGAAAACTTATTTTCTTTATGTTGTAATAATTTTGAAGCATTTTGAAAATTTTGAAAAAAATTCATTTTTTATTTTTTTGGTATTTTACGTAAACTACTCGATTAATTAACTTAAAATTATGCATGGGAATTATTTTCAACTGCTAAAAGAATGATGACTTTTGAAAACCGATTTTCTTAGCGTAATTTTAATTTTAGAAAATTTTAAAAATTTTGAAAAAAATTTTTATTTTCTATTTTTTTTCTATTTTACGTAAACTACTCGATAGATTTGCTCTAAAATTCGAATACAAGTTAATTGCTACTGTCTTTATGAAACAAGTTTTTAAAAAATAATTTTCTTAGCGTAGCTCTTTGATTACTTCTTCTGATATCTGATTTAACGCTCTCACTAACTCTTTTCTTACTTTCTCATTTCCTCTTAGTCCTTCTATCTCACATCGATCCTCATTTTTACCCTCTTACACTCATTTTCACTTTTTCCCTTCTCAATTTTTCTTGAATAGAAATTATGTTTTTTACATTGAAATCATATTTTGAAAAATAAAATCAAATTACTCTAACTCAATGAGCTCTATGAGAAAGCATTGCGCCAAAACACTTGGCAGCGTTTTTAAATTAATTTAATAAAGTTTATTAATATAGTGAACTAATAGTTATTTGTATTGAATTTGAAAATTGACATTTTTATGTATCTATAAAATTTTTATAAATTACACAATTACTTTTCACAAATAAATTTGCTTATGTTAAGTAAAAAATTATTACGGTTTAATGATCAGTCAATAATATTTTTGATTTTGTAATTTTTAATTTCAATAATTTATTGTTTACTGTATCGATATCGAATCAAAACCAATACAATACGAAAATATTTCCTAAAAAATATTGTTGATATCAATACAATACAATAAATAATTTTTTGATTTGATTCGATATCAATAATTTATTAAAATATCGGTATCGTATTGTGCAGCTCTATTCATTAGTTTTTAAGATATTTGGATTTCTGCTACAAAATCGAAAAATTTTAATAAATATAATATTGTAACCCAAAATTCTCAATAACTAATACATGAATTTATTTAACAATTGTTTAATACACTAACCTGATTAGTGTATCTTTATAGAAATTAATCTACAAAGATGATATTACAAATATGATAATTTTTTGTATTAAAATAAATGTAAAACTCGCTTTACTTTGAAGGCATGTTATTTCTTATATTAGAGAAGATAGTCGAAGTGATGTGCACTCGACCAAGTACAAACTGTTACTGCCTTTCGGTTTAGGTAAAAACAAACGTAAACGCAAGTATACATAGGTAAAAAATACAATATGAAAATATTTTACGCTTGACGAGTTAACACGAGCCGAAAAGAAAATAATTAAATTCGGTCTAATTTCAACCTTTTATTAAGAAGTTGAACTATTGGAGAAAAACTATGTTTAGCAGATTTCTCAACATTTTCTATTGAAGTAGAGGCAATGTTAAATTCCCAACTCTTAACACAAATGTCATCAGACATAAATGACCTTTCTGCTCTATTTCCCGAGCATTTTCTTATTGGTGATTCATTGAAAAGCATGCCTGAAAACGATTGTAAAAAATATCTATCAACGAACTCAAAATAAGACACAACAAAAAAAACTCGCAGCTCTTCTTATGGACAATAAAAAAAATGAATGAATAAATGAACTGTTGATCGCTACTCTCTCAACGGGGGAGAATTATCGTACAAGCATATATTTTCATAATTTGTAATTCATAAATAAGAATGTAAAATAAGTCATAATGTATCTTAGTATTAATTTAATTGATAATATTTTCAAATGTATTCAACGTTATAGTTAAAATATTTTTCTTAGTATTCTCTTATATTTAGAAATATGTGTGAAAGATGTTAAAGCGATTTAAAAAAGGATTCAATATGTAGCAAATACAAATAAATGAACCATTGCACGAACCTCTGCAAAGAGGCACTCTTCTTTCTGTACTAGTAATAAAAATAAATGTATTTATGACGAACGGAGCGACCGATGAAAATTAAAAACAACGCCATATGTTGACCATGCGGGATTTTCCGTTAATCCTTAATCTCACTATAAAACTTTCTCTGTACAATAAAAACCTTTTTCTTGTCTTAACTAAAAATCCCATAGAAACTATTTAAGAAATATTTTGTAAAACGTCAGAACCTTTGCGACCATCACAGCGAACACATCTCGCTTCGTTTGTCACTCCTCAACTGAATCTTATTAAAGTAATTTATATATTCATACATCAATCTTTTCATTTAACAGTTTACCTTTTTAAAACTTAACATTGCTTTAGTAAATTAATTTGGACTAAAGCGCACAATTTACATTTGTGCAATTCTTCATGGTCCTTCGACCCCGATACGTCCAGCATTATATACTTATTTAATACTAGTGAATTAAACATTAAGTGAAGAAGTGAAGTGTTGTGTAAAAATAATAAAACGAGTGTGCGTTATACAAGTGTTTTAACACAAACAAACAACAATACAAATTACCAATAATAATACAACATATATAATAAAAGTTGTCCGAGTACAACATATATATGTAATAAAAGTTGTCCGAGTACAACATATATATGTAATAAAAGTTGTCCGAGTACAACATATATATGTAATAAAAGTTGTCCGAGTACAACATATATATGTAATAAAAGTTGTCCGAGTACAACATATATATACATATAATACAAGTTGTCCGAGTACAACAAATATAATAAAAGTTGTCCGAGTACAACATATATATAATAAAAGTTGTCCGAGTACAACATATATATACATATAATACAAGTTGTCCGAGTACAACAAATATAATAAAAGTTGTCCGAGTACAACATATATAATACAAGTTGTCCGAGTACAACACATATAATACAAGTTGTCCGAGTACAACACATATAATAAAAGTTGTCCGAGTACAACATATATAATACAAGTTGTCCGAGCACAACGTATTACAAGTTGTCTGAGTACAACATATATAATAAAAGTTGTCCGAGTACAACATATGCGTTATACAAGTTGTTCAAATACAGCACATACAACTTGCTTCGATAAATTAAACTATAAATGCGCGAACAGGCCTGTTCAAAAATCTAATATACAGTGTTAAAATACTAATCTTAAAACACAAAATATATAAACGCAAGAATTTAATCACACAACTTCACGTAATTCTTCACATCAATAGAAGCTCCAGTCTTCAGACACAACTTTACATTTGAGGACAAATTGGTCAACACATTCACTGGTAAGTGCTTAATTTGAATCACCAATTATTTAAATTTATCATAGATAGGGAGCATAAAAACAATTCAATTTCATTTTAATATTTGCCTCTATTTCATTATGGAAATCGACCGAGTAAAAACTTTAAAAATTAAACGCGATACAATTAAAGGTTATTTAAATTCATTTAAAACCTTTTTAACTCATTATAATAAAGATATTGATTTTGTTCAATTACAAATGCGTTTACAAAAAACCGATGAATTATTCGAAGGTTTCGATATAATGCATGACGAGTTAGATCATTTAGATAATTCAGAGTCCAGTAAAGTAGAAAGATACAAAATTTCAGATGATTATTACTTTGTAATAAGTACTGCTCGACAATATATATCAGAGGTGACCTTACAACAGCATAATTTAAATCAAATACGCAATAATTTACCGACCGCGTCAGTAAGAAATGATTCTATAGTAGAAACGAGACCGACGTCAGGTAGTAGAAAACGTAAAATGAAGCTCCCGGAGACTTCTATTCCGCGTTTTAACGGGCAGGCAGAAGAGTGGTTGTCGTTTAAAAATTCCTTTAATGCACTCATTCATTCGTGTGACGATTTATCCAACGTTGAAAAATTACATTACTTGCGATCAGCTCTTCGTACAGAAGCCTTAAGAAAAATTCAAGTCTTAGCGATTACTGACGAAAATTATACGCGTGCATGGTCCATTTTAGAAAGAGCGTACGAAAATAAAAGAATTCTAATTTCACGACACTTATCTTTATTGTTTCATTTACCCAATCAAGACAAAGACAGCCATAGAGACTTAGAAAATTTAGCCGACGAAGCACAACAACATGTGCAATCATTAGCAACATTAGGTGTAAATATACCCTCGGAAATTATCGTTAACATTTTAGAAGAAAAACTAAATAAAAGTTTAAGAATGAAATGGGAAGAAAGTCTAAAAAGAGACGAATTTCCTACTTCTGACGAAATGATAGAATTTTTATATAAAATGTCTGCCTCGCTCTCAAGACATGACAATGAAAAAAGAAGTACAAATACGCGAAACGATTGGGGATCGTCAAATAAAATACGTAGAGAAGAAAATAAATTTACTGTTAAAAACTTCGTAACAAACAAAAATAAATGTTATGCCTGTTTTAAAGAACATCACGCGTTATATCAATGTAAAACATTTCGAGACCTACCAATTTATCAAAGGATGAAAATTGTTGAAGATGCTAATTTATGTAAAAATTGTTTAAAGTCACACGGAAACGAGGAATGTCGGTACGGAAATTGTCAAAAATGTAGCAAAAAACATAATGTTTTATTACACATTTGGAAACCTAATCACAACGAAATTAAAATCGCCTAGAAAAAACTCACCAATTCATCGTCTTAACTAGTAAAAGAACATAAAATTAATTGTCTCGCCGCGAAGACAGCGTCAACTTCCTTTGATTTAAACAAACGCAAACGTATAAGTTTAAAATCATTGCAGAACCTACATAATTTGTAAAGTATTATTAAACACTTGTTCGACTGTTAATTTTATAACTGATCAATCAACGAAAAAATTAAAATTACCTAAACAACGTTGTTCATTAACTGTAGCAGCCATAAACGATTTAAAAACAATTGCCAATTATTTCACGGGATTAATATTTAAATCAACCTATTCAGAGTTTAAAAAGTCGCTTACTCTTTCTATCGTACCAAACATCACAGATTCAATTTCAAATGAAACTTATTCTCGAGAGCAACTAAATATTCCATTAATTTCAAATTAGCAAATCCTAATTTTCATAAACCTTCACTTATAGATATGTTAGTCGAATCAGGACTTCCATTGTCAATGTTTTGTAACGGTCAAATAAAATTATCACAAAACGATGATTTAATTCTACAAAAAATTAAACTCGATTGAATAATAGGCGGTGGTTTAAATTTATTGAAATACAAAAGGTATCAATGTATGTTAACTGATTTACAATTTGATTTAGAAAAATCTTTAAAGCTTGAAGAAATTTCGCATAAGAAACGAAACTAGATAAACGACGAGTTATTTAGTAAGAATTATTTTAAGATTCACGTGCGACGAAATAAGGACGGTCGATACACGATTGCTTTACTTAGGCGAATCGCTATAAATAACCTTAAAAAGATTGTGATTTTTACAATAACAATTAAAAGGTAATAATGTTTCTAAAAATCAATATATCAATGCAATAATTGAATACATCGAATAAAATTATACGTCTGAAAGCTATTCGACGAATTCAGATGATATTTATTTGTCTCATTACGCGGTAATAAAAAATTCGAATCACACTACAACGTTACGATGCATCGGTCAAATCCACGAACGGTATTTCTTTGAATAACATCCTAACAGTTGGTCTCACTATTCAAGGTGAATTGCTTGACATTTATTACGTTTTAGATTGCCTATTTAATTTGCCAACAAATATTACACAGCATTATTATACTCGAAATCACGAGTCACACTCTTAAAAACAAGAACAGTGACGAAAACGGATTTAAAAATTGATATCGTACACGATCGCATGATAAATCCAACAGACACCTTATCTCGAGAGCAATTACCACACGAATTTATGAAAAATATATCCTGGTTACATAGGCCTGCTTAGCTACAAGGGTATGAATCATTGTGGCCAAAATTTTCAATACCGAGAATAGATCATGATTTGAATCATCTTATTAAATTGTTAAAAACTTTCTTCATGTACAAAATCAATCCGCATCATCGCAATATGCCTTAAAATCATTGAAAGATATCGAAAATCGAAAAATTTTACGCTTGACGAGTTAACACGAGCCGAAAAGAAAATAATTAAATTCGGTCTAATTTCAACCTTTTATTAAGAAGTTGAACTATTGGAGAAAAACTATGTTTAGCAGATTTCTCAACATTTTCTATTGAAGTAGAGGCAATGTTAAATTCCCAACTCTTAACACAAATGTCATCAGACATAAATGACCTTTCTGCTCTTACTCCCGAGCATTTTCTTATTGGTGATTCATTGAAAAGCATGCCTGAAAACGATTGTAAGAAATATCTATCAACGAACTCAAAAAAAGACCAACAACGAAACTCGCAGCTCTTCTTATGGACAATAAAAAATGAATGAATAAATGAACTGTTGATCGCTACTCTCTCAACGGGGGGAGAATTATGTACAAGCATATATTTTCATAATTTGTAATTCATAAATAAGAATGTAAAATAAGTCATAATGTATCTTAGTATTAATTTAATTGATAATATTTTCAAATGTATTCAACGTTATAGTTAAAATATTTTTCTTAGTATTCTCTTATATTTAGAAATATGTGTGAAAGATGTTAAAGCGATTTAAAAAAGGATTCAATATGTAGCAAATACAAATAAATGAACCATTGCACGAACCTCTGCAAAGAGGCACTCTTCTTTCTGTACTAGTAATAAAAATAAATGTATTTATGACGAACGGAGCGACCGATGAAAATTAAAAACAACGCCATATGTTGACCATGCGGGATTTTCCGTTAATCCTTAATCTCACTATAAAACTTTCTCTGTACAATAAAAACCTTTTTCTTGTCTTAACTAAAAATCCCATAGAAACTATTTAAGAAATATTTTGTAAAACGTCAGAACCTTTGCGACCATCACAGCGAACACATCTCGCTTCGTTTGTCACTCCTCAACTGAATCTTATTAAAGTAATTTATATATTCATACATCAATCTTTTCATTTAACAGTTTACCTTTTTAAAACTTAACATTGCTTTAGTAAATTAATTTGGACTAAAGCGCACAATTTACATTTGTGCAATTCTTCATGGTCCTTCGACCCCGATACGTCCAGCATTATATACTTATTTAATACTAGTGAATTAAACATTAAGTGAAGAAGTGAAGTGTTGTGTAAAAATAATAAAACGAGTGTGCGTTATACAAGTGTTTTAACACAAACAAACAACAATACAAATTACCAATAATAATACAACATATATAATAAAAGTTGTCCGAGTACAACATATATATGTAATAAAAGTTGTCCGAGTACAACATATATATGTAATAAAAGTTGTCCGAGTACAACATATATATGTAATAAAAAGTTGTCCGAGTACAACATATATATGTAATAAAAGTTGTCCGAGTACAACATATATATACATATAATACAAGTTGTCCGAGTACAACAAATATAATAAAAGTTGTCCGAGTACAACATATATATAATAAAAGTTGTCCGAGTACAACATATATATACATATAATACAAGTTGTCCGAGTACAACAAATATAATAAAAAGTTGTCCGAGTACAACATATATAATACAAGTTGTCCGAGTACAACACATATAATACAAGTTGTCCGAGTACAACACATATAATAAAAGTTGTCCGAGTACAACATATATAATACAAGTTGTCCGAGCACAACGTATTACAAGTTGTCTGAGTACAACATATATAATAAAAGTTGTCCGAGTACAACATATGCGTTATACAAGTTGTTCAAATACAGCACATACAACTTGCTTCGATAAATTAAACTATAAATGCGCGAACAGGCCTGTTCAAAAATCTAATATACAGTGTTAAAATACTAATCTTAAAACACAAAATATATAAACGCAAGAATTTAATCACACAACTTCACGTAATTCTTCACATCAATAGAAGCTCCAGTCTTCAGACACAACTTTACATTTGAGGACAAATTGGTCAACACATTCACTGGTAAGTGCTTAATTTGAATCACCAATTATTTAAATTTATCATAGATAGGGAGCATAAAAACAATTCAATTTCATTTTAATATTTGCCTCTATTTCATTATGGAAATCGACCGAGTAAAAACTTTAAAAATTAAACGCGATACAATTAAAGGTTATTTAAATTCATTTAAAACCTTTTTAACTCATTATAATAAAGATATTGATTTTGTTCAATTACAAATGCGTTTACAAAAAACCGATGAATTATTCGAAGGTTTCGATATAATGCATGACGAGTTAGATCATTTAGATAATTCAGAGTCCAGTAAAGTAGAAAGATACAAAATTTCAGATGATTATTACTTTGTAATAAGTACTGCTCGACAATATATATCAGAGGTGACCTTACAACAGCATAATTTAAATCAAATACGCAATAATTTACCGACCGCGTCAGTAAGAAATGATTCTATAGTAGAAACGAGACCGACGTCAGGTAGTAGAAAACGTAAAATGAAGCTCCCGGAGACTTCTATTCCGCGTTTTAACGGGCAGGCAGAAGAGTGGTTGTCGTTTAAAAATTCCTTTAATGCACTCATTCATTCGTGTGACGATTTATCCAACGTTGAAAAATTACATTACTTGCGATCAGCTCTTCGTACAGAAGCCTTAAGAAAAATTCAAGTCTTAGCGATTACTGACGAAAATTATACGCGTGCATGGTCCATTTTAGAAAGAGCGTACGAAAATAAAAGAATTCTAATTTCACGACACTTATCTTTATTGTTTCATTTACCCAATCAAGACAAAGACAGCCATAGAGACTTAGAAAATTTAGCCGACGAAGCACAACAACATGTGCAATCATTAGCAACATTAGGTGTAAATATACCCTCGGAAATTATCGTTAACATTTTAGAAGAAAAACTAAATAAAAGTTTAAGAATGAAATGGGAAGAAAGTCTAAAAAGAGACGAATTTCCTACTTCTGACGAAATGATAGAATTTTTATATAAAATGTCTGCCTCGCTCTCAAGACATGACAATGAAAAAAGAAGTACAAATACGCGAAACGATTGGGGATCGTCAAATAAAATACGTAGAGAAGAAAATAAATTTACTGTTAAAAACTTCGTAACAAACAAAAATAAATGTTATGCCTGTTTTAAAGAACATCACGCGTTATATCAATGTAAAACATTTCGAGACCTACCAATTTATCAAAGGATGAAAATTGTTGAAGATGCTAATTTATGTAAAAATTGTTTAAAGTCACACGGAAACGAGGAATGTCGGTACGGAAATTGTCAAAAATGTAGCAAAAAACATAATGTTTTATTACACATTTGGAAACCTAATCACAACGAAATTAAAATCGCCTAGAAAAAACTCACCAATTCATCGTCTTAACTAGTAAAAGAACATAAAATTAATTGTCTCGCCGCGAAGACAGCGTCAACTTCCTTTGATTTAAACAAACGCAAACGTATAAGTTTAAAATCATTGCAGAACCTACATAATTTGTAAAGTATTATTAAACACTTGTTCGACTGTTAATTTTATAACTGATCAATCAACGAAAAAATTAAAATTACCTAAACAACGTTGTTCATTAACTGTAGCAGCCATAAACGATTTAAAAACAATTGCCAATTATTTCACGGGATTAATATTTAAATCAACCTATTCAGAGTTTAAAAAGTCGCTTACTCTTTCTATCGTACCAAACATCACAGATTCAATTTCAAATGAAACTTATTCTCGAGAGCAACTAAATATTCCATTAATTTCAAATTAGCAAATCCTAATTTTCATAAACCTTCACTTATAGATATGTTAGTCGAATCAGGACTTCCATTGTCAATGTTTTGTAACGGTCAAATAAAATTATCACAAAACGATGATTTAATTCTACAAAAAATTAAACTCGATTGAATAATAGGCGGTGGTTTAAATTTATTGAAATACAAAAGGTATCAATGTATGTTAACTGATTTACAATTTGATTTAGAAAAATCTTTAAAGCTTGAAGAAATTTCGCATAAGAAACGAAACTAGATAAACGACGAGTTATTTAGTAAGAATTATTTTAAGATTCACGTGCGACGAAATAAGGACGGTCGATACACGATTGCTTTACTTAGGCGAATCGCTATAAATAACCTTAAAAAGATTGTGATTTTTACAATAACAATTAAAAGGTAATAATGTTTCTAAAAATCAATATATCAATGCAATAATTGAATACATCGAATAAAATTATACGTCTGAAAGCTATTCGACGAATTCAGATGATATTTATTTGTCTCATTACGCGGTAATAAAAAATTCGAATCACACTACAACGTTACGATGCATCGGTCAAATCCACGAACGGTATTTCTTTGAATAACATCCTAACAGTTGGTCTCACTATTCAAGGTGAATTGCTTGACATTTATTACGTTTTAGATTGCCTATTTAATTTGCCAACAAATATTACACAGCATTATTATACTCGAAATCACGAGTCACACTCTTAAAAACAAGAACAGTGACGAAAACGGATTTAAAAAATTGATATCGTACACGATCGCATGATAAATCCAACAGACACCTTATCTCGAGAGCAATTACCACACGAATTTATGAAAAATATATCCTGGTTACATAGGCCTGCTTAGCTACAAGGGTATGAATCATTGTGGCCAAAATTTTCAATACCGAGAATAGATCATGATTTGAATCATCTTATTAAATTGTTAAAAACTTTCTTCATGTACAAAATCAATCCGCATCATCGCAATATGCCTTAAAATCATTGAAAGATATCGAAAATCGAAAAATTTTACGCTTGACGAGTTAACACGAGCCGAAAAGAAAATAATTAAATTCGGTCTAATTTCAACCTTTTATTAAGAAGTTGAACTATTGGAGAAAAACTATGTTTAGCAGATTTCTCAACATTTTCTATTGAAGTAGAGGCAATGTTAAATTCCCAACTCTTAACACAAATGTCATCAGACATAAATGACCTTTCTGCTCTTACTCCCGAGCATTTTCTTATTGGTGATTCATTGAAAAGCATGCCTGAAAACGATTGTAAGAAATATCTATCAACGAACTCAAAAAAGACCAACAACGAAACTCGCAGCTCTTCTTATGGACAATAAAAAATGAATGAATAAATGAACTGTTGATCGCTACTCTCTCAACGGGGGGAGAATTATGTACAAGCATATATTTTCATAATTTGTAATTCATAAATAAGAATGTAAAATAAGTCATAATGTATCTTAGTATTAATTTAATTGATAATATTTTCAAATGTATTCAACGTTATAGTTAAAATATTTTTCTTAGTATTCTCTTATATTTAGAAATATGTGTGAAAGATGTTAAAGCGATTTAAAAAAGGATTCAATATGTAGCAAATACAAATAAATGAACCATTGCACGAACCTCTGCAAAGAGGCACTCTTCTTTCTGTACTAGTAATAAAAATAAATGTATTTATGACGAACGGAGCGACCGATGAAAATTAAAAACAACGCCATATGTTGACCATGCGGGATTTTCCGTTAATCCTTAATCTCACTATAAAACTTTCTCTGTACAATAAAAACCTTTTTCTTGTCTTAACTAAAAATCCCATAGAAACTATTTAAGAAATATTTTGTAAAACGTCAGAACCTTTGCGACCATCACAGCGAACACATCTCGCTTCGTTTGTCACTCCTCAACTGAATCTTATTAAAGTAATTTATATATTCATACATCAATCTTTTCATTTAACAGTTTACCTTTTTAAAACTTAACATTGCTTTAGTAAATTGATTTGGACTAAAGCGCACAATTTACATTTGTGCAATTCTTCATTATCCATTTGACATCTCCTTAAGGAAATATTACTCTAGTTTAAAAAAATATATCTAATAAATTGTTATACTAGATACTTCGGACTGGCCTATGGTGATAAACTAAAAGGCCAATTAAAGAAGAAGATACTTCGGACAATTAACTGAAATAATTTTAGTAGATTAATCATATATGTATAGTAACTGATAATGTGAAAAATTTATAACAAAAATAAAATTTAATTTAAACTCGTTTTTATTAATATAGCAATTCTTACATTAAATATTTCTCTACTGAAAAAAGTCAGGTGAGATCTAATTTCATTTCTCATCTGAGATTCCTTGCCAAAATCACAGATGAGATCTCATCTGATTTTTCATTTGTGGTTTTATAAAAGCAAAAATAAGTTTTTGGTCGATAGGGGCTGTTTTCCAAAAATTCGGACTTGAAATTTTTTTTTTTAATTTAAAGTTAGAGATTTTTTTCAATAGTTGGTATAATTTGTTTCTAAATTCAAATTTAAAAAATAATTTAAAAAATTTTTAAATTTTAAATTGAAAAAAAATTTGTTCTTATGGTAAGAGATTAATATAGAATGACGTTTGAGGACTAAGTATCGACATAAATTCGAGCCTATAACAGAAAAAGCGTACTGATTACTTTTAGATCGAGTTTCCCTCGTTTATACCACTCGCGCTTGCGCACTCCATTCCCACACATACGCAGATTCCACAGCGCCATAGAATATTGAGTGATAGGGCATATGTTAACTCTACAATTATCCAAATTTTTATTGACGGATCCGTGAACTTACTAGAGACAATTTAGTAATTTCGTAAAAACTACCTTCTCAAAAAAAAATCACTAACGATTCAGGTCTTTTTTAATCTTATATTTAGAGATTGATATTTGAAATGGTAAGTTTCCGAAATTTACAAGGCTTTTACTAGTAATATTACGGTTCCGTTAAAAAAATTCGTATAATTGTAGAACCACCAATAAGCGATTCCGTAGGATCAGGAAGTAAGAAGGAGACCTAACTGTAATGCGCTCAAGTGAGCAAAAATTGGACGCATTTTCCGACATATTGGCCAAGTCCGATAGAAAAATAGCTTGCATTTAACTGCTTACAGAGCGTTCTCGCGGCGACGAGATATACTAAACGTTGAGAGAGCCGTCGAAATACAATAAAACTAAAAGGTCTCGAGTTCAATCCCATCTCACAGCATTTTTTTTTTTTTTTTAATTAAGATGATAATTAATCAAAATATATTAAATTATAATTATGTTGAAAAAAATATTCGAATATATATTTTTCAATAAAATGTATAATTTATATATTGCAACACTTGAATTGGGCGCGCGCTTAAACTGCTTGGCGCTCGGCCGCCAGGAGCAAGTACGGGCGGTGAGCCGCTACGAGGCGTTGCTCCTGCAAGGGGAAAAGCGAGCCTCTGTCTATATAAGAGCCGCCGTTAGCTCTCTCGAGACGCACTCCTTACCTGACCGTTCGTCTGTTAGCATGTACTAAGTGGAGAACTTTGCATGCTACAGCTGGTCTTTCCTTTTGCTCCTTCGATTCTCTCAGAGTTTACGTAGAGTCGAGTTCCTTATTCTTATCTTCGTGCACTAGGAGTATACTTTGCACAAATTCCTGTCCTCTCTTTTAGAGTTTACATGGAGAGATCCTTCTGACGCCTATTTCCCCTTCACTCTCTTGGAGATTATATAGAGTGGGGTCCTTCACCGGCTGTATACTAGGAGTATACTTTATACAGTCTCTATCTAGTGTCGTGTATTAGGAGTCATACTTTGCATGACATCCTTTTCCACTTTCCCGCCACCGAACCTCCGCTATAGGTCGCGTTTCACCTAAAGTCGGTACAGCAGGCTCCGTCGTTATCTAATCAAAGTTAATTATTTATTTATGTTTGCCTTTCTAAATACTGCCGGCGTTGTAAATATTTTTGTAGGCCTTGAGCCATTCTTTTTTTTCTTTATTTGCTTTTGAATAAATCTTCAAAAGAATCTTTATATAACAATATTAAGTCATAATACTTATTTGCCAGTTTCCGCAGCACCCATCCTGCCTCCACCCCGTCATTCGTCACTTAAAGATTAAGTTGAGTTTAGCTTTGTATATTTTTAAGATTGTTAAGATTATGATTTCTTTACTACTTATTATTATAAAATTTAATGCATGCGTTATTTTGTTTATTAAGTAGCTATTTATTCATTTGATTATTGAATTCTTTTTCTTATTAATAGTTTCTTATCATAATTATTATTCACCGTTTAATTGAATATACACCCTTTAAAAGTCTGACGGCCATGGCATCAACGAGCTCATCCATGGATAAAAAGCCAAACGTTACAATATATATATATATATATATATATATATATACGGACATTTCACACCAACTGGAAGAGCAAAAAAATAAAAGTCGCTGAAACTCTGAGAATATATTCTTTTTGTTACCCAAAATAAGTAAAAAAATTTTCAAGGGCTTAGATGGGAAGGATCAAGAGCTATAGATCCTTGAAATTTGGAAATTTTTCTAAATTTTTGGAAAAGTCCCAACTTTATAATTTTCTTTCTGAAAATCCTGATGTTTTTGAGAGAAATTCATAAGAATATTTCTTGTTGTAAATGAAAAGGAGAGCTAGCATAATTTTTTACAGGCCTGAATTTTGAAGTTTTCTATTGGTTCTTATATGTATTAGATAGTAACTGAAATTACTCATTGTTCGCTACTTCAGAAATTGCTTTTCGAGGGCTTATTTTCTTTCATTTTACATGAACTTAGAAATAAATTTTTGATCATGTAAGTCAGAGCCATCAATAAGGAGTTGTGACAGTTCACGGAGAGTGTTTTGCATTATAAAAGATAGTGCGTTTAGAAAACGCACCACAAGGTGGCTCGCATGAACGATACATATCGATGCGTGCCTGAACGAAACAAAAGTTTTCGATGCGGTGCCACTATGCGCTGCATTTCACGCATTACTGCACCAAAAAAAGTGATGCACGAATTATAAAATGCCAAGCAGTATGCGTGGTTTACGATGCAAAAGCCAGCACTTTTTCTAGTGCGACGCGCATCATGTTTCTTGAGGCAAAACTCTCTCTGTGAATATGTTCATGCATAATTTATTTTCAATATGAAAAATAAATCATACATGAAAATATATATTTATATTTAATATGAAAAATGTAATTGTTGGGGATAGAGGTTTTATGTTCCGAGATCCGAAAGATAACACTTCTTTTTATTAATATTAAATTTGATTGATATGTATTTTACATTATGTTAAGTACAGTGGCTATTAATCTATCTAACTGTAAGTGGCTTAGTTTTATTTTATATGTCACTTTGTCACTTTAAATTGTTTTTGTTGCTACATGTCACTTGCTAGACTAGATTCTACAGACTGTACTTTTTCAGCTAGAGCCTCTCTTTCTGAGCTGATTTGCTAAATGGCATGTATGATCAAGTTCACGATTACCGATGGATGGCGATACACATACAAATGAAAGATGCAATATTTGAATATTACAACACTAATATGAAAGGAGAAAAGCACATTTTATACTCTTGTAACTCTGAGGTTTTGTTATGAGGTCAAATTTATAATGAGAAATTGGAAGACTACGGGGAAATAGTTTATGAACTTTTAGAAACCTATATGATTTTTATGGAATTTGAACAATTTTAGTTATAACTTCAAAATAACTTTATCTTATATTCAAGGGCATATTTCTATTAGAATTTGACACAAAAGCCTTTTTTAACTTTTTTGAAAATTTAGGATCAAAATTAAGTAAATTATTATGACATTTGAAAAAATTATTTTATACAATTTCCAAGTTTTAATTATTATATTAAAATTTCGAAAAGAGTGTAACAATGTAAACTAGACATGAAATTGCAAATAAAATAATTTATAAAATAAAACTATAAACTTACTTTTAGTGGGTTTCGTAGTTTCTGCAGGCTCTTCTATTACATAATATGAATCATTATTAGATTAAGGCGAAAAATCTTTCGAGGTATCACTATCTGTAGTGGATTTTGTAGGTTGTACAGGTATATCTAATACATCATTCGTATCATTGTGTGATTGAAGTGAAGAATCTTTAGAGCTACTACTATATGTACTGGATGTATCATTTTTGGGGTTTAACTCATTTTCTGAATGGGCACTGGTTTCAAGTACCTTTTCTAATGTTGCTATTATCATGGTATCTATTGCGTCTACTTTTTTTTTATAAAACGCCTTATGCCTTTTTATTGTGTAACTTAGATGCGTTGTCGTTGATTCAAAATTTTCACATATTTGTGCCATCACTACCATTTTCGTATCAGCGTGTTTTCTCATTTTGGTACCTCTAATCAAATGAGGATTGTCTATCTTTTCTTTCAGAGTCATTTTACATTCTAGAGTTGAATCCCTTATAGATTGATATGCGCTAGCATGACGTTGATTATCATTCCTATCTGGCAAAGCAAATAAAAAAGGATTTTCTTTTAAGATTCCTGTCAAATCACGATTTTCTAATAATTCAAGATTGATTTTCAACATCTATGTAAAAGGAACAAATACTCTCCATTTTTTTTCCTTGCGCATCAATCATTATATAATTTTTAGATTGTTTCTGCTTATTTTTAGAGAGTTTTTGGAAAAGTTCATCCTTTTGATTTGCTTTTCACGCATTTTCAAGATCAGATACAAATAGACGGTCGGTTTCATCAGCTAGACGCAAGTTGAAAACCTGTATATAAAGTATCGTAGTCGTGTTGACATTGACATAATGTTAAAACTTGAGTCCATAAATATTTAGGTATTCAATACTTTTTTCTCTTCTTTTCTTCAAGAAATCTAAGAAAATAATATTTTTAGTGCTCGGTAATTCTTCGGGAAGTGTATTTCGAGCTTTCAGCAAACGGGTTTTTTCGCTTTAAGAGCAATCGTAATACCATACTGATTTTCGAACTGATTCATAAAAAGCTCTAAATATTTTAGACCATCGAAATCTTCTTTTTCAGATAGTTTATCTTTCACGATTAAATTTAATCTTCTTATGAGCATTCTAATAGTTTCACCATAGTAAGGAATGACGAGAATTTCGTTATTTTTATCCAGTACGCACATAACTTTTATGGCCTCGAGAACAGTTGGCCAATGTCCTGAACGAAAGGCTACGATAAGTTCTGTGATTTCACTGTTGATATTGTTTATAGCAATTAGAAGCTTAGCAAGCAATATCAAATGGCCTCTCATAAGGCGATCCTGGTCTTTAATATCATGACAGTCTGCATACTTGTTACCATATAATATAATTAATTCATCATATTTGGCAGCTTGCCTTTTTAAATCGTTCTGTAATTTAGGCAAGAAATTTTGTCTCATTCTGAGTAGAAAAATAAGCTCGACAGTAAGAGCAAATAACGCGTACAGAAACAGCTTTGCTGAGTGCATTAATAGAGTTTTCCTTCTCCATATCATTAGTTCTCCATTCAGTAATTTGATCTCCTGTTTAAAGTTTATTTAAAGTATCATCAATTATTTTTCTATATTCTTTCAAAGCAACTGCATTTAAAGTATCGTCGTATTCTTTGCCACCCTTTTCACGTAATCTCCTAACAGGAATAATCTTTCCAGTTGGGTTTAAAACTCTAGATTTGTTGAAAATTTCATTTCCTGCATATCTGATTTTAGCAAATTCAACGCGATGTTTTTGAAGTACCACTGGATCCCATTTTAATGGTGGAATCTTTTTGACATCTTCTTTGTCTGAATGTTTTGAAATGCGATGGTGATCCAATCTTTTTATAACGTTAAGAAATATAAACAACAATTTTCTTTTACGTGATACTTTCCGCCTTCGCTCGATCCTACCACCCACTGCTTGATGACAGGATTGCACTGGATCCTACATTATTAAATTTTTCAATTTTTTTCATTTTGGGATCAATACTTTCATTTTCATTATGCAACTGCTGTAAACCATCTGGAATGATTGTTTCGTTTTGTAATTTAAATAATCTTTTGGAAGGTTGGCAGTCATTTGATGTATCAATTTCTTCATCAGTTGAAAGTGAAGGAAGTCTTATACGCTTATATTTTTTGGTCTGAACTTTACTTATAAATCAATAAAAATAATGTTATATTTAGCCCAACAAATTCTTTCTATATATATATTAAGGCACACTGAATAAAGTTTCGTAGGCCAGTAGTATGAAGCAGTAAACCTCTTACATGAACCGACGTGAAGTACGCGTACGAGTCTCTGATGTAAATATTGTTTTGTTTTCGGACGTATAGCTCTCGAAAACTGAGAGATATTTACACGACCTAGATTGGGCTGTGACATCTTCTTACTATAAGAACTATAAAGCTCTGTTCAATCATTGGTTTGATTCGCAAAGTGAAAATTTCATTATGATGATTAATTATGAAGTGGTTTTTTATAAAATATAAATTTGAGCATCTTCTTAGCAGTTTTGAAGGTAATTATACATTTTCAAATTATAAAAAATTTTTATTATGATAAACTCAAAGTGATAATGTATGAAAGTTTATGCTTTTTTAACTTTTATGGAGCTTTTCTTAAATCTTATATGAAAAATATTTATTTTGCATTTACAATATTGAAGTTTTGTTTTGAGATAAAATATTTAATGATTATTGTTACTATAATCAACATGTTTAACCTAACACAAATATTTAAATTAAATAGAATATAATATTGCTTTATTTTGTCAAATTATTTTATTCATTTCAATCATCTCTTTCGTATAATATGAATGGCTGGTGTGAAAAATGAAAATTTTTTGTCTAAAAAACGAAGAAATTAGTTTAATTTTCAAGATTTATGGATAGATTTCATAGCAAAGTTTAACCTTTCTGATGTATAAAACATCACAAGTATGCGTATATTTTTTCTAAATTTTAAATGAGCAAAATTAGGCAGAACTAGAGATTAAATTTTAAAGTTTTTTTATGAAAAGAAAGAAATCAAGGATTGTTTTTATGCTTACAAAAGGTTTCACTTTAAATCATTATAATAATAAAATAAAAATTAGGTTTACACGTGTTAAGCTTAAATATAAAAAGCAAGGTTAAGGATTTCAAATTTAAGATTAATTTTTTTTATTAATACTACACTCTTTACTTTTAAGATTTTTTTTTAAGTTTAAGTTATTAAGTTAATATTTATTAATTAAAAGATTTCTTTTATGGAGCCTTAAGGTCACTATTGATTAATTAACACTGCACTTTTTATTTTTGTAAGTGACGCGTGCACTATTATTATGTACTATTAATTAACCTACACTATGTTTTGCATTATTTGTTAGAGATGAATGTAAACACTCGTTAGAGTAAAAAGAAACCCTACACTTCACTATATTTTAATTAGGAAACCCGTTAAGTAAAATCTTTTTTTTTAAATAAAATAACGCGTACACTTGAACTAATCTTTGGCTTCTTTAGCAAATTTTAAAAACGAGTTAATTAGAGTTAAGTTAAGTACATTGTATTATTGTGTAAAAGGAGGACTGAGAGAGCTGAGGGGGAAAACCTGAAAGAAAAGATAAAGCATTAGTGATTGAAAAAAAAAGGTAATTAATGAAGTGATAGGATAAAAGTCAGATGTATTGAAATATTTTAAGAAAAGAAATTATAAGGAGGACCACTTATAAGAAAAACAAGAAGAAATTAATGCAAGCTAGCAAAAGGAAACCAAGACAACAAGAAGCAGAGGAAAGAGCTCAGTAGCCTGCATCGACAATGCACACAAATTCAAATCAGCAACAGCCTAGATTGATCCTTGGACGAAGAGTATAGAATAGGTCGTCTGAAGAGACACACCAAGAGTCATAACCATCCTCAGAGAAGCCCAGAGAGACAGAAGACGTAAAAACAACACAAGATCATGAGTATGTAACACCAACACTCAAGAGTAAAAGATAGGTTAGGGCGTTGCGATAGCCTCAACCTCACGCATACGGACGACGCACACATTACAGCGACCAATCTCGGAGTAGTGAGCAACACGGATGCTAACTACAACATTTAAAGAAGCGAAGACATCGCTCCCGATAAGAAATCATGAGGAGTTAAAGATAAACGGTGACGAGAAGTAAACAATGACGCGGCGTAGCAGAAACTGTCATGGCGACGGCATAAGAGCAAGAAGGATAGATGGAACAGACGACTTTAAGCTAGACGCGTAAGAGGAACAAGGATGAATAGAGAATGCTATGTAGTGGAACACGTACTTGAAATATATAGAGAGATGGTACACTACATGAAACCTAATGAGTACGAGAAAATATAGAGGGAATATACATAGATATATATATGCACACGTATATATATATATATATATATATATATATATATATATATATATATATTTATACGTATAATTAGATATTTCTATAATTAGATATTTCTATACCGCGCCATGTAGTTGTACATACACATGTAAGATCGACCAATGAGGAATGAGTAGAAATCTTTGATAATCGATGTTTCTACTGCGTGAAGCAATATAGCAACCTCGAGTATGATATATAACATTAAGAGAGTGATAAAGATAGAAGATCTGCGACCAAGAGTCGATTAAGTTATCGATAGCGACTCGTAACTAAAGAAATCAAAACAGAGACTAAGACACGGCGAAAAAGAAGGATAGAAAATAGAAAGTAGCTAAGTGCGACAAAGATAGATAACAAGACGAAAAAAAGTTTAATTTCCTTCTTCTTCAAAGAGATCACTCCTGTATTAGCAGCCTTCGAGTACACTCGAGAATAAGAAAAGTTCTATCTTTTAATTGAATTGGAGAGAATATTGGAGAAAGAAAGGAGAAAGAAACAGAAATTCGAACAGAGAAGCCGTGAGACTGTACCAACGAGAAAAAGAAAATTAAAAGAGAAGACGAACTACGGTGAGCACTTCCAGAGGCGACGACTCGGCGACCGATCCTCCACTGGGGCCACCATTGTTTTTTTCGACCATACTATTTTTTTGTCATCGACCAGCTCCACGCTCTTCTTTAATTGCATTATTGAGAGGAATCTTCAGCAGAGCGACCGTAAGTGGAATCCTACCAGCGGGTTAGCAAGTAAGAAATAGTAAAAATTTTTATTCTGTTGGTTTTCTCCGTCATCTTTCTTAGTTCTCTTTAAGAGATATAATTTTGTGTTATTACTAATAAGGTAACGTTTCCTTGATTGCGACCGCGAGCGGATTAAAATTAACATCAGTGCGGGTTAGTGAAGATATGAATAAAGATATAAAAACAGAAAATTAAGTGAAAATTACAAGAAAAAAAGAAAGCCACGTGCAAAGGCGTTTTTGTTCGGCGACACGACGCGAGATGTCTTGTTCTTTAAATTAAACGCGAGAATCGTGAATAGTCGAATTAAATAAAAGTTGTTCTTATAGTTCTATATATATTATTCAATTACTAAAATTGTTATATATATCAACCTATATTATTGTGAGAAAGGAGATAGTTTAATAGTGAGAAAGAAACGACGCGGCGTCCGTTGTTACAGGAGTGCGAGCGAGATAGCTATACGTAGTCATTAATTAAAATCTAAAGTTCTTATTTATTTGATACGGAGTAGTGCGAGCGATATTAATATTAATTCCTTAAAATTTTATTGAATTGCGAATTGTCAGTGTTGGGTTGTGCGACTGCGCGGTAAGGAAATCGGGCGACGCGTAATTTAAGCTATAAATAATTATTCTTTTTACGGTATTAACCTAAAGGTGAGTTATTACGAGTGTGAGAGGGGCCCCCACAACTCAAAAAATGCTATGCTTAGAATAATGAGCGAAACAATACCGAACGAATATAAACAATAACTATATCGATTGTACGTGTGTAACCGTTTAATTTTCATTGAAATAAGATCGTTCATTTGATTTATTTATTCGTTTATTTTGTTTATTTATTCGTTTATTTCATTTATTTATTCGTTTATTTATTCGAATATATAAAATTAGTGTTTTGTAAATATGAATTTACCAAATTTGAAAGTAAGTACGTGGGTGGGGTTCGATTTTTCGAAAGACCGATATTTTTTTGTGCTTGACGTAGAATCTCAAAATTTAGAATGATGCTATTGATAACATTCATTTAAATTATTTAGAAATCTCGTTTTCAATTTATGGCTGTTATCGAAATTTATTTATTTGAATAAATTATAATTGATATTTAGAATAGTAAAAAGTATACAGAACACCATATTATGATTAGATATTTCGAAATTTCTAATAGAGTTTTCAAAAGTATATTTTTGTATATTCTTTCAATACTTGTCAAAAGATTTTATTAGAAATTTCGAAATATTTTATAATTATATGGTGCTCTATGTACGTGTTACGATTCTAAATATCAATTATAATTTATTCGAATAAATAAATTTCGATTGCAGCCATGAATTGAAAATGAGATTTCTAAATAATTTAAATGAATGTTATCAATAGCATTATTCTAAATTTTAAGATTCTACATTAAGCACAAAAAAATATGTTATCAATAGCATTATTCTAAATTTTGAGATTCTACATTAAGCACAAAAAAATATCGGTCTTTCGAAAAATCGAACCCCACCCAAGTACGTTTAAAAAACGCACACAACAATATAATGTTATTTTATAATAGTGTTATTAATTGTTAAACATGTTAAACATTAATAATATTATTGGGTGGGGTTCGATTTTTCGAAAGACCGATATTTTTTTGTGCTTAACGTAGAATCTCAAAATTTAGAATGATGCTATTGATAACATTCATTTAAATTATTTAGAAATCTCATTTTCAATTCATGGCTGCAATCGAAATTTATTTATTCGAATAAATTATAATTGATATCTAGAATCGTAACATGTACATAGAGCACCATATAATTATAAAATATTTCGAAATTTCTAATAAAATCTTTTGACAAGTATTGAAAGAATATACAAAAATATACTTTTGAAAATTCTATTAGAAATTTCGAAATATCTAATCATAATATGGTGTTCTGTATACTTGTTACTATTCTAAATATCAATTATAATTTATTCGAGTAAATAAATTTCGATAGCAGCTATGAATCGAAAACGAAATTTCTAAATAATTTAAATGAATGTTATCAATAGCATCATTCTAAATTTTGAGATTCTACGTTAAGCACAAAAAAATATCGGTTTTTCGAAAATTCGAACCCCACCCATATTATTATTTTTTGAAGCCAATGGCAGGAAATTATGAATAAGAATCTCAGGAAGTTAATGGTCCAACTGCCAGATATAAATAATAAATTCTTAGACTGTCTTTTCAGTCAACGTTTCGGACATTTTTATTAAAAATTATGTCCCTCATCAGGAGCACTATAAACAAAAAATACAAAAATATAAATAAAATAACCATCACAACGGGATCGCAATACACAATCACAAACAGTAGAAAACCAGTAAATTAACTTACAACAATGTCACTAAGTACACTATTAGTACGCCAATGCTTTATAACAGGCTCAAACTTTCATTTATATAGTCGCAAAATGTAAACAAAACAAAAGAAGATAGGCCATACATTCCAATTTAAACCGGAAACGCAAGCAACAATTATAATAAAATTTCACATTTTCTCAATCTTGATTTATATTCCTCGTCAAGCAAATTTATCTCAAATTGTTTATTCAGATAATGTTTTTCACCATGAATATGCATAGCCTCTGAAAATAGTCTTTTGTATTTATTAATTTCAATATCTAAAATTTTAATATTGTCAAAATCTATAAAATGATTACTTTTAATAGCATGTTCATACAGCGATGAGTTATCGTCCTTTTTATTATATCTACTAACATGTTCTTTGAGTCTAACACCCAATCATCTACTAGTTTGACCTATATACGATGATTTACAGTTTTTACAATTAATTTTGTAAACAACATTAGCGGTATCCAGTTTTTTACTAGAATCTTTACCTAATTTTATGATGTTGTTAAATTTATTTATCATCGTATATATTACATTAGTATTATATTTTAAAAAAAAGTTTTTTATAACTCTATCAAACTCACTAACAAAAGGCAAACATATCCAAGGTATACTATTATTAATCTTATCATTCAAGTTATTTTGAATAGTGTAGTTATTTATCTTTTCTAATCTAATTTTAATATGTCTGTTTATTACTTCTGGAGGATACTGGTTTTCAAAAAGTACTTTTTTAATATAATTTAAATTATCTCGATGAAAACTACTATGTTATAATTTAATTGCTTTGTCTACTAATGAATAAATAATAGCAATTTTATTACTAATAGGATGGTGAGAATTATAATTTAAATATCGTCCTGAAGACGTAGATTTTTGGAACCAATCCGTAATAACTTTTTGATTTTTATTAATAATAATCTTTAAATCTAAAAAACTAATACTATTGTTATGTGAACGCTCTACAATAAATTGTAAATATTTATCAAGATTGAGAAAATGTGAAATTATAATTGTTGCTTGCGTTTTCGGTTTAAATTTGAATGTGTGGCCTATCTTCTCTTGTTTTGTTTACATCTTGCGACTATATAAATGAAAGTTTGAGCCTGTTATAAAGCATTGACGATCTAATATGGTACTTAGTGACATTGTTGTAAGTTAATTTACTGGTTTTCTACTGTTTGTGATTGTGTATTGCGATCCCGTTGCGATGGTTATTTTATTTATATTTTTGTATTTTTTGTTTATAGTGCTCCTGATGAGGGACATAATTTTTAATAAAAATGTCCGAAACGTTGACTGAAAAGACCGTCTAAGAATTTATTATTTATACTTGACAGTTGGACCATTAGCTTCGTGAGATTCTTATTCTCATTAATAATATTAGTGCAAAACCTTATTTATATATATATATATATATATATATATATATATATATATATATTCATGATGAATGTACTTTTCTTGTCTACATTTACGTTCAACATCATGTAGTGCTTAAATATAAAAGCTTATACACAAGCATAAATTTAATCGCATATTTTCATAGATTATTGTTAAGTACTCGTATTTATTATTATAGAATAAACGAAATGCCATATCAGTACAAGACAAAATGGATATTTTGAATAAATTGGAAGTGGGAGTAAAAAATTGTTCACTCTGTACTGAATACAGTGTCAGTAGCTCAACAATTTAAACAATTTTCAAAAATAAAGAGAAAATATAACAGCATTACGATGAAATCATAGCTGGGCATAAAGATCCTAAGCAAAGGAAAAGAGTTGTTGGTGCTGAGAACGATTTACTCGAAAAAGTTTTATATGCGTGGGTGCGTCAAAAGCGAACCATTGTACAGCCAGTAACTGCCAACTTAGTAATGGAAAAAGCTAAAATGTTTCATGAGGAACTCAAGAAACACGGAAAAATTCTTGAAAATCACTCGTTTAGGGGCAGCAGTGGTTGGTTCGTAAAATTTAAAGAAAGAAATGGCCTTCATATTCTACGAGTGAAAAGAGAAAAAGCGAGGGGCTATTCACTTAAAAAAAAGTGTCAAAATGATTACAGATTTCATATGATTTCAAATGATTTCAAAATGATTTCAAACGATTTCAAAATGATTTACAAAAACCATCAATATATTCCCTTTATCTGGCTTTTTTTTTTATACTTGTAATTTCAAACATTTTCAAAACAGCCTATGGTAGGCAGTGATTTCAAATGATTTCAAATGATTTCAAGCAAATTTTCTATGATTTCAAATGATTTCAAGCAAATTTTTTATGATTTCAAATAATTCCGAAATCATTCCAAGATAATTAAAATTAATATTTATGAAGGTTAAGCTTACTTTAAATTATAATCCCTAAATCGTCATTATTGAATCATATAAAAATTAAAATAATACCTATATTTTAAAAAATTCACACGGTCAGCGGGAACAAAAAAAAAGTTGACCTAAAATGACGCTAAAAAAAGGTGATTGGATCTTTTTTGTCATATCTCTAAGATGCCAAAAATGATTCTTGGGAAATCCGGTCTGCTCATTTTTAGTTGTTTTATGCAAAAAAACATTTTTTTCGAAACATAGAAAACTTGAATAAGTTTTCAAAATTGAATAGCAAAAAATAATCATTAGATTCAATAAGAAAATATATAGCAATGCTAACAGTACTATCGATATAAAGCCTTTGTATTACGTTTCCGTACTATGCATATATATATATATATATATATATATATATTACACGCAATGTTTATAAACAACTTCTTCGAATTATGAACATCGTCCTGCTATTGTGATTATCGTAAATTTTTCGAAAATCGCCTGATATTGTCACACATTTAAATCGTATTCACAGCTAGAATGTAGTGTAAAATATTTTAATATATTATATTACCTTAGATATTCAAGTTAGTGATATCAAAATGAGTCTTTCAGTAAGTTTCTTCGCGTTGGAAAAGATGTTGTGATTGTTAAAAATTTTATACATCTTTACAGCATGCCAGTGTATACGGATCATAAGTGGAGTCACGATAAAAATAGAAAAAAAATATGCGGTCCTTGTTGAAAAAAAATTGTTTAAAAAAAAAAAAAAATGGAAAGTTTTTGTATTACAAAACATCACGAAGATTTGATTCGAAAATTTATTGACTGCAATTATGACATAAAAAATGAAAAATTTCCATTGAGTATATAGGGATATATCTGGAACTTTTTAATTTTGAGAAATTGTCTTCACAACAATTCAAAAGTCTATAATACAAGTTTCTGGAGTGGCACACACTTCAATAAGGGCTTAAATTACTCGTTTCTGTAAGTAGAATATGTAATTAAATTTTGGTATCGATTGAACAATCGTTGTTCACGGTACATAATTTTATACGTCAAAAATGATACTTTTTTCATATTTTTCTACGTGTTTCTTGAGCTATAAAAAAAGTAACGTTTTTTCGATCATTCTCAAATTTTTTAAGCATAATGAATATGGTAAAAAGAACAGTTTAAGCCTACCCTGGTACATGTGCCCCTCTTTAGGAAGCTGTTAGACTATTTTTAATGTTAGTGTGATTTTCACATAAAAAAATTTCTGCAAATTTTCAAGTAGTCTTATCAACTAATTTTTTTATATGTGCTCACTCGAAGTCCGCGTGTTTTGTATCTCATAGTAGTAAAAAGATAAACTTTAAGTGAGCATAAATAATAAAATCAGTCGATAAGTCTAACTAAAAATTTGCAGAGATTTTTTTCCAGGTATAAATTAATGTTTTTCAAAATATTGAAGAATTTTTTAAACTTTTGATTATTATGAATAACAAACTATAGCAAACTATAGCTAGCACATGAGACTCCTTAAAAAATTATATTCTTTTTTAAAATCAGCCATATTTACGACAGTATTACGATGTCTTTTATTACTCAATCTAATAATGACTTTTTGCAATCTGTGAAAAATTATTTGAATTTTCTTTGCTGTAGATATTTATGTTAAAAAATGTTTTTTTGCATAAAAAAACTAAAAATGAGCAGATCGGATTTCTCAAGAATCATTTTCGGCATCTTAGAGATATGACAAAAAAGATCCAAACACCTTTTTTAGCGTCATTTTAGGTCAACTTTTTTTTTGTTCCCGCTGACCGTGTTCAATTAAGAATAACTAAATTTTACATTTATTTATTCAAAAAAATTCTATATTTTTTTATACAGCTCATCATTAACTACAATCCCACTTTCAGTTGTTGTAGATGTTGATATAGTCGATACATAATTTTCAATATTTATGTATCCATGCTTTTCCATGGGGACTAATGAGAAGTTTTTAGTTTTATTGTCTGGTTCATACCAATGACATAAAACTCCTATATCTTTAGTGTTATTCTTGACACATGCATAGGGAGCTGAGTATTTGAAACTTTTATTCGTTGGCCCTTTTAAATATCCAAAATTAAGTACATGTCCAAGATAGCATTTATTTCTATTTAATCTTCTAAAGAGACACCATTCGCCAATGTGAATTTCGGAGCATTTTTTGTTATAAGCTATTTCCGTTGTAGTATTTAGTTTACTGATATTTTTATATTTTTGCAACTCGGAGTCTCTTACTCTCTGTAATTTTAAACACAAAGTTAGTTTAAAAAATTGACCACCATAAGAGCTATGATCGAAAAACTTATCAGCCGTGTGTGACAGATACAAAGAGAGAAATTCAAACATAAGTAAATAATGCTTATTTACTTATTTATAAATCTTATTTAAATTTTTTGTTAGTACTTCTTTTTTTCATTTTTCACATATATTCTTTTTTATTTGTTTTGATATAAATTATCTTTTACATAAAAATTTTTTGTGCGATGCGTTTTGCTTATGATTAAAATCATTCATTTTTTTTCAACTCCAGAAAAAAATTCTTATAAATATTTATATATTGTATATCGATACTATTCCCCAAAAATCAAAAATTATTTTATTTATCAGAGCAGCTCATATTAATCTGGTATTTAAATAATATTTAGTATTATATTTCTGGTAATATTTTAAATTGTAAACTATATACAAAAATATTCATTGATTTCAATGATTTCAAATGATTTCAAATGATTTCAATGATTTCAAATGATTTCAATGATTTCAATTTGAATAGTTTTGATTTCGGTAATCATATTGTGCACATGAAATTTAATAAAATATTTCAATGATTTAAAATGATTTCAATGATTTCAAATGATTTCAATAATGATTTCAAATGATTTCAATAATGATTTCAAATGATTTCAATAATGATTTCAAATGATTTCAATAATGATTTCAAATGATTTCAATAATGATTTCAAATGATTTCATCTGGAGGTGGTCAATGATTTCTTATAGTGAATAGCCCCTCGAGAAAAAGCGTCAAGATTTGTTCAAGATTTTACAAAGTTCGTTATTGATAATAATTACAGCCTTGACGACATCTACAACGCAGATGAGACGGGTCTATATTATCGCACATTACCTAATCGAACTTTAGTTTGAATGGAGGAAAGAGAGGTGTCAGGACAGAAATTGATTAAAGATCGTTTAACTGCAATGATTGCTGGCAATGCAAGTGTTACACACCGTATATCTCCTTTGATCATAGGAAAATCGGCGAAGCCAAGGTGTTTCCGGAATATTCAAACTTGCATGCTGGTTTGCAGTTACCAACCGTTGAAGAGGAGACTGAAGCAGAAGCCGAATTAGAAGATTCTGTATACGAAAATGATGTTGAAGAAGCTAATGTTTCGAAAAGTGGTATTAAAGAAGCTTGTGTATTTACCAGATGAATAATTTTCATATTGTCGACAACGTATCTGAAGATATATAATGCATGATGTTTTAGAAGAAGTATGCATGTACGTTACGCACATTATAATATATACTTTTATTTTCGAAAAAAAATATTTTACTCTCGATAATTTCAATGCAAAAATTAAAAATTTCTCTGCTTCTTCACTTGAAAACACAAACAAACCACTTAAAATTTTATTTGATCACTTAACGGGATGTCGTAGTTGTTAGAATCGATTTTCGCTTTTTTTATCTGATTGATATCTCTATAAATTGACTATTTAGACAAATATAATGACTTGTCCGCGCTAAAGCTACATTAATTTAATCATTTTTGTTAAAAAAAAAATTCACTTAGACTTGTTATTTTTTCATGAACTTTGAATGAAAATTAGGTATCAAGCTCGATAAACCTAACCTCAAAATACTATACATTATTTGTTTATAACTTTTTATGTGTAATATTTTAATAAATTTCTTGAGTTGTCCGCACTTAGGATAAATCTTATAAATTTTCTTTCTGTAGTGAAAGAATATGATTTGACGCACCGTTTACTCATGAACTTTGAATAAAAATATTATTAGGAGGGGACAATTACGATATCCTCTTAATAAGTAGACTAGATTTAAAAATGTTAGCGTCAGAAATGCTTTATCTAGTAAGGTATTTTGGCTTGATCGTAGGAGATTTGGTTCCATGAGACAATGAACACAGGGAGTTGTAATATTTGCGTAAATTGATCGATATTTTAACTTCACCACGAATCATTCGTGCGTATGCCAAATTGTTAAATGAACTAGTAGAAAATTTAAATAAACTTTATGTGAAGTTGGGCGGCATACTTACACCTATTTTATTTCATATTTTCACTCATCATGATAGGATTTTACTGAAAAATGGACCATTTATAAATTTTTCGAATATGCGCTTTGAATCAAGATATCGTAAATTAAAAGCAGTAGCTCAAGCTACCAACTCTAATAAAAATTTATTGGTAACCATTGCAACAAAAGAAATGATAAAAATGTTTCAAATGATGCATTCATTAAAATTTGCAAAACCAATCAAATTTGACAATTTTGATAAGAATATTAAAATAAATTTTTTCAATGACGAAGAAAAATTAAAAAAATGTATATATTATGAGGAAGTTGAAATCAATGGTATGGTATACGGCATAGGAACATTCATTGTAATCAATCTAAAGGAAAGTGAAAAACAATTTGGACAGATTCAAAAAATAATCAAGAGTTGAAGAGAAAATATATTTTTATTTTAGAATTTTTTATGAAGTTACATTAGATGCCATGTATACATTATTGAATCATGTGATAAAAATGAATTAATAGAGTATAAAAATATACCGTATATTGACAAAAGAATTTTTCTTGTTAGTCTTGATTTTATGAATAGTTAATGATGGTTGTTTTTTATTGTGTCGTTTACAAAAATGATCACCGTTCATTAGGTAGTTAGTTTAGTCACATTCTAATAATCATGAACTCGTAAATGTGTGCTGGCGTATAACGAATCAATAATCAATGTGGCAGCCTGGCGACGAGAGCGGTCGTAAACTTCCTGTTGTTCTGTTTTTTCGAAATTAGAAACGAAATGAAAAGATAGAAAATGAATTCGAACTCGGAACTTCGAGAATACGAAGCCAACGATCTGCTGACTGAGCCACAGACCGGCTCAAGTGCTGATCTGCATTGGCTTTAATCTTGTATCCATACACAGATTTTGTTTATAAGATTTATATTTCTTTTTACATTATTTAATATTTCTTATTTATTTGTTTCTAAATGTTAGTCATCCATATTGGTTTACTTACTTTTAAAATTTCTTTTAGTAATTTCAAAATGTTTGTTCTCGATTTCTTTTTGAATTAAGGTAAAAATACCTATCATTGGCCACTGACCAGTACTTGCCCACATAAAAAAATATATTAATTTTTAAGATTTTAGTGCAAAATAGACTATGAACTACAGTTAATTATTGTTTTGTATACATTAAATTACTTAAAGAAACAAATTTTAAACTATAATAATTATACTTCAAGCTGAAAAATCGACTTTAATTTTGTGATTTTGAACCTAGGCGAGTGTCCATGTATTTCTTACGTACTGATGAACAAAAGTGCGTTCACGAGTAAGGAAATAAAATAGTAATAGAATTTTTTTATGCACATCAAATTAGTTGCTACATTATTTATGTACATTAAAATATATTTCACATTAAAAAAAATGAATTTTATACATATTTTATATTAAAATTTTGTGTGGGCATCTATTGGTATTGATAAATCAGTTCGTAATTCAACGTCTCAGTAATTGACAAGGGGCTACCTACAGCTAAAGTTATATGATATCAAACCTAACCTTAAAGCGCACTCTAATGATACACTTGAATAATTGATTTATTATTCTATCAATTAATTGTAAATTAATTGTAAATTAATTGTAAATTTTTAATTATTTTATAAATAACTATTTATAAAATAATTAAAAATATTATAAAATAAATATAAAATTATAAATGTTTGCATATAGAAGTGGCCAATAAATCGTACCAGTATTTTGGGACACTAGGACATCATTATTTTGCTGGTCCAAGTACTGGTACCTTGAAATGATAATACTTTTATGTTTATTTCACTATTGTTGTTGATTAAATAACTTTTTTTCATTTTCAACAATCAAATAAATCAACGTTTGTCTATATATCCAAAAATTTTAATCATTTTTTAAATTTATTTTAATAATAATCTTATCAAATGTTCCTGGCGTCCCTAAACGGCCAATAATAGGTACATTTACCTTACTTAATTTTATAATTTGTTAATAATCAAAGTGTCATGATTGTTCAATAACTGTAAATAATAATTAATAAATATTAATAAAAAGATACATTTCATGATGTAACAATATATTTATGTAATTAATTAAAAAATTTCACACAGTAAGAACAAGTTTTATAATGACAGTTTAACCTTTGAGCTTGCAAGGCTGTCTTATTTTGGATCTTATTGTTAAAAAAAACTTTTATACAATTTATAGAGTTCAATAATATTTTTATTTGAAATCTTTATAAGCTCATTTACTTATCTTTTATTTTATATTTCGATTAATAAAATATTGATATACTAATTTTAATAATCGATTAAATCGTTAGAATCGTTTGATTATTTAAAGCATTTTTAATTTCTACACGAAAACACCGTAACACTTTACTTTTATAATATCGCAAGTGATCGCGTGTTAGTATCTTTCAGACATATTTCGAAATATATTATAAAATTTAACAATCATTACACATTATATTCTGCATAATAAATAATAAATTATTTATAC
Source organism: Anastatus disparis (assembly GCA_017163975.1). Classification (NCBI taxonomy): domain Eukaryota; kingdom Metazoa; phylum Arthropoda; class Insecta; order Hymenoptera; family Eupelmidae; genus Anastatus; species Anastatus disparis. Next base: position 2,730,450 of record JAFFSR010000292.1, on the reverse strand, counting down.
GTTCGAGAATTATTTTGACTTTTTATCGATTTTCGATCTTATTAATATAAAACAAATGAAATCTCGATAAAAGGTACTCTGAGGAACTATAAACTAATGGTTTTATATGAACTTTATATTTATGCGACTTTGTTTCTATGATTAAATTTTCGATAAATTCAACTTTATTGATAACATTTGAATATTGTTATTTATAGAAATTCATATTTTTATAAACACTTTGACAGCTTATTTCGAAAGCTGAATGATTATAAATTTTTTATAATATTTTATTAACAAAATGAGTACCCCACCTCCGGCAAACGGATTTAGTTGAAACTACAAGATATGATACTTTGATAAAAAAAATTAACCCATGTTTTTTCTTTTGTGCCAATAGGCTCTGGAAACAAAGATATAGATATCTTTTAAAAAATATAGTGAAAAGAAGCGTTTGTAAGAACTTGAATAACTAAACATCTAAAATTCTTACAGAAAAATGTATAAAAATTAAAAGAAAGTAGAAATTAAACACTTTAATTTAAGCTCTATTACATTAAAAAAAGTTCACGTTATTTCGAAGTTACAGGTGATTAAAATATGGCAAAAATAATTGATCATATATTACATGCTAATAATAAGAATTAATGCGTGGCAATTTTCAATTAGACACAGCTTTTGAACCAAGAAAGCTTTTTTAATGCGACAGAACTTCAATTAAAATATTTACCTTGTCCTTTCTTTTATTTTTTATATATTTTTTTAAGTGTTTTAGTTGGTTAGTCATTTAAGTTTTTATAAACGCTTCTTTTTACTATTTAAAAAAAATGTCTATATTTTCGTCTCTAGGGTCTATTAGCAGAAAAGAAAAACGCTGCCAAGTGCTTTGGTGCAATGCTTTCTCATAGAGCTCATTGAATTAGAGTAATTTGATTTTATTTTTATAAATGTGATTTCAATTTAAATACAATTTCTATTCAAGAAAAATTAGTGAATGTGAGTGAATGATTATGAAATAGGAAGAGAGAGACAAAGATCGATCGAAATAGGTTAAAAGTGAGGCTCAATCTAAGATAGAAAGACAGAGAGGAAGTGAGGACGTAAGAAAAGAGTTAGTGATAGCGTTGAATCAGAAATCAAAAGAAGTAATCAAAGAGCTACACTGAAAAAATTATTTTTTAAAAGCTAGTTTTATAAAGATAGTAGCAAATAATTTGTATACAAATTTTAGAGCAAATCTATCGATTAGTTTACGTAAAATATATAAAAAATTAAAAAATGAAATTTTTTTCAAAATTTATAAAAATTTTTAAAAATTAAAACTATGCTAAGAAAATCGGTTTTTAAAAGTCATACTTCTTTTGACAGATGTAAATAATTCTCATGCAAATTTCAAAGCCAATTAATCAAGTAATTAACGTAAGATAAAAAAAAATAATTCGAAATTTTATTAAAATTCTTAAAATGGCTCTAGAATAAAAACTAAACTAAGAAAATAAATTTTTGAAAATTTTCCTTCTTTTGACAATTGCAAATAATTTTCCTGCAAATTTTAGAACAAATCTATCGAGTACTTTACGTAAAATAAAAAAAAATAAAAAAAGAAAAATCGAAATTTTGAAAAATAGTACATTAAGATACAAGTGACATAAGTGGCCCATTATTTGACGGCGTGAGATTAGCAGCCGAGCGTAGTGAGGCTGCTAAACGCCGTGAAATAATGGGCCACTGAAGTCACGAGTATCTTATACTATTTTATAGCTCGAGTGATATAAATTCGTCATATTAAATCTGTACTAGTAAAAAACAATAACAAACAAAAACTATGCACTTCACGAATGATAATTCAAAAAATAAAAACGAAAACTGTAATCATCAAGTACTAGACGTTCCGTGAATGATAAATTAAAAAAAAGAAAACGAAAACTATATATGAGCCAAAACTAAACACTCCGTGAATGATTAATCGAAAAAGATTTTAAAAAATTATAATTTTAAAAATATACTTAAAATGTGTAATAATAATTAATTTTAATCAATATAATTGATATTATGTGAAATTGTTTGTTGAAATTATCTTTTATAAAGTCATAAATTTAAATTTTGTTTCACGTATGTATTAGCGTCGTAGAAGCGGTGAGGAGGTAACTTATGTATAGTAAGCAATAGCAATCGTGCGTAGTAATAGGGGATTCCTCGAAGCATTTTATAATACAACGCCGAAATACCTCTTCGCTTTGCATATTACGCTACTATCAATTTTGGTGTAAATGCGAATTTATGTCACGCAGTTCCATAATAGTACATTATGCAATGGGTGTGTAAAGGCTTTATTTACGAAAAGAGAAGTTTACAGCCCGAGCCGAAGGCAAGGGTTGTAACGAGTTTCGTAAAAAAGCTTTTACACACCCATTCCATAATGTATTTTATGCCACGATAACCGAATAATCATATTAAAGTTATGATTTTGAGGTTAGAGTGGTATAAAATTTTTTTAATTCTCTAAAATTGTAACCACGCTAAAAAATTAGTTTTCAAAAGCTTATTTTCTTCAAACAATAGCGAATTGATTGTGTAAAATTTTTTGAGAGAAATTATAGTATCGTTTACGCAAAATAAAAGATAAATGAAAAATAAAAATTTTTTTGAAAATTTTCAAAATGTTCTAAAATTAAAACTGCGCTAAGAAAATAAATTTTCCAAAGCTTGTTTTCTTCAGACAGTAGCTAATCACTTGCATACAAATTTTGGAGCAAATCTATTGAATGGTTTTCGTAAAATAGAAAAGAAATAAAAATTTTTTAAATAATTTTAAAAATGCTCTAAAATTAAAAGTGCGCTAAGAAAATCAGTTTTCAAAAGATTTTCTTCTTTTGGTATTCAAAAATAAGTTCCATAAAAATTTTCAAGCAAATTCTTCGAGTAGTTTACGTAAAATACAAACAAAATAAAAATAAAAATTTTTTTAAAATTACTAAAATGGCTATAAAATTAAAAGTACGCTAAGAAAACTAATTCTCAATAGCTTCCGCACCAGTTGATCGAAAAATTGAATGTTATGGAAAATTTGAAGTAAGTCCATCGAGTAGTTTTTAAGATTTTATTGGCTTAATAAATATAAACATTTTTTTCAAAAATTTCAAAATGCTCTAAAATTAAAACTAAACTAAGAAAATCAGTTTTTAGAAATTTATTTTATTTGAGAAATCGTAAATAATTTCCATGCAAATTTTGAAGCAAATTTATCGAGTAGTAAACAAAAAAAACAAGAAAAATGAAAAATCAAAATTTTTTTTTTATAAACGATTTTAAAATTAAAACTACGCTAGAAGAACCAATTATCAATAGCTTTCCAGAAAGTTATACAAAAAAATTAATTTTATGCAAAATTAGAAGTAAATCCATCGAATAGTTTTCGAGATACGATTTACTAACTGACACACACACACACACACACACACACACACACACACACACACACACACACACACACACATACAGATATTTTCTGGAAACCACTTTTTCCGACTCCCTGAGTTCAAATATGTACAAATTAATGAAAAAATATTAAAAAAATTTTTTTATCGATACAATGCTTTTTCTATGAGAAAGCAAAAGAGCTATTTAAGAGCAAATTTAATCTGGGTATATTTTTTATAGTAAATTGTAATTTTCCAGACACTAAATTTTATAAAAAGTCTGCGTTTTATAATTTTTAAAAATTCAGGTATATTCTACACACCATTTTCAGTAAGAAATATTCTAATAACTTTCCACCAAAAATTAATAATTTTCTAAAAATATCAAAATGTTTATAAGTTTTCATTAATCGAAATAAATAAATACATAGGCACGTAGATACACACACACACACACACACGCTCACACCTATAAACACACACACACACACACACAGACACGTACGCACGCACATACACACACATACACACATCGACGTATATGGGACATTTGACGTCAACTTGTATAGTTAAAAAATAAAAATCATGTGATCTGAGAATAAATTGCATTTGATGCCCAGGATGCAAAAAAAAAAAATTTACAAACATCAGGGTCAAGATAATCAAAAGTTATGAAATATAGAATATCATAATTTTCTCATATTTTTTATTCAATCATAGTTCGTGAATTTTTTACTTAAAAACTATCGATTTTTGAATGATTCATTAATTTCATTGGAAGAAATGCGTGACATTTACTTAAATTTCCCAAAGTTTAAGTTTGCAATCTTTCATAGATGTAATATAAAATTTTTTAAATTCGAATTCTTTTATTTTTTTAATTTATGTAGAATTAGTTTTTTGGCAGCTATATTTTTATTTCAAATAAGAAAAGAAAAATAGAATTTTTAAAATAAAATTTACTTGAAAAAATATAAAATAAAAATAAAAAATAAACTTACTTGGCAATAATGAAAATAACACCCTTTAAAGGTGCATTTTGGAAACGACATCCTGATTGACTTAATCAGAGCTTTTTCATAGTCATACGTTGATTTGAATGCAGAAAAATTTTCAAATTTTTTTAAAATAAAATTTCAAATGGAATTGTATGCTTTTGTTGTATGCCGGCTCATCAAAATTCAAATACAAGGTACTACCTGATATAAAATAATAATGAATGTAATTTATCATACATTAGTAATAATTTTATTACACCGAGAAAAAAAATTTGTTAGATGAATTAATGAAAATAAAACAGAATCTGTACTTTTAAATGATCACCAATAGTAAAAATTGGTCATTTCAAAGTATAATGGTTGAAATAATAGTATAATAGTTAAAGTAATAGTACAACAATTGAAGTAATAATTGATAAATTAAAAGAAAGAGATTTCAGTTCATGTGATTAATAAGCATTTATTGAAAATGAATTGTGAGTGTCTTATTTTTGTACTGTTAGGGATATGCGTGTTGTTTAATTTACACTAAATCCAAAACATGGATTTAGTGTAAATTATAATCAATATATAATAATACAGTGATCATATGTTTTTGACTTTCCATAATAAAAAGTGTGAAATAAAGATGCCCAACTTAATTCATGAAATAAAGATGTCTGCTTTTCGGAAAAAAGTAATAGAAATAACAATTTAAGTTCTAAAAAATGCGAGTGATAAAAAGTTCATCGGTATTCCGATCTTTTATCTGATGTATTATTATTTCAATGACGCTACTGTCAAATCAACAGAACTCGTATTCTTAAATATATAGAATTCACCTTTGTGATAATTTAAAATTTTAATATTAGATTATAATATTGGAAACATAAATATTCCGTTACTAATAACTGTATTTGTTTGACAATTTAAAGAAAAGTAGTTCATAATTCACACTACAAATAAACTATTTTTTTCTATAATTATTGCTTTAATTTTAATTATTAGTATAACTGAATTATTAGTGAATGAAGTAAGAATTTAACCACAATATCATTTGGTATCAATCAGACGGTAAATGGACGCTTATGACACGTAAATTGACACTTTTTGAAGTCTTGTTAAATTAATGGTATTGCAATAACTACAAAATGTACTGCACTATAATTTTGTAATGTAATTACTCTATATGTAGAAGATTGGTTGCTACACAAAAAAATCGAATGTTCAAGAATCATCTTTAATTTTGTTTAGTTACCGGCTGATCGATCTTATATAAAATATAAAGCAAATTTAATAAAATTAGTCTTAATCCATTTTTTAAGTTTAGTTTTTAAATTTTGAAGTTTTACATTATTTTGTATACATTTTATAAATTAATCGAATTTTTAAAATGTTCAAATACTTTTTTTTAACAAAAGATATTTAGTAAACTATAAAAATCATTTACTATATTATTTTGTTTGCACATTATTATCAAAACTTATTTGATACCTTTGATGTCCGGACGTACTTTAAATGTCCCGTCCACGAAAATATAGTTATTATTTTTGAATTCATTCACGAAATTAGTATCGTATAAAATGATATGGTCGCTTTTCGAAGACGAGGTTATGTGTTCGAATTCTATCCTCATATCTTTATATTTTTCTTTAAATGTGAGTAAAAAAGGATGGTCCTCTGCGGCTATCTCATGATTCCTTGAAAAAGAAAAATAATTTAAATAACATGAAATTTAATGCAAATTTACTAAGGAAATATTTAAAACATATTTTTTTTATAAAAATTTATTAAATTTTATTCACACCTCCATTATGCGTGTAATTGAGAAAATATGTATTTCTTAAAGCTTCTACACAACGATAGATATATATAATTTATTTTGTAGTATATGTACATAAAGAGCATATAATGTTACTAGGGTTGCCACCCGTACGTTAATATAAAGTACGCTAGTATAATTGTATATATTATTTTTTACTAATTTTAGTTGAAATTTTAAAAAACAGAAACGTACACCACTATAGTGCAAATAAATTTAGATAGTCCAGTAAATGAAGGAAATTTCAGGGAATCATTACGGTTTCGTATTAATAGTGGAGATTTTCAATTGTATGGACTATCTAAATTTATTTGACCATCATCATGATGACCTCTAAAGGCAATGTTTTGACGTTCAAGGAAAATTACGCTTTCTACAATAGGCTTTAAACGTTGTCGGTTTTCTGTGATTTGCTATAATTTGTAACTATCAATTTGATTTGCAATGTCAAATTCAGGATTTTTTTCTACGTTTGAAAATAATTTTGCTGTTTGAACTGCATCTGTATGATATTGTTGATTTTCGTGTTTTAAGAGATCACCGTCTTTACCCAAAAGCTTAGCAAAAGAATTTAATGTTTGAAATACTAATTTATTTAGAGGGGTGTTCTTATGACGATCTGCTAAACCAGCATTTACAAAAAACGAACAATATTTACAATAAAATCCCTTTTTTGCATCAGAAAAAACAAGCCAACTGAAGCTAATGCTTTTGAGAAACATATCTTTTCTTTATTTTTCCTTGCTTGTTATGTAGAGAATAAGGAAAAATATAATTTTTTTACACAGGGCGCGTACAGTGAGTACTTTACTCCCTCCCAGCGAAAAGTAAGGTACCCACTGTACGCTGCCTGTGTAAAAAAATCGTATATTCTCCACGGGAGTAAATGAAAAATCCCTTAAATCGTATGTTTGTCACCCTCGCCTTCGGCTCGGGTGACATTTAACATACGATTTAAGACATTTTTCGTTTTTACTCCCTAGGTGAATAATATACTATTTCAATGGTACCCTGGTAGAAATTTACTCTAGATCTATCTAGATCTATCTAGTTTTGTATGTTAAATAATCGAGGCCTTGATAAAACTAGACAAATTTTCTACCAGGGTAACCAGGGATTTGACAACTTTTTTTTAATGAAATTATTTACAGAAGTTCTTACGTAATTGCCGACATCGAAAGCAACACCATCATCAATTTTAACGGTTTCTGATTGAGTTTCACGCCGCTCTAATACATAATCAATATATTCATTTGAAGTTGTTTGCGTTTTATTCGTTTCTGTAGATGTTTTATCTGTATTATCTAAAAAATGAAAAATAGTTTTATTTCAATAATAATTTAAAAATCTGAATATTAGAGAATTATTTTGCTTTTAATTAAAATTATAATATATTAAAAAATATTCCTCTCATTTTTAATATTAATAATAATTTAGTGATGTATATTATATGCAATAAGAATATGAAAGAACAATATGAAAAAATATATTCTTAAAAAATAGTAAATTGCAGACAAAATTATAATTTGTTAGTTTAAATATTATTTTGATTGTTTTTGTGATTATAGAATTTAATTATAAAACTCCTTTTTCAGCATTCAATTTATTTTTTCAATCATTCATATGAAACTAGTTTATATTTACTTATTGTTCGTACATATCCATTAACACATTGATATTCATCTTTTGGGTGGGGTTCAATTTTTCGAAAGATCGATATTTTTTTGTGCTTAACGTAGAATCCTAAAATTTAAAATGATGCTATTCATAACAGTCACTTGAATTATTTAGAAATTTCATATTCAATTCCTGGCTGCAATCGAAATTTATTTATTCGAATAAATTATAATTAATATTTAGAATCGTAACACGTATATAGAGCACCATATAATTATAAAATATTTCGAAATTTCTAATAAAATCTTTTTTCAAGTATCAAAAGAATGTACAAACATATACTTTTGAAAACTCTATTAGAAATTTCGAAATGTCTCATCATAATATGGTGTTCTGTATACTTATTACAATTCTAAATATCAATTGCGATTTGTTCGAGTGAATAAATTTCTATTGCAACCATGAATTGAAAACGGGATTTCTAAATAAATTAAGCGAATGTTATGAATAGCATCATTCTAAATTTTGGGATTCTACGTCAAAAAAATATCAGTCTTTCGAAAAATCGAACCCCACCCTTTAACTTTCGTTGACCAGAAATTCTGCCCAAAACATGCTCAATTTTCTACCAGGGATCTTTTTATAAGTTTCAATTTTATAACCTTCTATTGTGCATTTAAATTAAAAAGTGAAAGAAAATATATTCGTCAAAAATTTTCTTGATAATTTTGAATCGAAATTATTGATGATTTGCGAAGATTTATAAACAAAATTAATTAAGAAAACAACAGTTAGGGTGCACGTGTTTATCAAATTTCATAAATAAAATATATAAATAAATGATATAAAATTGAATGTATATTTAATAGAGAAAAAAGAAAGTCAAATGTGAAAAATTGAAAATATTTCATACAAAGTTTTTAATAATAGTTTTACAACCGGATCACTTGGCCCACCCATGACACGTTTAAGAGGAGGTCACGTATCTCTGTCCTTTTCTAATCAAAGAAATGATTTAAGGGGGGTCCAATATATAGAATGTTCATCTAAAATTTGCATCAAAAATACGAATTTCATTTATTCGAACAATTATTCCGAAATTTTGAAGTTCAAATTTAAGAAAATTCATAAAATAGAAACGTGTAAACTACAAATGCCCAATCAACCGAAGCTAGATTGTTAGAATATTATTTATTTGACATTAATAATAAGTCAACTATTTCGAAATTACAACTGCACTAATAAGCATAAAAATAAAATAGAAATTTATTTGACCGAAAACTACTAAGTTTAAAACATCAGCAATGGATAAATCAGTGATTTTCGATTAAATAAATTTCTATTTTATTTTTATGTTTATTAGTACAGTTGTAATTTCGAAATGATAGACTCATCTTTAGCGTCGAATAAATAATATTCTAATAATCTAACTTCGTTTGATTTGGCATTTGTAGTTTACACGTTTCTATTTCATGAATTTTCTTAACTTTGAACTTCGAAATTATAAAATAATGGTTCGAATAAATGGGATTCATATTTTTGACGCAAATGTGAAATGAACATTCTAAATATTGGACCCCCCCCCCCCCATTTTTTTACAAAAACTAATAACTTTAGCAAAAAATGAAGAGAAAGCCGCATCTTGTATAAAAAAAAAGCAATATTTTCTTTGATGAGAAAAAATTAATTTTATTGCTTCATTCTCAAGAAAACCTTGAAAAATCAAATTGTCCACCCTAATCTTCCTATTCTTTCATATTCTCTATGATTTAAGTTTTTCAAGATTTTCTTGAAAACGAAGCAATAAAATTAATTCTTTCTTATCAAAAAAAATATTGCTTTTTTTGATACGAGATGCGGCTTTCACTTCATTTCTTGCTAAAGTTATTAGTTTCTGTAAAAATCTCAATTCTTTGATTAGAAAAGGACAGAGATACGTGACCTCCTCTTAACATTGAAAGTAATTGCATTAATTATTATGAAAATCGAAACTATAAATTTTCAATTATAGGGAGAAGATTATTAAATAAAAATACCTGAATCCGTATTTGCTACATTATGAAACAAAAAAGCTGTAGAAGTGTGTCTCATTTGTATTTTCATTACAAGATTTATTTTCCAAATCATGAATTTCGTCAACTTTCTTTGTATCAGAATTTTTAGATATGTCTTCATTATCTGATTTACTTTCTTGTATTGAAAAATAATCAGTCACTTTTGATAACTTTCTTTGAAATTTCTCTTTCTCTGTTTTAAATTTTCTTTTTTGAGACATTTTTAAAAACACAAGAAAAAAGTAAATAAATATAATATATTTTCAATAGGTAAGTAAAAATTAATCATTCGACCTCTGGATAAATGTTTGAAGGTTTGGGGGGGGGGTCGATCGCCCAATCGCCCCCCTGAATCCGCCACTGAGTGAACAATGAAATAAACAGAGAGTTGTAGAGAAAGAAAGAGAGTTGATGCTTCCCGATCGGAAATGATAACAGGGCGCCGGCTTGGCCCCAACTAGTTGCCAAGAAAGCCTAACAGGGCCCTCTCTAGGCAAACTGTAGTGAAGGATGGCGCTGTGTAACGGGGTGCTAGCGAGGCCCTTGGAAGGCAACGTCTTCTCTGCAGTAAATCTATATCTATATATAGCATAAACTATACAAAGTTAAATTTTAGTTAGGAAAAAAGCAATGTATAGTTTGTGTTGACGCATGCGCATATCAACGTAAAAAGGCTGGGCCCTGCTTGCACCGTGTGTTACCCCCGTTACAAAATCAGCGTGGGCCACGCCTGGCGGCCTATAGAGGGCCTTGTATGCCATCTCGCTCTCTACTTTTGCCAAGTTCAAACCCACGGATCCACCTATTTTTTTTTTTTTTTTTTTTTTTTTATTTTTAAATATTATATATTTTTGTAATCAATTTTCATAGCGGAAAAAAAAAATAAAAAATTTATTTAACACCTTAAATTCTATTTTATTTCAAAAATATAAAAAAATATATTTACAGATAGGAATAGAAAAAAGTTTTAATGTTGGCTATATAACTTAGATTAACATGAAATAAAAACTAAGCTAGTTCTGTAATTTTTTCCTACTAAATATAAAAGATATTAAAGATTGAAAAAAAAATTATTTTAAATTATAGTTGTTTTTTCATTCTCACTCAATTGCAAATAATAAAACCTTTTTTGTTCCTTAAAAAAAGGACCTTTTCTAAATTTATATAAATTTATGACATTTTTAACTCATTTAATAAAAATAGAAAATAAATATAAATAATTCTAATTTTATTTTAGATAAGTAAAATAATAAATTTACCTGAAAAAATAAATAATTTTATGAATTTAAACTTCATTAAAGCGCATTTTAAATAAAAATTACATTGAATATCATTAATATTTTTAAAATTGGACTTTTTCTTTCTTTTATTAAATATATTTCTATAATATTATCAATTATTATTTCTAAAACAAAAAAATTGATAATTCTCTACGAACGGAATAATTTTCAGTTCTTATTAAACAAAATTTTGACTAAACTTTGAATGGTTGAATTATTTTTGTCCGTTAAAAAGTGACATTTTCTAAAGTTATATAGGGGCATGATAACATTTTTTTAAATTAATTTTAAAAAAATAACATTCTATTTTAACAGTTACAAAATTTAAAAGATGAAAAATCTTAATTTTTCAAAAATTACATAAACATAAAATTTAAGTTACACAGAGATTAATTATTTAAGAAAAATTGAAAATTCTTTCGGAAAAATGACTAATTTGCATCTCATCTGACTGCTCGTTCTGTTAATTACTTTTTTTTTGTAATAAAATTACTTTAAAAGATTTAAGATGTCATGCAAATTAGTATTTTAATAATAAAGAGCTCAACGGTTCTTCAAGTTGAAATTATATGAATTTTAAATAAACAAACAATACTGATTTTATTAATTAGCAGTTTATTGAGACCCAAAGTGATCATACTTTAAACGAGATTATCTTAAAGAAATCGGCAAGGCTATTTGAAAATTTACAATAATAACATATAAAATAAAAACCAATTTAAAGTTTGAAAAGATTATCCACCTTTTTAATAAACAACAAATTATAGCTGATGGAGGAGCTATCTAACTATTAACAAAATGTATATGATTTTTAAATCTTTGAAACTTTATGAGAAAAATATTGAGAATGACAGATAAAGGGAAACATCTCTTCCAATTAAAAAATATTAAAGAATTATGAAATCTATCTTAAAAAATCAATTTCAAATTGTTTATTATCTGTTTAAATGGTTTATTATGGATATGTAAATTAAATATTTTTATTATTGGCTGATTCCATTCAGATTCATGCAGGCCGTCACTGATCGAATTTTTTTTTTCTTCCAAGTAATAAAAATACCTTCTATTATGTATACGAAGATGAAATTTACCTCGTAGAACGCTCAAAATTTTTTTTTTTTTTACTACAGCAATTTTAGTGTTGGATGTAAAAACGAAAATTCAAAAATTGAAAATGAACCTCTACTTTTAAATGACTATAGCTCCGTCAATTTTTAACCTTTTTGGGCGTTTTTTTAACGACAATGTGCGAAATTCTGTCTAGTTTTAAATGCAATCTCGATGTATATTTGTAATACAATTTGATCTCACTGAGTTATTTACGAAAAACCGAAAAAAACGATTTTTTTCAAACACGATTTTCTCAAAAACTATATTTTTTTTTTTGAAATTTTTATATGATTTTATACATAAAAAATACTAACTTTTAAGGTAGGTGAGAACATGCGATTTTGCCTTATTTTTTTTTAACAGATTTTGAAACGTTTTTTTTATATTTTTGATTTTAAAACATTGATATCATGGCGCATCGTACTATTTTTCCAACTTTACGTGTTCTTACAACTATTTTTATGCTTTTATTTATTAATATATCAAAAATATCAACAATAATTTTTAAAATAAACCCCGGATCGAATATTTTGATCAATTAAAACCAAAGTTATGACGATTTAAAGTTAAAAAAAAAATGCTGAAACTTTAAATAAATATATTTACTTTGAATTTGGAATTTTGAATTTTTAATTTTAATTTTGAGTTTTGAAAAGATGAATTTTTTAAATACTAAAATATATTATTTGGTCATTTTCAATGAACAAATAATATGCGATACAATTGAGAAATGAACACTAATGAATTGAGAACTAATGTGAATAAAAAAATCCGAATTTTAATAAAACCTTTCAATTTACTTCTTGCCACTCATGTCTCGAAGTTTTGGCAGTGTAGATTTGGTTTCGTTCACTTTTCCAACAGTGAATCTTTTGAATACCTTTAATTTCTTTTGCATTTCCTAACCATTCCATTTTTTTTATCTGTCGAAAAACTTCTAACTCATCCTTGCGGATAACAAGAATGTTAATGGACAGAGTATATTTTGACACGTGAGAGGCGAAATTTTCAGCGTTTCTAATAAAATCTGCACTCTTCTTGGACAGATTATGCGTGGTAGCATAGTGTTTAACTAAACCACCAATACCGCCACAAGCGCCTTTACCATGACCTGTTGCAGAAAAAAGCCATTTTCTGTTTACTTTTGAGTTTTGAAGCACATAGAATTGATATCTATTTTTAAAATGACTGGCAGCTCCATCAGAAATGGTTATGATTTCATCAAGATCTTGCGCAATATGTTTTTGTTTTAAGTTGTCGATAATTAAATTTATAGCCATTAGAGCATGAGACAAATCATGTTCAATATTGTCAGAGATAGTGACATAACTGACTGTTTTATCATTTCTAAAATAGCATACTGACGTAAATATTGATATTTGGTTTTTACTTTAATGATAGCTTCGAATTTCATTTTGGAGCAGAACTGTCCAATTTTCTGCAAAATCGACATGAATAACTAATTGGAAGTCATTATTCTTCGCTAAAAGTTTAACCTTTTTAATTGCTATACGTTGAATTTCTTTGACCAATTTATGAGCACTTACAGTGAGAGCGCGCTCTCTTAACTCTATTAAGAAATTTTCAATTATGCTAGTTTTATTCAGTAAATTTGATTTTTCCCAAACACCATAAATTATTTCTTCATATAAATCTTCTTTTGTCAAATAAATTATTTGTGAATCAATAGAATCTCCAATGGGACATTCTTTACATTTTCTTAGTACACATTTCATATCATCTTTTGAACAAAAAAGTGAAGAACATATTTTCAATTCCAAATCTGCAATGTCTTGTTTATTCCCTTTTTTATAATTATTCAAAGCATCTAACATAAGTTTAAGATTCTCGCAGTAAACGCAAAGACACGAATCGGTGGGTGGATGTGATATAACCCACTTTGGTCTTAAAGGGTAGAATGTTGATTTACCAATTTTTGTTTTCATTTCAGGATTTTTGTCTTTAAATAATTGATATATTTTTTTTATACTTCGCGTAAGAAAGCGTTTGACTTTTTTAGTTTTTATACCATTTTATTTGATAGATACTGTGTCGCTTTTATTTGCACTTTGACGAGAACAATTAAAATCATAGTTCAGATAATAATCCTTTACTTTCATTAAAATTTCACTATCCAAAGAATGGCCACAATAGTTCTCAGACTGCTTGTGAATTTTTTTATTATTTACCAACGATCGTGCTTGATCAATCATATAAATAGTTACTAAGTTTGGTAAAACTGATAATAAAAAATCTTTGGAAATATCACTCCTTTGGTATAATACTCAATTTTTCAATCGCACTTTCACTCAATAGAAGTAAAAATTTGATACAATTATTTCTAATTAGTCAGATTCAATTTATTGTAATATTCTCAATCCATTTATCATTTGTTTTACATTCATTATTTTCATTCAATGCGGGCAAATCCGTTATATCGTAGACTTTCATCATTTTACTTGCTATTTGTGAATCAAATGCATCGTTCATTTGTTTTCTTTTTCGAAGAGCATAAGATTCTCGCATCTTGATATTGATACTTAGAGGCATTTTAATTGGTGAAATGTTTAATTTCAAATTACTTGAAGTCTCGTTGAGCTGTTCTACCACAGCCTCACTATGAATAAAATCTTCCGAAGATTGTTGACTGCTTTAAGTCGATGAAATAGGCGCATTTTTCACTTCATCTAATAATATTTTGTAACACAAAGGGCATACTTTATCTTCTCTAGAGAAAGAAGTATTTGGATACAAGCGCTTCGAAGACTCCGTTAGATCACCTAATTCTCTAAGCGGACTTTTGGAGCAATCATAAACAACTTTTTTGTGCCTTTCTTTTAAATCCATGCACTTTATTTTAACAATCAGTGATGCCATTATTGATATACTGTTCAATGACAGATCGAAAAAAATAATTTTTCTTAAACATCTTTATTTTTTATCTTCCTTTTCTTATATTTTTAAACGCGTCAAGTCGTTAATGAGAATGTAAAGAACGAATCATCGCCACCTAGTGGTGAAATGCGTCAACTCCCTACAAAATAAATTCAAATTCTAGGTGCGAAATTCGAACTAATAAAAAAATTATATTTTTCAACAAAAAAAATTTGTATTATAATAATGTACCATAAAAAGAGGACAAATGGTTATATATTCTTTCATCAAAATAACTTTTTTTTTTAAATTAAAAAATTTATATCTTCAGATTTTAATCTTTAACGAAAATTGCGTTTCCTCAATGTAAATATCATATTTATTTAAAGTTTCAGCATTTTCTTTTTAAACTTTAAATCGTCATAACTTTGGTTCTAATTGATCAAAATATTCAATCCGGGGTTTATTTTAAACATTATTGTTAATATTTTTGATATATTAATAAATAAAAGCATAAAAATAGTTGTAAGAACACGTAAAGTTGGAAAAATAGTACGATGTGCCATGGTATCAATGTTTTAAAATCGAAAATATAAAAAAAACGTTTAAAAATCTGTTAAAAAAAAATAAGGCAAAATCGCATATTCTCACCTACCCTAGAAGTTAGTATTTTTTATGTATAAAATCATATAAAAATTTAAAAAAAAAAAAATAGTTTTTGAGAAAATCGGGTTTGAAAAAAATCGTTTTTTTCGGTTTTTTGTAAATAACTCAGTGAGATCAAATTGTATTACAAAAATCAAGATTGCATTTAAAACAAGACAGAATTCCGCATCTTTTTGTTAAAAGAACGCACAAAAAGGTTGAAAATTGACGGAGCTATAGTCATTTAAAAGTAGAGGTTCATTTTCAATTTTCGAATTTTCGTTTTTACATCCAACACTAAAATTGCTGTAGTAAGAAAAAAAATTTTTTTTGAGAGTTCTACGAGGTAAATTTTATCTTCATATACATAATAGAAGGTATTTTTATTACTTAGAAGAAAAAAAAATTCGATCAGTGACGGCCTGCATGAATCTGAATGGAATCAGCCTATTATATTTTTTATTGATTTAGCAAAAATTTAACTTAAGGGGATGTAAAACGGACACTACACCTGTACTCATAAATATTCACTATCTTTACATTTTATTGCAAAATTTTTAATAAAAAAATGCATTAGCTCGTTATATGTACCATGAAGATTATTCGGTTAAATTTTTAAATAAATTCATTCATTAGTTATTGAGAATTTTGGGTTCTAAAATTATTTGTTAAAATTTTTTAATTTTGTACAGAAATCCAAATATCTTAAAAGCTAATGAATGAATTTATTTGAAAATTTATCTAAATAATCGTCATGGTACATACTACAAGCTAATGCATTTCTTTTCTGGAAATTCAGCAATAAAATGGAAAGGAAGCTAATATCTATAAGTACAGGTGTAGAGTCTTTTTACATCTCCTTAAAATGAATAAAAGAATAATAAAAGAATAAATAAAAGAATTAAGAAATGTGCTTTAATAAGGCATATTTTTTAAAAAGTGTTGTCAATTTCATCAAAGCGCATTAAATAAAAATCACGTTAAATACCATTGATATTAAAAAAACATTTATTAAATAAATGGTTTAATTTTTATAGTTACAAAAATAATTTAATTATAATACTGCTCATAAATTCGCTATGTGTTATCGAATTATATGAAAAACTAAAAAAAAACCTGATGCAAAAAAACTATCGTATATTTAGAAAGAAATATCGTAGGAAAATTTAAAAAAGTAGGTATTTTAAAGTATTCACTAAAAAGAATGCATTACATTTTTCAAAGCTAAATTCTTATCATATTATAAAGTTAACTGAAAAATAAAATGTATTCATTTAAATTTAAAAAAATGTATTTGTTTAGTTACTTTTCAAGTATGATTCAATAAAATTTGAAAAGTAATATATTTGATAGTATTGCACTGTTTTGTGTAATTTGTGAAAATTATTATCATAGGAAATCGTATCAAAATTTAACACATAAGTACGGAAAATTAACGTAAAATTTTTGTATGCTTTGAAACAAAAAAAATTTTTGTCAAATTTACATCAAATATATGTACTTCATTATTCAAATTGAGGGGCTGGAAACGAAAAGGGCACATAGCGCCGATCGCGCGTATAAGTATTGTCCAACTATACTAAATTTCAAAGTTGTTCATAATTAAATTTTTATGATTTAAATTTATAAAGAATATAATTTCGCAACTTTTTTATGTTGGAATCATGTTAAAATTTTTTTTAATTTTTCAATTACTAACCAAAAACACGATTTTTTTAAATTTATTATTTCAATGTTTTTTTCACTTCAACTCGTCGCGGTTTTTTTTCTATTGAATATTTAGCCTTGAAAATTTTTTTACATATTCTGCAATATCTTCCGCAAGTTTTAGTCAAAGAATGAGGTCTTAATATTTATTTATTTACAAATGGCGAATTTTTAAACAAATAAGCCATGTAATCATGAACTGTTATTTTCAAAGACAAAAGTTGAGTGACGAACTTTTGAAAATGGCAAATCTGCTAACAGAGTATTAAAATATAATAGTTTAAGAAGTTTTTTGGAAAGTTTCAGATCTTTAACTATTATAATTATTAAATGAGAGCATTTTTAGATTTACAATGTCTTGCGCGCAGATCGCGGAGTCAGGTGAAGAATCGTGGGGCAACAGACAGCTGACTCCGCGGTCTGGCGTAAGACATTGTAAAATCTAAAAATGCTCTCATTTAATAACTATAATAGTTAAAGATCTGAAACTTTCCAAAAAACTTCTTAAACTATTATATTTTAATACTATGTTAGCAGATTTGCCATTTTCAAAAGTTCGTCACTCAACTTTTGTCTTTGAAAATAACAGTTCATGATTACATGGCTTATTTGTTTAAAAATTCGCCATTTGTAAATAAATAAATATTAAGACCTCATTCTTTGACTAAAACTTGCGGAAGATATTGCAGAATATGTAAATAAATTTTCAAGGCTAAATATTCAATAGAAAAAAAACCGCGACGAGTTGAAGTGAAAAAAACATTGAAATAATAAATTTAAAAAAATCGCGTTTTTGGCTAGTAATTGAAAAATTAAAAAAAATTTTAACATGATTCCAACATAAAAAAGTTGCGAAATTATATTCTTTATAAATTTAAATCATAAAAATTTAATTATGAACAACTTTGAAATTTAGTATAGTTGGACAATACTTATACGCACGATCGGCGCTATGTGCCCTTTTCGTTTCCAGCCCCTCAATTGTCTCATTACACATAATTATACATTTCATTATTAAAATAATTAATATTCTTTATAAATTTTTTTATTGAAGTTTTCATTTTAAAATTTACACAAAAACTTTTATGAAGTACCCTGGTAGAAATTAGTCCAGGCTACTAGACAGTTTTAGCTAGAATAATCAAGTTCTAGACAGATCTGTACAGATAAACTAGACAGATCTGTACTGGCGTGTAACGCCTTTCCCTTCTAGACGTCCGTATAGTTTTCCCTTATAGAACTGTACAGTTCTATCGAGGCGTTAACGTATATTAAGGGTTAGGCGCAACATAATTTCATATAGACGCTTTAGTTCGTCATTATATTTCATGGCGTCACCTGCACGAATGTATACTATGCTGAAATGTATAGTCGTGTGTATGTAAATATTCTGTCTTTGTCTCTCGCATCATAAGAAAGAGAGATAGAGACGCGACTATAAATCCCAGCTTATGCGTGATACCAGCACTTTTACTTTCAATATGACTTTCTAGTGATAGTTTTCTTGTACTTTCCGTTGTTCAGTTGATAAATTTTTAAAATTTTTATTCATCGATGTTTTTGCACACGATATTTTTGCACACTGCTGCATGATTTGTAAGTTGGTAGCGCGCGCATTCAAGGGTTATATTAGTCTGTATCCATCTAGTTTTTCTTATCCAGAATGATCAAGTTTTACTATAAAAGCCTAGAGAGCTTATAAGGGCGCCTAGATAAAATTTCTACCAGGGTAGCCAAATTTTAATCCAAGCCAACGATGTGTAAAAAAAATAATTTATTGATAATTTTGTTATTAAAACAGTTTTAAATGTATGTGATAAAGGTTATTTTGTTGTATGTTTTAAAATAAAATGTTAATGATTTTTATATTGCACCTAAACATTTACTAAATTTGAAATTTTTACAGTACTACAAATTTTTGCTAACAAATATAATACCGAAAAAAAAAATTTTGAAATTTTAAACTCAAAGTTCATTTAAAGTACTTGTAATAATTAATTAGACAATCATATCTTGAGTATAAATATTTTTTTCATATATATATCTAATGATCAAAGCCTACTTATAAGGAAAGATCATCTTCACTTCCAGATGAAAAAAATTAACCCGTATTTTTTCTTTTGTTTAAATAGAGACAAAGTTATACATATTTTTCAATAATATAATGAAAAGAAGTTGTTGTAAGAACTTGAATGACCGGACAACTAAAAATCTTACAGAAAAATGTATTAAATATTAAAAAAGTATGAGTTAAATACTTTAATTTAAGCCTTATTAGCTTAAAAAAGCTCAATGCTGTTAAAAAGTTATGCTTATTGAAAATTATTACATATTTGTTAATAGTTTTAGCATTTAATATATAATAAATTTTTTACTCTATTTCTACTTGTATATTAAAACTTTATATAATGTTTATTCAAAACATATTATCCCTTTCGTTAAAAATTGCCAAATTTTGAACTTTATTCAAGAACATTTATTTATTTTATGATATTTTAGATTTATTATTAATGTCTTAAACATTTTTATTTCATTATTATATTTTAATACTTTCCATTTAACATTTTCTATTATCAAACATATTTCTCATAAGGTTCTAAACAATTTTCAAATGATATACTCTTTTTAAGTACATTTCTAATTTATTTATGTTCAAAGTTTAATTAATATTTTATCAATTCTTTTTAAATGTTATGCATAAATTTATTTGATCTATTTATAAATTATATTTATAAACGTATTATCTTTAAAATATATAAAATACAATAATGTTTTTATTACTTCATAAAAATCAAAATAAATGAGCTTTGGCTACAATTATAAAAGAAAATCTGTCAAAATAATTAATTTTACAAATTACTTATATAAAATAAATCTATAAAGTATAAAGAAGAATTTAAAAAGAGAAGACTAAATATCAAATAAAAATTTTAATTACATTCAAATTAAGAAAATAATTTATATTTAAAAAAAAAATGTTTTTAAAATTTTGATTGCTAATATTTTTTGTTAAAAAAATCTTTTTTTTCAAATTATTATTTGGATCCAAATTCTGCATTAAACTGCGTTTGGGGATTTGAAAAAAGTTTTAATTTTTTTATACTAGCAATGCAAAGAACAGAAAATCTGAATTAAAAATTTTATATTGGAAAAAGCGTTAATTAGCATATGCTTAGAAAATGCTTGGATAGTTAACGGTTATTTTATTTTAAATGGCTGTATTGTAGGTCAATACTTTTTGTCAAAAATTTTTCTTATTGTATTGTAATAAATTTTATTTGTAAGCATATTAAAAAAAGACAAAGCATAAGATTTGAACTTGAAAAATTTTTTAATTGCTGCAACGTACCCTAAAACTTAGCTAACACAGTTATTGTACGTTTTTTATTTAAACCAAATTACATATTTTTATCGCTTTCTCACCCCAAACTTAATTTTTTTTAATTATCTAAACAATTTTCATTATTAAATAACAAAATTAATAAAATTAGCATTTTAAGGACAAATACGTTGCATGCTGCACGTCGTTTTTATGATTAAATTTTTTTTATTTGAATGATAAATTTCTTCATTGTTTTTTGAAATATTGTATTTAAATACATTTTTTATGAAAAATAAAGTATTCACGCATTTTATTACATTTATCCTAAATAACAGTAAAAAATATACTTTAAAAAGATATAATAAACGTCAAAACATAAAAAAATATGTACTTCATACATAAACTGCTATTTTTAAAAATTAACAATATGGATAAAATTATTTCCTAATTAATTGTCAAACTGAAAAAAATTTTAAATGCTTTTCATGTCACGGTTCAAAGTTTGGAACCATTGTAATAAAAAATTACAAAGAAAACATTGAAATCTATTTTTTTTTTAATTTTTGGCAATGTTGAAATTCTATGTAAATTTTTTTTAAATAAAATAAAATTTAAAGTCATTTTCATTGAAAACACGCTTTCGTGAAATTTGCAAGGTTTTGTGAAGTTTCATTTTTCTTAAATCAAATTATCGACATGATAAATTTATATTAAGTTAATTCAATAAAAAGAAATTTAAAACCTGATATCAAGATATTTGCTACTAAATTACTATATTACTGATATTAAAAAGGATATACTTTTAATAAAAGCATTTTTTTATCCTTTTATGTGTCTAAAATAAAATGATGTTTATCAACATTTTATGTTGAATTATTATTAAATGAATTAAAAACAATATTATCATGCTCCTATATAAGTTTAAAAAATACCAGTTTTTGAGAGATTAACAGAATTTAGGCTATTTAAAATGTAGCGAAAATTTTATTTAATATGTCTTGCGAGAACTTAAATTATTATGTTTGTTAAATCATTTTTTTCGTTTTGAAAATAATAATTGATAATATTATAAAAATATATTTCATAAAAGAAAGAAGAAAAAGTCCAATTTTTAAAAATATTAATGATATTCAATGTAATTTTTATTTAAAATGCGCGAATTTACAACACTCAGTGCTATAAAATAAATTTTTATTAAATATAAGAAAAAATCGTGTAAGATTATTTTATTATTTAATTAATGTAGGAGCAGTAGTAATTGCAAGAAATAATACATGCAGATGCAGTTTTTAAGAATATTAATATAACATTTTTAAAACTTTATTGATTAATAAATATTACAATACAAATTTTGAATATTAAGAAGCTACCCTGGTAGAAATTTTATTTAGGTGCCCGTATAAGCTCTCTAGGCCTTTATTGTAAAACTAGATTATTCTAGATAAGAAAAACTAGATGGATGTAGACTAATATAACCCTTGAATGCGCGCGCTACCAACCTACAAATCATGCAGCAGTGACGAAGTAAAGCCAAACCTAACCTAATAATGTTCTTTCATTGCACCTTTTCTTCAAATATCGTGTGCAAAAACATCGATGAATAAAAATTTTAAAAATTTATCAACTGAATAACGGAAAGTACAACAAAACTATCACTAGAAAGTCATATTGAAAGTAAAAGTGCTAGTATCACGCATAGGCTGGGATTTATAGTCGCGTCTCTATCTCTATCTCTCTGTCTTATCATGCGAGAGACAAGGACAAAATGTTTACATACACACGACTATACATTTCAGTATAGTACATATTCATGCAAGTGACATGAAATACAGTGAAATACAATGACGAACTAAAGCGTCTATATGAAATTATGTTGAGAGAGCGCGGTGGCGTAATGGCCCGACTAGAAACGAATTTCGGGTGAAAATGAGGTCCCTATAAGGTACCCTAAGATTATTATAAGGTCCCTGTAGGGTGCCCTAAAGGGTTCCTAGATGGCGTGTAATGGGGTGATTTTAAGGTCCCGATAGGGCAGACTCATTTTCAGATGTGCCTTATGGTTACCCGTTTATACCTGACAGTTGCCTGACAATCGATGTTGAAAAAATTCGAAGTGATAACATAACCTCATCTGATGCACGTGTTTATTTGGTGTGAAAAAAACTATTATTCTTGTAAATTTAACTCTAAAATAGTTTCAATATAAATAATATTCAACACGAAAAGAAGAATTATTTTAATTTTAGATACAGCCATGTTCTTATTTACTAGTGTGGTGTATGTGTGTATGTTTTAATAGCAATCAACATTGAATTTTCGTAGAACAAAATAAATGCATAATATATAAAATTGAGTTGAAAAATGATTCATTCATATTATTTTATAAAAATACCAATACATTTATCTTTTGCAAACTAATTCGTATCTTATAAGAAAAATAAAATTTAATTTACTGGCGAGAATGTCACTTTAAAAGGTTTTGAATATCAATAGTCAGGCAATTATCGGACAGGTAATAATAGAATATTTAGGAAAATGAGGCTGCCCTATCGGGACCTCAGAAGCGCCCCATTACAAGCCAAGTAGCGCCCCTGTCAGGATGCCCTGTGGGGTCCTTACAATTTTGTAGGGCATCCTTAATATTTTGCTTGTCGGGGGATAGAGCTCTTGCCTTCAATGCGGAGGGCATGGGTTCGAATCCTGGCCAGGTACCTCTAACTTTTTTTTCGAAAGAAAATTAGTGCATGCGCCGTTTATATCGTGACTCTTAAAAAATCCGACCTCATTGGGTATCGGTTGATTGTTGGTCACAAAAGTGGCTGACCATCCATCGGTAGTCAAAGTTTTCGGTATGGTGGGTCTGACAGTCTAGCCTGATGTAATGTGTTAAACGGGTACCGGGCTGGACTCCCTCGACTTCATCATATAAAAAAGGTTAATCATATAGAGGACAATATCTTTTATATATTAATCTTTTTTTTTTAAATAAAAAAAATATGAAATTATGTTGCGCCTAAACCTTGATATACATTAACGCCTCGATAGAACTGTACAGTTCTATAAGGGAAAACTATATGGGCATCTAGACGGGAAAACTTACACGCCAGTACAGATCTGTCTAGTTCATCTGTACGGATCTGTCTAGAACTTGATTATTCTAGCTAAAACTGTCTAATAGCCTGGACTAATTTCTACCAGGGTAATTATCTTTTTTTGTAGAAATTGTTTTCACAAGCTTTTTCAAATCACTAGATATTTCCATCAATATATTTAAAATATTAGTGCGGAATTCTATTTCTGTATCTTTCTGCGAATTAGTAGTTGTAGTGAATTCCACAATTGCTTTCTGAAGGTTTTGTATAATGATATTGTGCTGTTCCATAGCTATTACTGCAACCACGATGTTTTGTGCCAATGTAGCTGAACGTCATAAAAATTAACATTAAAATTTTTAGATAACACATATATTAAGTCATTGTGAAATTTAACTTACTTTTTCTGATAGAATGTTTGGACATACTTTCTAAAACTACAGGAGTCTCTTGTAAATTTCTAAAAGTAATAAAATAATTTTACTATTTTTAATAATACCATAATAAAAAATAAAATCGTTGAATACCTTAATGTAATTTTAAGCTTCTGGATTGATTATTATTTGGCTTTAATTGAAATGACTGATTTATAAGACATCCTGTAAATACAATATCATCTTCATCATTTGAAATCTCTAATTTAATTTTTTTTAGAATCTTGTGAAACCTCAAAAATTTCCGATGTATTCAATGTAAGCGTAGTGAATTTCTTATCTGAAAAAATATCTTAATTACTTAGAAAGAATTGAATATTTATTTATAAGTAGTTTCTTGAGTTTTGTAACACACAATAACCTATTTCGTCGTTGAATCGAAGAGCGTAACAGTTTTTGTCAACGGACTGCCGAGAGGCTGCAGTCCAATCGGTGCAAGAAAAACATTGTTAAATAACATTTTTAGGTCGTACTTAAACAAATATGTAATTTTTAAGTCAGTTAGATGTGTTTTAAATGTTCCCAGATGTCTTTCAGTAATAAATAGAAGTTATTACTATTTACAGTTTTCGTCAACGTGCTGCCGAGAGTTTGTAATACAATTTGGACAAATGTATGCTAGTATATTTTCTCTAACATTAAATTTTATTTTTAAAAATATTTGAATGTTTATTAAAATAAAATATCAATTAATTTTATGAGAAAGTATAAAGTATTACTTACCTAGTCGACTGTTTAGAAACCTTAGGCAGTATTGAAATTTAAAATGAGATGAATATTTACTATAAAAACGAAAAACTTAACTTTGTAAAAGTATAAATTTATTAAATATATAAATTGATAATTAAATTATAAGTTAAACTTTCTCTAAGAGTGTTGAAATAAATTAAGCAGTTTATTCCATTTACAAGTTGCTATACGCTGTATGTGAATACTCACAGAATGCTGTGTTATTACGTAAGAAGTTCACGCACATATCAATGCTTATTCAGTAACTTTATGAAGGTGTAAACGACATCAAATGCAAGAGTGAAACAGTTTTCATTATTACATTACATTATAAATATATTTATTAATAAAAAAAACTCGTCAGTTAATTATAAATAAAATGTAAACGCATTGTCCGAAAGAAAGCTTCGACAGTGAACTAGTTAAATCAAAATCGAGATCTTACATACTTAATTAGTCAAAAGGAAACTTATTAGTTTAATTATAAAAAGAAAAATATATAATTTATTCCCTTGACTGTTTTTGAATGTATAAAAATGTAATGAATACATTTTTCCATGTAGTTTTGAAATTTCATGGTGCAGTAATGAGCTACTACATCACAAATAATTTAATTCGTGAAAAACAAATCACAATAATTTATTTATGTGATCTCAGGATCAACATGGGATTGCACCTCAATCATATCAACATCTGGGCAGTGGCCACGACCTCTCTAACCCCTTCAGAGAATTACCTCCCACAGTTGCCAGCAGTCAGATCCTGGGTATTATTTCCGCCAGATGCAGTCTTGTATTACTGAAACTGATTTAATAAGACTAAAACTTTTATGAATAAAAACATCTATAAATATCTTGTTATTTTGATTTAATAATTCATCAATTTGCTAACTGTTAATTTATTTGGAAACAGTCAAAACTATTTTCTTTTTTGAATTTAATCAACCGTCCTTCAGGATTGAAATGATTTTTTATACCATCGGGCTGGCGGAACAAAGATACACATTTTTCGTTTGGAAAAGGAGACACCTCCGTGTTAAATTAAATGGAGGTGTCTCCTATTCAAAACAAAAAACGACGTGTATCCTTTTTCCGCCAACCTGACAATACTCTCTTGCTGCTTAACTTTCTTCTTTTTTTAATAAAAAAGTAAATATATGAGGATATTGTCCTCTATATGTTAACCTTTTTAATATAAAGATTTAAATTTTAAGATTTAAAAAAAAATTATATCGGAATGAAATGAAGGTTGAACTGTTAAACAAGATATTTATGTGCAATTAAATCCATCATTCAATAAATTAATTTATTTTTTCGCATTCTAATCTCAAAATCGCAACTTCTTTTGGCTGTGTTCCACCTGCTGTTCGTAAATGCGCTCTGTAAGTTGCGCAGTCGTCTGAGCAGACGTTGGTAGAAAACGATGTATCATGGTTTTTTTTTGTTGGTACAATAGCTTGGAAAGTAAACGATAAAATTGGCGCGACGTATTTCGATAAGATTTTTCTTGGTTGAATTTCATCTTAGTCAGAAATCTTGTGCTTTTCGTTTGCTATTCAAGCAATTGTACCAACAAAAAAACAGTGATACATCGTTTTCTATCAACGCGTTAACGTCTGCTCAGACGACTACGCAACTTACAGAGCGCATTTACAAATGGCAGGTGGAACACAGCCTTTCTCTTTTTCGGCTCTCATGCGAAAAATTACATTATTTACCTATGGTGTAAAGGCTATTTTACGAAACTCGTTACAGCCCTCGCCTTTGGCTCGGGCTGTAAACCACTCGTTTCGTAAATCTAGCCTTCCCACCCCAGGTTAATAATATACTATTATTTGCTATGAATAACTAAGAAGTTAAATTTTCTATACTTGTTTGCAAAAATACTTTGTACATCACGGGCTTTAAAACTATTTATTTCATTTACGTGAAAAAGCGCTGCTTCTTACACTAATTGCACAAAGTATTATTTTGACATTTGCACTATTAAAAAATTTACAATTTTTCCTTTATGATGATTCTTTGCATGTGACTGTATTATATCATTTATCTCTATAAAATTAATATAAAATTGCAGGATACATATTTATAGCGGGTGTAGCATTTCCAATGTCACTAGTGATAATACCAACATTTTTCGATATTATATTACCACTAAATGAAACTCGTCATAAACGCTTATGTTTTTATGGAGAATATTTTTTTGTTAGTGAAGAAACTCATTTATACACTCTTATGTTTCATACGGTTTTTGCTATTATGTGTAGCGTTGTCGTTTATTCCTCTGTAGATGGAACTTATGTGTGCGCTGTCCAACACTCCATAGCTCAATTTTATATAACTGAGTGAGTATTTATAGTTTATACCATTAGAAATAATATAAATAATAAATGAATTGTTGTTATATTTACATCCAATATTTTTACAGCTATCAATTGCAGAAAGCACTTATATTGATAGAAAAAAATGACAATTACAAATTAGAAGAAATTGAAAATAAAATTCATGAATGTGTTCGTACTGCTATAAGAACACATCTTAAATCTTTAAAGTTTTGTATCCGTTAAATTATGAACATTTAGATTTTTTTATTCAAAAGAAAGTAATTATATTAATAGTGTATTTATCTACGAGGGCAGAAATTAAATCTTTCTGCCGTGCATGAAAGTATCTCGAGGTGAAGCCGAAAGAGACAAACGCACGGTAGATGGATCTAATTTATGTCTGACTAGGAGAGTAACCCTTGATTGGTTCACGGATCTTGCTGTAACTTGCGGATATGTTTTTATACATAAATCATGAAAAAAGCCGCAAGCATTCGGTCTAACGCTTGATCATTCCAAAATTATGAGCTTTCGTTCAATTTCTTTAAAATATCATTATTTATAATATTGAATATTACTCCCCAATGGGAGCTTGCAAATTTATTCTGCAAAATTCTACACTGAGAAAAATGTCTGGATAAAGTTTACTGCAAACATAGGTTAAATTACTAATATAATATAGTAACGTTATGAAATACTCGTTGTATGAGGAATATTACTTTATTTAGATAAATAATTCTTATATGTGTTATATTTTACTACAAAACACATGAAAAATTAGTATTGATATTTTTAGAAAATTGCTACATAATATAGTAAAAATTGTGAAAATAATTTTTACTATATAAGTTAGTAAATTTTGTTGAGTAGCTTATTAATCCTATCTATAAAGATACCAAAATTTACTTCCCCGATAGCAAATAATAATGTAAAATCTAATAGCATTAAGTCCTTGGAACACATATAGTCAAAAGTTTTATATGTAGTATATTCGACTCTTCTGATTTTTAATTCGAATCATAACCTCAAAATTTTCAACCAAATTCAAATCTTCTATAATATTTTAAGACGATTCGAATTCTCTCGCGTAACGAGTTAGCATGGCGCAGTCGGTAACGTGAACGCTTCACACATTCGGGGTCGGCGGTTCGATCCCAACCAAGAAAATATAATTAAACTAATTGAATAAAAATAAAAAAATAATTTAATAGTTAAAAAAAATGTTCCATTAATTAAATTAAAAAAGCAGTTTCGGGATCAAAACCAAACAACTAAAACTTTTTTCTATATATTATCTGCTCAATCAAAATTTACTATATAAAATAGTAATTCTTCTTACAAAGCGAGTATGTCGCAACGTAACTATATTAAATAGTAATTTAAAATATGTTTTTAGTATGTCTTATACAGTCATTTTTCTCAGTGTAGCAAAAGTAGAGATTAAATCCTTTTGATTAAAAAAAACCTGTACAAAAAGCTCAACCCATTCAAAAGTTATGGGAAAGTAGAAATTGTTATAAAAATTAGCATAAAATTAAACTTAAATTTTCATAAAATTATTGTGCTGATTTTTTTAATGTTTTTTATTTTGCCATAATTTTTGAACGGGTTGGGCTTTTTAAACACGTTTTTTTTTAACCAAAAGGATTAAATCTCAACTTTTACTAAAATTTTGCAGAATAAACTTTGAAACTCCCATTGGGTAGTAATGTCCAATATTATAAACAATGATATTTTAAAGAAATTGAAAAAAATAGTTCATAATCTTGGAATAATCGAGCGTTAGACCGAATTCTCGCGGCTTTTTTCATAATTTTATGTATAAAAACATATTCGCAAGTTACAGCAAGATCCTTGACCGGAACCAGAGATTAGTAGAGATTGCCAATGCCGTGTTAATAAAACGTGCCGAATTCGATCATGACGATCCTTGCGGCGCTTCTGGAACTACACGCGCAAAGCCCCTCCACGTCTACACGCGCGTAGAGAAGCAAGCGAGAGGGGAGGAGACAAACACACGAAACACGAGGCTTCCAGTGGCGTAGGTAAACTTACGGCAAACCCGCTTTAGCTTGTTTTCGCCGCGATACTTTATAGCTTTATTTCAATGCGATTAACCCTCCCGAAAATTTTTTGATTAATTACATATTTTTATTTAAAACAGATACATATCTTAATAATAAAAATCATTAAAGTAATCAAACAAATAAATAATAATAAATAAAATCTTTTGGGGGCGATGAACATATGTAACTTTTTATCCTCTTCAACAAACGAATGCGGTGGCTGTGGTCACTAAGTTTTTACGCACTTCGCTCTCTACTTTTGCCAAGTTCAAACCCGATGATCCACCTACTTTTTTTTTTTTTTTTTTTTGTTTTATTTTTAAATATTATATATTTTTGTAATCAATTTTCATAGCGGAAAAAATAAAATTAAAAATTTATTTAACACCTTAAATTCTATTTTATTTTAAAAATATAAAAAAATATATTTACAGATAGGGATAGAAAAAAGTTTTAATGGCAATATTACATGGCTATATAACTTATATTGATATGAAATAAAAACTAAGCTAGTTCTGTAATTTTTTCCTACTAAATATAAAAGATATTAAAGATTGAAAAAAAATTATTTTAAATTATAGTTGTTTTCTCATTCTCACTCAATTGCAAATAATAAAACCTTTTTTGTTCCCTAAAAAAAGGACCTTTTCTAAATTTATATAAATTTATGACATTTTTAACTAATTTAATAAAAATAGAAAATAAATATAAATAATTCTAATTTTATTTTAGATAAGTAAAATAATAAATTTACCTGAAAAAATAAATAATTTTACGAATTTAAACTTCATTAAAGCGCATTTTGAATAAAAATTACATTGAATATCATTAATATTTTTAAAAATTGGACTCTTTCTTCTTTCTTTTATTAAATATATTTTTATAATATTATCAATTATTATTTTCAAAACGAAAAAAATGATTTAACAAACATGACAATTTAAGTTCTCACAAGACATATTAAATAAAATTTTCGCTACATTTTAAATAGCCTAAATTCTGACTTATATAGGAGCATGATAATATTGTTTTTAATTCATTTAATAAAAATTCAACATAAAATGTTGATAAACATCATTTTATTTTAGACACATAAAAGAATGAAAAAATGCTTTTATTAAAAGTATATCCTTTTTAATATCAGTAATATAGTAATATAGTAGCAAATATCTTGATATCAGATTTTAAATTTCTTTTTATTGAATTAACTTAATATAAATTTATAATGTCGATAATTTGATTTAAGAAAAATGAAACTTCACGAAACCTTGAAAATTTCAGGAAAGCGTGTTTTCAATGAAAATGACTTTAAATTTTATTTTATTTTTAAAAAATTTACATAGAATTTTAACATTGCCAAAAATTAAAAAAAAAATAGATTTCAATGTTTTCTTTGTAATTATTACAATGGTTCCAAACTTTGAACCATGATATGAAAAGCATTTAAAATTTTTTTCAGTTTGACAATTAATTAGGAAAAAATTTTATCCATATTGTTAATTTTTAAAAATAGCAGTTTATGTATGAAGTACATATTTGTTTATGTTTTGACGTTTATTATATCTTTTTAAAGTTTATTTTTGACTGTTATTTAGGATAAATGTAATAAAATGCGTGAATACTTTATTTTTCATAAAAAATGTATTTAAATACAATATTTCAAAAAACAATGAAGAAATTTATTATTCAAATAAAAAAAATTTAATCATAAAAATGACGTGCAGCATGCAACGTATTTGTCCTTAAAATACTAATTTTATTAATTTTGTTATTTAATAATGAAAATTGTTTAGATAATTTAAAAAAATTAAGTTTGGGATGAGAAAGCGATAAAAATATGTAATTTGGTTTAAATAAAAAACGTACAATAACTGTGTTAGCTAAGTTTTAGGGTACGTTGCAGCAATTAAAAAATTTTTCAAGTTCAAATCTTATGCTTTGTCTTTTTTTAATATGCTTACAAATAAAATTTGTTACAATACAATAAGAAAAATTTTTGACAAAAAGTATTGACCTACAATACAGCCATTTAAAATAAAATAACCGTTAACTATCCAAGCATTTTCTAAGCATATGCTAATTAACACTTTTTTCAATATAAAATTTAAATTCAGACTTTCTGTTCTTTGCATTGCTAGTATAAAAAAATTAAAACTTTTTTCGAATCCCCAAACGCAGTTTAATGCAGAATTTGGATTCAAATAATAATTTGAAAAAAAAAGATTTTTTTAACAAAAAATATTAGCAATCAAAATTTTAAAAACATTTTTTTTTTAAATATAAATTATTTTCTTAATTTGAATGTAATTAAAATTTTTATTTGATGTTTAGTCTTCTCTTTTGCTTTCTCATAGAGAAAGCATTGTATCAATGAAAAAAATTTTTTTTTCTATTTTTTTATTAATTTGTACATATTTAGACTCAGGGAGTCGAAAAAAGTGGTTTCCAGAAAATGTCTGTATGTGTGTGTGTGTGTGTGTGTGTGCGCGTGCGTGCGTGTGTGTGTGTGTGTGTGTGTGTCTGTATGATTTCTGTACGCCAATAAGATCTTGAGAACCACTCGATGGATTAACTTCAAATTTTGCATGCAATTTATTTTTTTGTCTAACTGGGGGGGAAGCTATTGAAAATAGATCTTCTTAGATCAGTTTTTTTTAGAGCCATTATAAGAATTTTATAAAAATTTTGATATTTCTTTTTTTTTATATTTTACGTAAACTACTCAAGGAATTTTCTTGAAAATTTGTATGAACATTATTTGCGACTGCCAAAAGAAGAAAAACTTTTACCAACTGATTTTCTTAGCGCACTTTTAATTTTAGAGCATTTTGAAAATTTTGGAAAAAATCTCTATTTTTCATTTTTTTTCTATTACACAAAAACCATTCGATAGATTTGCTCGAAAATTTTTAGGGAAATCATTTGCAATTGCCTTAATAAAACAAACTTTAAAAAACTTATTTTCTCAGTGCAGTTTTAATTTTAGAGCATTTTGAAAATTTTGAATAAAATTTTTTTTTTTAATTTCTTTTATATTGCACAAAAATCACTCGATAAACTTGCTCAAAAATTTTCATGCAAATTATTCTCTATTATCTGAATAAATCAAGCTTTGGAAAACTTATTTTCTTAGCGCAGTTTTAATTTTAGAGCATTTTGAAAATTTTGGAAAAAATGTTCATATTTCATTTTTTTTTCTATTACACAAAAGCCATTCGATAGATTTGCTCAAAAATTTTCATACAAATTATTTGTTATTGCCTAATTAAAGCAAGCTTGGAAAAACTTATTTTCTTAACGCAATTTTAATTTTACAGCGTTTTGTAAATTTTGAATAGAATTTCACTTATTTTTTGGTATTTTACGTAAACTACTTGATGAAGTAGCTTAAAATTATGTATAGAAATTATTTACGATTGCCTAAATAAAATGAACTTTTGAAAACTGGTTTTCTTAGCGTAGTTGTAACGTTAAAGCGTTTTGAAAATTTTAAAACAATGTTTATTTTTCAATTATTTGGTATTTTATGTAAACTATTCGATGAAAATGTTCCAAAATTTGTATGCAAGTTATTGGTTATAGTGTTAAGAAGACAAGCTTGGGAAAATTAATTTTATAAACGCATTTTTAATTTTAGAGCATCATAAAATCATATTATGCAAATGGCAAAAGTAAGAAAGAGTAAAATTCATATAGTTTTCGTAGGTATTAAGACAGCCTTCAATACAGAGGATAGGGGAGGATAGGGACATTTATATTAAAATCGTATTTAAAAAAATAAAATCAAATTACTCTAACTCAATGCACTCTATGAGAAAGCATTGCGCCAAAGCACTTGGCAGCGCTTTTAAATTCTTCTTTACTTTATAGATTGATTTTATATAAGTAATTTTAAAATTAATTATTCTGACAGATTTTCTTTTATAATCGTAGCCAAAGCTCATTTATTTTGATTTTTATGAAGTAATAAAAACATCATTGTATTTTATATATTTTAAAGATAATACGTTTATAAATATAATTTATAAATAGATCAAATAAATTTATGCATAACATTTAAAAAGAATTGATAAAATATTAATTAAACTTTGAACATAAATAAATTAAAAATGTACTTAAAAAGAGTATATCATTTGAAAATTGTTTAAAACCTTATGAGAAATATGTTTGATAATAGAAAATGTTAAATGGAAAGTATTAAAATATAATAATGAAATAAAAATGTTTAAGACATTAATAACACAGGCCCACAAAATCAAAAAAATGTCTGAACTTTTGACCGGACATACATATTCCCATGTATTTTTCGACGCTGAATCCGAATCTGTAATAAAAATATAGGGTTTTTCTACCTTTTCTCAGAGTTTTATTGAAAAAACCTCATTTTTTACGGTTTTTTTGCGGTTTTTCGAGTCTAGAAAAAACAAATCATGAGATACGGTTAATTGGACTTCAAAATCGAATTCTACGGGAAAAAATACACGGGAAACCATATCTTCAAATTTTTTTAACGCGATTCTAGTCCTCTGTATGGGGCTGAAAAGATGAGGAAATCGGTAAAAGTCGAAATTTTGCCTAAAATGGATTTAAACAATATTAAAATTTAATCATGCGTCTTTTGAAGAGTCGATAAACATTGGAAATACTATCCTGGGGTTTTTCAGATTGCTGATCATGAATTTGAAGTCCGATTGTGTAAAAACTACTTCTAGAGGGCGGTGACAAGAACTGTATATGGTAAATTTATCGATTTTTTAAAAATTTTACGTCTGAAATACTAATTTTAGAGTCTTTCACAGCATTGACTGTAAATTCAAGATATTAACTTAGCCTATTGTGTACGTTAAACTTAACATTTTGTCTATGTTTGTTTCTCTCTCTCTCTCTCTCTCTCTCTCTCTCTCTCTTTCCGATGTTTTTTTAAATTGGCTTACGCTTACGTACACGTTTCTCTTCGAATGACCGATGTAGTGGATTTCTGACACGTTTTTGTCCTTTTTCGCAGCTGTTTCTCTTTTTATCATCCAGCAGTAATCTGCTAACATGTTGATACCCCAGTTTCCTTGAAATCTACGTTCAAACTCCTTTAAATCTTGGTGAAATCGTTCACCATGCTCTTCACTAAAGTCTCCGTTATTTTCAGGAAACTGATCAACGTGTGAATCAAGAAAATGAAGTTTTAAGTTCATTAGACAACCCAATTTTTCAAAATTACGTACCATTCTTTTCACAATAGCTTTATAATTCGTGTCTTTGGCATTACCCAAAAATTTCGTCGATACCTCTTTAAAACTTAACCATGCTGCCTTTTCAACATCAGTCATGCTTTGTTCAAAGTTTTCGTCTCTAAATAAAGTTCGGATTTCAGGACCATCAAAAATACCTTCATTTAATTTAGCATCAGATTTATGGGGAAATACTTTGCTTATATATTGGAAGCATTGACCGTCCTTGTCCAAAGCTTTAACTAATTGCTTTATCAATCCAAGCTTTATATGCAGAGGCGGTATCAAAATTTTCGAAGGATTAACGAGTGGATCTTTTATAACATTCTGTTTTCCAGGTTCAAACGATTCTCTTGATGGCCAAATTTTCTTTTTATAGTGTTTTCTCTATCTCTGCTATCAAACATGCATAAATAACATGGGTACTTCGTAAATCCAGATTGTTGTCCAAGTATCATAGATAAAATCTTTAAATCGCCACATATTTGCCATTTATGTTCTCTATATTTTATTTTCGTTAAAAGTAGTTCAAGATTGGAATACTCTTCTTTAAGTACTGTTGAATGTGCTAATGGTATAGGAGCATATTTATTTGTGATATTGAGGAGTACTGCTTTAAGGCTGCGCTTTGATGAATCAATGAATAGTCGCCAATTTTCAGGTTTGTATATGTTGGGTTTCAATTCATCAATAAGACCTTTCACGTCCGTGCAATAAACCATATTAGAATCATTCTTGAAATAATTTCTAAAGCGCTCTTCTCGATTACGATATGCACATACTTTAGTACCCTTTATCAACATATTTCGTCTCTTAAACTCTGAAGCCATAAACTCTGATTGTTCCTTAGATAAACCACTCTTTCTAAATAAATCGTTCAGACTTTTTTGATCAAACTTTTCAACAGTTCGTTCTTCACCCTTAGGAATATACTCTTCATCACTATCCAGAGAATGTTCTTCAGGTGAACTTAGATCTTCTTCATTTGATGAGCTTCCGTCTGCGGCAATCAGATTTTCAGTTGTTTCATCTGTCGAGTTTTCATCTACATTTAGATTCCCTAAGCCTGTTGTAAAACTATCTCTCGAATCTTTATTTTCAAAAATATCTATAAAATTCTTGGATGGAAATTCTATACAAGAAGTATTAGGATATACTATTCCTTTTTTCTGTATCTTGTCTAAACCTTGTATCTTTGTTAAACAAAAATAGCAATCATTTTCATCTTTTGGTTCCTTCCACTTTGTAGGTATAGTAAATTTTAATTTGGACCTAGCCTGACTGGTGTTGTATCGATTCATCATGGCATAACATGAAGCACATATATAATGAGGAACCCAAATTATATCCTGTTGAGAAATCTCAATATCAAAACATTTTTGATAGATAAAATTAATATTATCTGTGATTTTTCTTTTGTTTCGTTGTCCAATATATTCTGAACATACATAACAGAAATTATCTTGAGATCCATTACACGTATGGTTAAAACTGTTATTGGATGTACCAGCGCAGTTTAAAAAAGGTTGAAAATTTGAATTAGCCATATTGTTGAATTAAACCCCACACACTAGGAATCCTGTTCCGATCGCAGGTGAGTCCGCCGTCCTAGGGGTGATAACTCTCATACCTCCCCAGGCCTAAGTATGAGAGCTTTCCGACTTTGACGAGGACAATGTCAACTCGTCGTCGGACACACTACGGCATCATTCTCACATCCTAGTGCTCCCCTGCAGGACAGCGCGCCTTCGCTGGGTTCGTTACTGCAAAGTATTGAGTACACCGAATCATTCTACACATCCCATTTTCAGGGCAGTTGTCATCGTGACCAATACTTCGCAGCAGCAGGTTTTTTTTTAGGTACCCTTATAGAGTACTATATATATTATATATATATATATATATATATATATATATATATATATATATATATAGCTTTGGAAAAAGATCATAAGTCCCATTCGTTTATAAACAATGCTTTAAGATCAATGACAGTGGACAACAGTGATTAACTGAACGGAGCTTTAAAATGAAACCGAATTCATTTCTAAACAACAGTACCCAGTTTTACAACAGAATAAGTATAAATAAAAAATTGACAGATCAAATTGTCTCTGACACAAACACACCAAATGAAGAAGATCTAAGTTCACCTGAAGAACATTCTCTGGATAGTGATGAAGAGTATATTCCTAAGGGTGAAGAACGAACTGTTGAAAAGTTTGATCAAAAAAGTCTGAACGATTTATTTAGAAAGAGTGGTTTATCTAAGGAACAATCAGAGTTTATGGCTTCAGAGTTTAAGAGACGAAATATGTTGACAAAGGGTACTAAAGTATGTGCATATCGTAATCGAGAAGAGCGCTTTAGAAATTATTTCAAGAATGATTCTAATATGGTTTATTGCACGGACGTGAAAGGTCTTATTGATGAATTGAAACCCAACATATACAAACCTGAAAATTGGCGACTATTCATTGATTCATCAAAGCGCAGCCTTAAAGCAGTACTCCTCAATATCACAAATAAATATGCTCCTATACCATTAGCACATTCAACAGTACTTAAAGAAGAGTATTCCAATCTTGAACTACTTTTAACGAAAATAAAATATAGAGAACATAAATGGCAAATATGTGGCGATTTAAAGATTTTATCTATGATACTTGGACAACAATCTGGATTTACGAAGTACCCATGTTATTTATGCATGTTTGATAGCAGAGATAGAGAAAAACACTATAAAAAGAAAATTTGGCCATCAAGAGAATCGTTTGAACCTGGAAAACAGAATGTTATAAAAGATCCACTCGTTAATCCTTCGAAAATTTTGATACCGCCTCTGCATATAAAGCTTGGATTGATAAAGCAATTAGTTAAAGCTTTGGACAAGGACGGTCAATGCTTCCAATATATAAGCAAAGTATTTCCCCATAAATCTGATGCTAAATTAAATGAAGGTATTTTTGATGGTCCTGAAATCCGAACTTTATTTAGAGACGAAAACTTTGAACAAAGCATGACTGATGTTGAAAAGGCAGCATGGTTAAGTTTTAAAGAGGTATCGACGAAATTTTTGGGTAATGCCAAAGACACGAATTATAAAGCTATTGTGAAAAGAATGGTACGTAATTTTGAAAAATTGGGTTGTCTAATGAACTTAAAACTTCATTTTCTTGATTCACACGTTGATCAGTTTCCTGAAAATAACGGAGACTTTAGTGAAGAGCATGGTGAACGATTTCACCAAGATTTAAAGGAGTTTGAACGTAGATTTCAAGGAAACTGGGGTATCAACATGTTAGCAGATTACTGCTGGATGATAAAAAGAGAAACAGCTGCGAAAAAGGACAAAAACGTGTCAGAAATCCACTACATCGGTCATTCGAAGAGAAACGTGTACGTAAGCGTAAGCCAATTTAAAAAAAACATCGGAAGAGAGAGAGAGAGAGAGAGAGAGAGAGAGAGAAACAAACATAGACAAAATGTTAAGTTTAACGTACACAATAGGCTAAGTTAATATCTTGAATTTACAGTCAATGCTGTGAAAGACTCTAAAATTAGTATTTCAGACGTAAAATTTTTAAAAAATCGATAAATTTACCATATACAGTTCTTGTCACCGCCCTCTAGAAGTAGTTTTTACACAATCGGACTTCAAATTCATGATCAGCAATCTGAAAAACCCCCAGGATAGTATTTCCAATGTTTATCGACTCTTCAAAAGACGCATGATTAAATTTTAATATTGTTTAAATCCATTTTAGGCAAAATTTCGACTTTTACCGATTTCTTCATCTTTTCAGCCCCATACAGAGGACTAGAATCGCGTTAAAAAAATTTGAAGATATGGTTTCCCGTGTATTTTTTCCCGTAGAATTCGATTTTGAAGTCCAATTAACCGTATCTCATGATTTGTTTTTTCTAGACTCGAAAAACCGCAAAAAAACCGTAAAAAATGAGGTTTTTTCAATAAAACTCTGAGAAAAGGTAGGAAAACCCTATATTTTTATTACAGATTCGGATTCAGCGTCGAAAAATACATGGGAATATGTATGTCCGGTTAAAAGTTCAGACATTTTTTTTCATTTTGTGGGCCTGTGTAATAAATCTAAAATGTCATAAAATAAATAAATGTTCTTGAATAAAGTTCAAAATTTGGCAATTTTGAACGAAAGGGATAATATGTTTTGAATAAACATTATATAAAGTTTAAATATACAAGTAGAAATAGAGTAAAAAATTTATTATATATTATATGCTAAAACTATTAACAAATATGTAATAATTTTCAATTAAGCATAACTTTTTAACAGCATTGAGCTTTTTTAAGCTAATAAGGCTTAAATTAAAGTATTTAACTTGTACTTTTTTAATATTTAATACATTTTTCTGTAAGATTTTTAGTTGTCCGGTCATTCAAGTTCTTACAACAACTTCTTTTCATTATATTATTGAAAAATATGTATAACTTTGTCTCTAAAATCTATTTAAACAAAAGAAAAAATACGGGTTAATTTTTTTCATCCTGAAGGTGGAGATGATCTTTCCTTATAAGTACATTGAAAGAACTTTTTGTATACTGCATGCCGAAGTGTGAGTGCGCAGTATACTACAAGCGTGCGCAGTACGCTTGAAAACTTTTGGTAAATAGAAATAAAGTGTTGGCGTTTTGAAGGCCACCGACCGTACGCGCGCAGCTCGTTGGGATTCAAAACGCCAACATTTCTCTTGCTGTTTACCGCTGAGTATGAGCAGACTGCACACCTCCCCTCTTAGCAGGCAGTCCGCTAAGACTTCTATCAGTGAGGCTTTGATCATTAGTTATATATGAAAAAAATATTTATACTCAAGATATGATTGCCTAATTAATTATTACGAGTACTTTAAATGAACTTTGAGTTTAAAATTTCGAAATTTTTTTTTTCGGTATTATATTTGTTAGCAAAAATTTGTAGTATTGTAAAAATTTCAAATTTAGTAAATGTTTAGGTGCAATATCAATATCATTAACATTTTATTTTAAAGAATACAACAAAATAACCTTTACCACATACATTTAAAACTGTTTTAATAATAAAATTATCAATAAATTATTTTTTTTACACATTGTTGGCTTGGATTAAAATTTGGCTACTTCAAAAAGGTTTTTGTGTAAATTTTAGAATGAAAATTTCAATAAAAAAATTTATAAAGAATATTAATTTTTTTAATAATGAAATGTATAATTATATGTAATGAGACAATTTGAATAATGAAGTACATATATTTGATGTAAATTTAACAAAAATTTTTTTTGTTTCAAAGCATACAAAAATTTTACGTTAATTTTCCGTACTTATGTGTTAAATTTTGATACGATTTCCTATGAAAATAATTTTAACAAATTACACGAAACAGTGCGATACTATCAAATATATTACTTTTCAAATTTTATTGAATCATACTTGAAAAGTAACTAAACAAATACATTTTTTTAAATTTAAATGAATACATTTTATTTTTCAGTTAACTTTATAATATGATAATATGATAAGAAGCTTTGAAAAATGTAATGCATTCTTTTTAGTGAATACTTTAAAATACCTACTTTTTTAAATTTTCTTACGATATTTCTTTCTAAATATACGATAGTTTTTTTGCATTAGGTTTTTTTTTAGTTTTTCATCTAGTTCGATAACACATAGCGAATTTATGAGCAGTATTATAATTAAATTATTTTTGTAACTATAAAAATTAAACCATTTTTTTAATAAATGTTTTTTTAATATCAATGGTATTTAACGTGATTTTTATTTAATGCGCTTTGATGAAATTGACAACACTTTTTAAAAAATGTGCCTTATTAAAGCACACTTCTTAATTCTTTTATTTATTCTTTTATTATTCTTTTATTCATTTTAAGTTAAATTTTTGATAAATCAATAAAAAATATAATAATAAAAATATTTAATTTACATATCCATAATAAACCATTTAAACATATAATAAACAATTTGAAATTGATTTTTTAAGATGCATTTCATAATTCTTTAATATTTTTTAATTGGAAGAGATGTTTCCCTTTATCTGTCATTCTCAATATTTTTCTCATAAAGTTTCAAAGATTTAAAAATCATATACATTTTGTTAATAGTCAGATAGCTCCTCCATCAGCTATAATTTGTTGTTTATTAAAAAGGCGGATTATCTTTTCAAACTTTAAATGGGTTTTTATTTTATATGTTATTATTGTAAATTTTCAAATAGCCTTGCCGATTTCTTTAAGATAATCTCGTTTAAAGTATGATCACTTTGGGTCTCAATAAACTGCTAATTGATAAAATCAGTATTGTTTGTTTATTTAAAATTCATATAATTTCAACTTGAAGAACCGTTGAGCTCTTTATTATTAAAATACTAATTTGCATGACATCTTAAATCTTTTAAAGTAATTTTATTACAAAAAAAAGTAATTAACAGAACGAGCAGTCAGATGAGATGCAAATTAGTCATTTTTCCGAAAGAATTTTCAATTTTTCTTAAATAATTAATCTCTGTGTAACTTAAATTTTATGTTTATGTAATTTTTGAAAAATTAAGATTTTACATCTTTTAAATTTTGTAACTGTTAAAATACAATGTTATTTTTTTAAAAATTAATTAAAAAAAATGTTATTATGCCCCTATATAACTTTAGAAAATGTCACTTTTTAACGGAATAAAATAATTCAACCATTCAAAGTTTAGTCAAAATTTTGTTTAATAAGAACTTAAAATTATTCTGTTCGTAGAGAATTATCAATTTTTTTGTTTTAGAAATAATAATTGATAATATTATAGAAATATATTTAATAAAAGAAAGAAGAAAAAATCCAATTTTAAAAATGTTAATGATATTCAATGTAATTTTTATTTAAAAATGCGCTTTAATGAAGTTTAAATTCATAAAATTGTTTATTTTTTCAGGTAAATTTAGTATTTTACTTATCTAAAATAAAATTAGAATTATTTATATTTATTTTCTATTTTTATTAAATGAGTTAAAAATGTCATAAATTTAGAAAAGGTCCTTTTTTTAAGGAACAAAAAAGGTTTTATTATTTGCAATTGAGTGAGAATGAAAAAACAACTATAATTTAAAATAATTTTTTTTCAATATTTAATATCTTTTATATTTAGTAGGAAAAAATTACAGAACTAGCTTAGTTTTTATTTCATATTAATATAAGATATAGCCATGTAATATTGACATTAACACTTTTTTTTATCCCTATCTGTAAATATATTTTTTTATATTTTAAAATAAAATAGAATTTAAGGTGTTAAATAAATTTTTAATTTTATTTTTCCCGCTATGAAAATTGATTACAAAAATATATAATATTTAAAAATAAAACAAAAAAAAAAAAAAAAAAGTAGGTGAATCATCGGGTTTGAACTTGGCAAAAGTAGAGAGCGAAGTGCATAAAAACTTAGTGACCACAGCCACCGCATTCGTTTGTTGAAGAGGATAAAAAGTTACATATGTTCATCGCCCCCAAAAGATTTTATTTATTATTATTTATTTGTTTGATTACTTTAATGATTTTTATTATTAAGATATGTATCTGTTTTAAATAAAAATATGTAATTAATCAAAAAATTTTCGGGAGGGTTAATCGCATTGAAATAAAGCTATAAAGTATCGCGGCGAAAACAAGCTAAAGCGGGTTTGCCGTAAGTTTACCTACGCCACTGGAAGCCTCGTGTTTCGTGTGTTTGTCTCCTCCCCTCTCGCTTGCTTCTCTACGCGCGTGTAGACGTGGAGGGGCTTTGCGCGTATAGTTCGGGCATTTGTCCATGTGGCGGCAGTAGTTTACATTGTATTTTAACGGGCACGCTCTTGCCTATGCTCATTGGCGATCTCTACTTATCTCTGCCCAAACAAGGGTTACTCTTCTAGAAAGTGAATAATACTACTTTTTTCTTATCCCCTGGCAAAAAGTACGTCGAAAGACGTCTACTTTCTGAGAGAGAAGTTAAGCATTATCTACGGCGGCTCGGCGCACTAGCGATGCGCAATCGTGTTGACGCTCTGTTTTTCACAGCAGTTAAGAATAGAGAGGGCTACGTCTATCCTTCTCTGTCCGCCGGTGTTAGACATTGACTCTCTCCCTCTCTCTTTCTTTTTCATACAGAATAGAGAGGGTTGCGTCTATCCTTCTCTGTCCGCCGGCTTTAAGAATTGACTCTCTCCCTCTCTCTTTCTTTCTCTTATATGTACAATAAAGGTAGCCGCGAATGGAGGGGGCTATGTCTAGTCTTCTTTGCCGGTTACAACAAGCAGTATATCTTTTTCTTTATTTTTCTTATATAGTAATTTTAAATATTTTATTATTAAAACCTAACTTGTTTTATTTTGTGAATTATAAATTGCAGTGTGTTATAAAGTGTGTAAATTATAAAATGTGAGTGAAATATTGATGGTTTATTTTAATGATTTATCATCAGTGGGAGAGGGGCAGAGAAGGATAGAGCATACTCGGTCAATAGCAGCAAGCGATTCATCGCGGTATTTTTATTTTAATGATTTATCATCAAAAACGAATTATCACAACGGGTAAGTTGGACGTACTTTTCGCCGGGAATAAGAAAAAATCGTATATTCACCTCGGGAGAGAAGTTGACCATCAATTGCTCGCGTATTTGCCCCCTCACTGCGCTCGGGGGCAAATCTTACGCGAGCATTTAATGGTCAACTTCTCTCCCTAGGTTAATAATATACTATTCTTCATAGCTGGCCAAAAATTCGCCACTCTAGTTAATAATGAATCTTAAAAAATTTCACACGTTTGAATAGATCATCTAACAACAACGCACGGCCATGACTTTACTTTCTGATTTGTTCACACGTCATCTACAAGCCAGCTGTGAAGAAAGTTCAACGATATCTAAAAATTCAAATACACTTTAAAAATCACGAATGATAAATCTTACAATTTACCGAAAAACACAAATGATAATTCTAGTAAAAATATAAATGATAAATCAAAAAAAATATACAAATGGTAAACCTAAAAAAAAATACTAATGGTAAATTTAAAAACAAATACAAATGATAACTCTAAAAAAAGTACAAATGGTAAACCTAAAAAAAATAAAAATTATAATTATAAAAGTTTATCAAAAAACGCTGTCAAGTGCTTTGGCGCAATGCTATCTCATAGAGCTCATTGAGTTAGAGTAATATGATTTTATTTTTCAAAACGTGATTTCAATGTAAAATACAATTTCTATTCAAGAAAAATTAGTGCATGTGAGAGAGTGATTAGGAAATAGGAAGAGAGGGGCAAGGATGGATGAAAATAGGGTAAAAATGAGGATTAATCTGAGATAGAAGGACAGAGGGGAAGTGAGGAAGTAAGAAAAGAGTTAGTGAAAGCGTTAAATCAGAAATCAAAAGAAGTGAACAAAAAGCTACTCTAAGAAAATTATTTTTTTTAAACTTGTTTTATAAAGACAGTAGTCAATAACTTGTATACAAAGGGTATCCTGGGTTAAGATAGGCGAAATGCCCCCAATTTTTTTTTCGCTTCAAAATAGGATAAAAGCATTTGTTTAGGCACAAAATGAAGAATTAGGGTGGTCTGCGGATCTAAATAATTTTTCCCCTAGCTAGGGACCCTAAAAACTTCATTTTTCACGTTTTATTTTATATCTCGCGTTCTAATTATCGAAACGACTTGAAAATTTATATGAGTATAGTTTATCTCACTACTTTTAAGTATATTTTTTTGCTAAGTAATCAGAGGTCAACATAACCTCAAAAAACATCATTCAATATTTAAAATGCAATTTTGATCATGTAGATAGATTGGAACAGCAATTATTTTTATTTTATCTTATAGAGCGGAAAAAAATACAAATTTTTTATATTTTCGTCGATTCGATTCTACTGGTGCGCCATGTTGAAAAATGAGAAAAACCATTTTTCGCTGATTTAAGCACTAAAATACAGCATTTTGTTTTTTGTTCTTGCGACCTAATAGCTGAAAACAACTCTTCACAACATATTATGTGATTATATTTTAGTGGAATTTTTTTCTTTTCATTCAGAGCCCAACCCAATAAGCACACATCTGGAAAAAAGAATTCTTTAAGAATTCACGAATGTCCGCTCTGAAGTTAATAAAATATATTAATAAAGTAT
Organism: Anastatus disparis; assembly: GCA_017163975.1. Taxonomy (NCBI): domain Eukaryota; kingdom Metazoa; phylum Arthropoda; class Insecta; order Hymenoptera; family Eupelmidae; genus Anastatus; species Anastatus disparis. Next base: position 2,685,604 of record JAFFSR010000292.1, on the reverse strand, counting down.
TCATAAAATATTCACAAAGTATTCTTCCACAAAATTTAAATAAAAAATAACTCTTCAACGTATCTTTATAAATTTTTTAAAAGGGTTAAGAAAGTATTCATGAAGAATTCTTTTTTGAAAAAGTAATCATAATCCAAAGTATTCATAAAGTAGTCAAAAAGTTTACTTTTGAAACACTGATTTCCTAGTAACTTAGTCACTTTCAAAAATCGAAAGATGTAATGGATATTTTATCGCTTTTCAGATTGTTTTAAAATCATTTTTAATTTTGATTTTCATGAAATTCAAAATTGAAAACTTGAAATTCCTGATAATTTTATAAATTGTAAAAATTCAATTTAATTAATCATTCAATAATTTAAATATTTTTTATCTATTTCAAACGAAAAAATTGTTAACATTTTATGAAACAAAATATATAAATATTTTAAGTGTGTTTTAAATAAATTCTCATTTTGAGAATTTAAACAAATATCTAAATCTAAACATTCTTCAATTTAAATTATATCAACCATGACTTCACAAAAAATTCCTTTTATTAAATTAAGGTATCTCTTGAATATTTAATACATTTTTACTTAAATTATTCAAATAAAAATGTAGTTTGGCTAATATTATTAACCATGAATAATTAATTAACAAATTTACTAACATTGCTTATGCTTATACCAATGAACATGTATAAGTTTCGAGAATTTATTAACAGATGAGTTGGTAGCCAAGTAGGCTAAGTCATGGGCAACAGTTTTTTTTATTTTGTTTGACATCCTCAAGAACCGTGGTTCGAATCTCGAACAAATAATTTTTTTTTTTTTTTTTTTAATTTAATAGCTTATTTTTAATGAATTATAACATTTTTTGTTTTTCATAATCATGTAAAATAGAAGGATTATTTATAATTTGATGATTAAAAAAAGTATTTTGAGAATGTGATTTAATCAAAAGAATTGTTTAAGAATACTTTGTGAATACTTTAAAAACTAAAGTGGTCGGACATTCGGGAATAAACAAAGCAATCATTAAGAACTCTTTATTGATACTTCCGTTTACGAAAGTATACATAAAGAATTCTTTTTTAATTCTCTCTTTGACACCGTTTGCTTGTTGGGAACGTAACCTAAAAAAAAATTACTCGCTCTTCAAAATGCGATTTTAATGAACTTAGATGAGCCGGATCACAAAATTCAATTTACTAATCTTGAAAATACAGAATTATCAATATTGGGTTATTGTTCAGAAGAGAACAGCAGAGAATGATATATTTTATTGCAAAGTATCTGTGTGAATTTTTGCAGATTTTTCCGTGAGGTGCGCCACTTTCAAAAACTCGAAAAACCCTATTTTTGGCCATTTTTAGCGATTTTGCGGTCATTCAAAGAGCATTCAATGAGCAAGAGCAATCAATTTTTTATTATAAAAAAAATCGACATTTTTATATTAAGAGGTTGCACCGGTGAATCTTGTCCAATCTGACTGATATAATTAAATCATTTTAAATCAAAGTTAGGCTGATTTTTGCTTTTGGCGCTCTTTGAATGACCGCAAAATCGCTAAAAATGGCCAAAAATAGGGTTATTTGAGTTTTTGAAGGTGGTGCACCTCACGGAAAAATCTGCAAAAATTCACACAGATACTTTGCAATAAAATATATCATTCTCTGCTTTTCTCTTCTGAACAATAACCCAATATTGATGATTCTGTATTTTCAAGATTAGTAAATTGAATTTTGTGCTCCGGCTCATCTAAGTGATTAAAATCGCATTTTGAAGAGCGAGTAATTTTTTTTTAGGTTACGTTGGGCTCTGAATGAAAAGAAAAAAATTCCACTAAAATATAATCACATAATATGTTGTGAAGAGTTGTTTTCAGCTATTAGGTCGCAAGAACAAAAAACAAAATGCTGTATTTTAGTGCTTAAATCAGCGAAAAATGGTTTTTCTCATTTTTCAACATGGCGCACCAGTAGAATCGAATCGACGAAAATATAAAAAATTTGTATTTTTTTCCGCTCTATAAGATAAAATAAAAATAATTGCTGTTCCAATCTATCTACATGATCAAAATTGCATTTTAAATATTGAATGATGTTTTTTGAGGTTATGTTGACCTCTGATTACTTAGCAAAAAAATATACTTAAAAGTAGTGAGATAAACTATACTCATATAAATTTTCAAGTCGTTTCGTTAATTAGAACGCGAGATATAAAATAAAACGTGAAAAATGAAGTTTTTAGGGTCCCTAGCTAGGGGAAAAATTATTTAGATCCGCAGACCACCCTAACTCTTCATTTTGTGCCTAAACAAATGCTTTTATCCTATTTTGAAGCGAAAAAAAAATTGGGGGCATTTCGCCTATCTTATCCCAGGATACCCTTTTAGAGCAAATCTATCGAGTACTTTACGTAAAATGGAAAAATTTTCTAAAATTAAAACTACGCTAAGGAAGTCGGTTTTCAAAAGTTATCTTTCTTTTGGCAGTTGCAAATAATTCCCTTGCAAATCTCAAAGAAAATTCATCAAGTAATTTACGTAAAATACAAAATAAATGAAAAATCAAAAATTTTTTTTAAATTCTTAAAATGGCTCTATAAAAAAACTACATTATGAATACCAATGTTCAATAGCTTTTTGTCTACTTATACAAACAAATAGATAGTATGCAAAATTTGAAGCAAATCCATCGAGTAATTTTCGAGATCTAATTAGCTAAATAAAAAACATTTTCTTTTCAAAATTTTTTTTTCAAAATTTTAAAAATGCTCTAAAATTAAAACTATGCTATGAAAATCAATTTTTGAAAATTTCACTTCTTTTGGCAGTCGCAAATAATTTTCCTGCAAATTTTAGAACAAATCTATCGAGTACTTTACGTAAAATAAAAAAAAATAAGAAAAGAAGAATCGAAATTTTTTTAAAAATCTTTAAAATTCTCTAAAATTGTAACCGCGCTAAGAAAATTAGTTTTCGAAAGCTTATTTTCTTCAGGCAATGGCGAATTATTTGTATAAAAATTTTGGAGAAAATTTATAGTATGGTTTACAAAAAATAAAAGATAAATGAAAAATAAAAATTTTTTTGAAAATTTTCAAAATGTTCTAAAATTAAAACTGCTCTAAGAAAATAAATTTTCCAAAGCTTGTTTTCTTCAGACAGTAGCGAATCACTTGCATACAAATTTTGGAGTAAATCTATTGAATGGTTTTCGTAAAATAGAAAAGGAATAAAAATTTTTTAAAAAATTTTAAAAATGCTCTAAAATTAAAACTAATAAGCTAAGAAAATCAGTTTTTAGAAATTTATTTTATTTGGGCAATCGCAAATAATTTCCATGCAAATTTTGAAGCAAATTCATCGAGTAGTAAACAAAAAAAAACCAGAAAAATAAAAAATCAAAATTTTTTTTTTTTTATAAACGACTCTAAAATTAAAACTACGCTAGAAGAACCAATTATCAACAGCTTCCTAGCAAGTTGGACAAAAAAATAAATTTTATGCAAAATTAGAAGCAAATCCATTGAGTAGTTTTCGAGATACAATTTACTAACTGACATCATACAGACACACGCACATACATACAGACATTTTCTGGAAACCACTGTTTTCGACTCCCTGAGTCCAAATATGTACAAATTAATGAAAAAATAGAAAAAAATTATTTTCATTGATACAATGTTTTCTCTATGAGAAAGCAAAATATGAATGAATCATAAATCAAAAAAATTAAACACTTGAAAAATCATGATCATTTGCAAAATAATTCTTTATACGCAAAAAAATTTGACCAATGAAACACTATTTAAAAAACGAATGACGAATCTAAATATTCATCAAAAATAGGAATTATAAACATAAAGGGTATCCTGGGTTAAGTTAGGCGAAATGTCCTTAATTTTTTTTTCGCTCCTAAATAGGATAAAAGCATTTGTTTGGGCATAAAATAAAGAGTCAGGGTGGTCCGCGGATCTAAATAATTTTTCCCCTGGCTAGGGACCCTAAAAACCTCATTTTTCACGTTTTATCTTATATCTCGCGTTCTAATTAACAAAACGACTTGAAAATTTATATGAATATAGTTTATCTCATTACTTTTAAGTATATTTTTTGGCTAAGTAATCAGAGGTCAACATAACCTCAAAAAACATCATTCAATGTTTAAAATGCAATTTTGACCATGTAGATAAATTGCAACATAAATTATTCTCATTTTATCTTATAGAGCAGAAAAAAATACAAATTTTTTATATTTTCGTCGATTTGATTATCCTGGTGCGCCATATTGAAAAATGAGAAGAACCGTTTTTCGCTGATATAAGCACTAAAATACAGCATTTTGTTTTTTGTTCTTGCGTTCTAACGACTTAAAAAAACACTTAATAACATATTATGTTATTATATTCCAGTGGAATTTTTTTCTTCTACTTCAGAGCCCAACGTAACCTATAAAAAAATTACTCGCTCCTCAAAATGCGATTTTAATCACTTAGATGAGCTGGAACACAAAATTCAATTTGCTTATTTTGTAGAGCAGTTGAAAATACAATTTTTAAAAATTTTTAGAAATTTTTTCAAATGTGGTATATCTTAAAAAGGAGAAAAATAACCCTGGTAACATAAACCATCGAGGCAAATAATTGCATGCAGTCTGTTGGCCTATGATTGCAACGTACTCGCAGCACTTTCTTCCGTGCACGTGCGTGTGAAGCAATATTGTGCTAGAATTGTTGTATAGTGTGAAAATCTTAGGCTTCAGAAAGTTAGAGTGCAGAAAAAGTGACCCTACAATATGTAAAGTAATAAAATAATGTTGTTCAATCAGATTTTACAGTTCTTATTTATATTTTAGTTATACATTACAGTTAATCGTAATCACAATAATTATATTTTTGTTTGGAACCAATATTATCTTATGAATATTAGAAATTCAAAATAATTTTTTCATTACATTTAAATAAAATTGCTATTGAAACATATTTACATTATGATTTAAAATTATTGACATAAGTATTCGTATATACTTAAGTTAATTTAACCCTAAAATTATTTGGAAGTACTTGTTCTTCAAAACATTTCAAGATAGAATGAATCGAATCTTGGACAATATTTTCAGATACTTCTAAAATAGCAGCTATTAATGCGTTTGAATTTTCTGATCTCAGTTTAAATAAGAATATCACTAGAGCTTGAGTAATATTTCTATTGTGAGATTGTCTCATTGATGTTAACATATTTTGGATCATTAAAATTCCATTCCATGAATGACCGGTAAATGCTTTTATACGTTCCTCTGATAAAGAATAAGCACTAATATTATCATGTAGTCGAATATCAACTTGATCTGATAATAGATTGATAAATTTTTTAATTTCTATAGCTTCAATCATAGTTTTTGATGAATAGACAGACATCATAGGATAATTCCTAAGAAAGGATAATCCATAAGATAATTCCTAAGGATTTTCAAAGAATCGATTTTTTATTAGATGATCAGGACAGCATCAGTTTCGATTAGGTATGAACAAACGTCTATTCTTGAAAACTTGAAGACGAGCCTCAAGTGGTACGTCAACAATACTATTTTTTTTTCTTCATATGAAACAATATGCTTTTGTAATTATCACTCTTTCAAAAGGCAGAATCATGTATTCGATTTCTTCAGAATCAGATTGATCCGTTGGATGGTAACTTGAAGAATTATTAGACTTTTGGTTGTCAAAAATTGAAGATCCTTGTGAAAATTCATTGTATGATTGTGATGATTGAGTATTACATGTTTTTGTTTCGTTTTGATCTATTGAAACTTGAGATAGTTCGAAAGATACTTCTTCATCAGTTTGTGTTTCTTCTGGCTCATTAATTATTGAAGTCTGATTACTGCTAACATTTTGAGATTGTGAGAATTTTGTATATCTTAATCTCCAAAAACATTTGAGCGCAAAATGTCATTTGGCTGAACATAAAAGTCATAAGTCTTGGAAAACCATTCAGCTTCATCCTTTGTCTTAATTTCTTTTGTACCTATTTTATTATTTTTGCGAAGTACGTTTCCACATTTGCAACTTCTTGCATCATTTGTTTTTGATTTTTGGTTTGGTGGCTCTTCTATTGTAGAATTCATTTTGATCTATAAATTACATAATTTCGAAATTTAACAAATATAAGATAAACGTAAACTTACTTAAGGTGGCATGAGCTGGCTAAGATCATAGATAACGTACAATGCAACTTATTTAATTTCTAACCTTAGATCTGTCAACATCGTTTTGGGAACGTTGTTAAAAACTGAATATTCTGTATGATTTTATATGTTATTTGTAGATTCTGCTCGTATTCGAAATACTCCTACCCGTCCAATGTTGACAGTACACAAAAATATTTGAAATTTTTTATAGTTTATCATAAATAAATCTTTTTTCTGTGATTAACCCAATTAAAAAGATAGTTTATTCTAATCTTAGCAAAAAAACTAATGATAGATCACCATTTTATACGAATTTATATTTTTATTTTAAAATTATAGATAATTTTTAATTAAATTGCATAAGTTTATATGTTAAAGTTACTAATTTTTAATTTCATTTTACTCATTTATTTGATGGTTCACCCCAGTTGTTCTTTATACCATTTTAAAGCTTTGAGTTTCTCTTTTAATTTGTATTAGTTTCATATAATGCTATATTTTTAAGCATAACCCGTTCACGTCATCTTAAGCGGGACTTTACTGAAAAATTTCAAATGAGATCACAAATGAGGTCTCGAATGAGATCTCATTTGAGATCTCCTTCAAGATCTCATTTGAGATTTTTTAGTAGAAGAATAATTTTAGGGAATACTTAATAATAATTATGTATAAAAAATAAAAAATAATAACTGATAAGAGTTACCATTAACAGTCTATATAAAGTAAAGTTTGAGATTATAATGATAGTTATTGTCAATTATTATCAGTTAATCTGTGTTACTAACAGTTATTTTAAGTTTTTATCAGTTATTATTCTTTATTTTTTGTTGATGTATGAGGAAATGTTAAAAAAATTTATAATATATGCAAAAAACAATTAACTACTAATAAATGTTACTGATGATTATAAAATTTGAAAAAATGATTATCAGTTATTATTGTTTATTATAATAACTTTCATCAACAAAACATTTTTATTATAATAGTTACTCAATATTGTTTTTAAGTAAGAATTAAAAATATCTAAAATACTGAAAAAATTAATAAATTATAGTAACCGGTATTGACTGTTATTGAAAGTTATAAAATGTTACTAAAACTCGCAATTCTGAACTTTATACACTTTTACCATGAGTCTATTTTTTTATCTATTATTTATCAATGTGATTTAAGAGGCGGTCGGAACCATTTGCCGCTTGGTGGCGCTGCGGTCAGGTGAGAGAAAAATATAAAATATTTTTAATATAGCAATTTAAAATTTACTGAAACAATAATATACTTTTAATCTTGTCATTTCCTCTAGCCATATATATGTAGAATAATTATTAATATTAATTTTGTTTGAAAAGTCTAAAATATTGTTATAAAGCGAAAAATGCGGCGCGAGGTAGAGCCGACGTAAACATTAGCATACATCATTCTTTAGTATTGCTCTCTCTGTCGCACTAAGGGAAGGTGCACGCATGTTTACATCGGTCCTACGTTGCATCGCATTTTTCGCTTTATAACAATATTTCAGACTTTTCAAACAAGATAAGTATTAATAATTATTCTACATATAGATGGCTAGAGGAAATGACAACATTAAAAGTATATTGTCGTCTCAGAAAATTGTAAATAGCTGTATAAAAAATATTTAATAGATTTCTCTCACCTGACCGCAGCGCCACCCTATATGTAGCGGCGAATAGACCCGACCGCCTCTTAAATATTAAACTGGTTTCCATTTCCTTAACTGAGGTCCTCTTTAAATACAGTTATTTTAATATTGATATAATATTCATAATCATTATTTTCTGCAACGTAATAGCATATTTAAAAAATGTGTCAATTATTACGTATCGTGTGTCATACGTATTGACGCAATACAATACTATTATATTGTATATCTAACATACACAAATATATATATATATATATATATATATATATATATATCATATATATTATAGCTTTTAAAAGTACAATCAAGATCAAAATATAGTAAAAAATAAAAAACTGTAAAGATGACTTGTTTTTTTTTATACAATACTTTTGCTTAAAAGTTTCACCATTATATCATTAAAAGAACTGTTTATGTATCCGAAATAAAAACAATCAAATAATAATCCATTTATACATTGATGACATGTTGTCAAACAAAAAATATTTTGTGTAATGATCCACAAGTATCATTCTAATATTACACTTGCAATTTCATATAGAAATGTGATTCTTAACAAGAAATTCAACTTATATAATAATTTTAATGTAAATATATAATCGATTATATATAAGTAGTTAGTGAAATTCACTATAATTTAATTTACATGATAAAGTTAGTATGTGATTTTAACAGTTTATTTCCATGAAACCATAAAATGGCTTCTGACACAACAAATAATATACAATATTTACATTTAACATTATACAGAGATTATTATTTAAATTGAAATTTCGGTAAGAACTAAATTCCTTATAATATTTTAAATGTAATATTAAAATGATGCTTGTATAGCATTCTAAAAGAAGAATTTTATTCAACCAAAACTCATTTTTCACATGTAAATGAATTATTATTTGATAGTTTCTATGATAGGTAACCTAAGAACTTTTGAATTATTCATTCCCAATTGTGAAATGAAGAATTACTTTTCTTAATAAAATATCTTACATCAAATTAGATGATATCTCACATGAATTTAATATTAGACCTTACATGTCTAAAAGTCATAAGATATAAGATTATTTATAACATATAAACTTCATGTGAGATCCAATGTGCAAGAACTGCAATGCTGTCTTATAAAAAATTAAACTTTGCACGGAAATTGGTATCATTTTATCAAACTTTACGTGAATCAAAAAATCAATTCTTAAAACAAATCTTTATTACTGTATTACATATAGTTTAAATACAATAATTTATAACTAGCAACATCATGCAAGTTTTTTCTTTAATAACAGAGTAACAAAACTTCGTTTGGATTTTAAATCAATTATTGGTCATTATAATATAATAGTTAACATGTAAAGTATAAATGTCATAATATTATACAAAAATTACAAAAATAAATGGCTGGTTATTTGAAAAACTTTGATGCCCTGGTAGAAATTTTCAGCATCTTTTGACCAAGCATAGGCCATTTTTTATCAATTTGGCCAAAAACTGCTAAAAATCATGGCCAAATATCCTGCTATCTAGCGACCTTTCATGGTGAAAAGTTGACAAAATAATAATGAATATATTTAATTTTATTATAATATTTTATTTGAAAAGTTAGAACTTATCAATTTTAAAATAATAAATTATTTATAAATTATTAAACAATAATATTTCAATATATTATTTATTTTAAAATAATTCTTGAAAAGTAAAATATTTTTTTTCCCATCTTTTCACATTACAATTTAAATACATTTTTGTAAACTTGGGCAGAACAGCAATTAAATTTTCTTTTAATATTTTCAAAAGATCATCAACATGCTTATGAGCAATATTGTTTACTGCAACCCACTTGTAATTGTTTGATTTCTTTAATATAACACATTGAGTCTTCATAGTTTTCGTTAAAAAAAATCATTTTTAACTTCTTCAGTGTATATTTCAAGACATTCATCTAATTCTTGCAAATTATTGTCAAATTCTTCTTTAAACGATCTTTCTGGTATAGCTCTTTATAATTTAAAATTAATTGATCAATATATTTAACATCCTTCTTTTCTGTATATTTTCTTTTCTTATTTCAATATTTACTAAGCAAAATAGGTTATGGTCACGCTTTTCTGCTAACATCTGCTGTCGCTATATAGATACATAACCTAACAGCTATACTCCACGCAAAATGTTTGCAGCACTATACTATCTGCTCACGCGTGATAAATCAAATAACTTATTTATGAAACAATTAATAATATATATAGTTACATTAAAAGAAAATCGAACATTAGTTAAAATAAGATATATATATAATAAACATATGTAAATTTTAATAATTAAGTTCCAATTTTTTCAACTTTAAAATTAAATCATTCACCATTTTTTCGACAACTTTTTACCAGTGACTGGCTAAAAATTGACTAAGAAAGTTGGCCAATCGTTAATTTTTTCACCATTTGAGATGGTGAATTTTCTACCAGGGTGACAACAAATTAGTATTAAAAAACCTTAAATATATCATTAAAAAAGAGACAATTGTAGCTAACGTTAATAAAAAACTTAAAATTCTAATATTAATATATAGCTTAATTACCTGTAAACTACCACTGGAACACAAAAAAATATAATTCATCTACATAGTTTATCGAACATTGTTCTTTTACAAAGCAATCATTGTTAAAAATAATGATAGCTTTGTAAAAGAACCTTTCTTCGTTTAATTAAATTAACTAACCTTAACTTCTTTTGGATATCTTCTACTTGATTAGTGTAGTTTCTTCAACAATGCTCTGCAGTATGGCTCGAATTTATAGTCGACACTCAACACTGAGCACTCCGATCTTAACCCTCAGATCTCAAACTTTCCTTGTTCCGTGTTTCGTATAAAGCATGTCTACGTGTGTAGGGAACACGAAACAAGGAAAATTTGAGATCTGAGTGCTAAGTGTTGAGTGTCGACTATAAATTCAAGCCCAAGCTAATTCAGTATGAATGAATTTCACATTTAGATTAGAATTCATAGACTCTAAACTAGAGATTGAATTCATAAACCCAACTCAAGTAACAGTTGTATCATCCGAGGGGCTATCCACTTAAAAAAAAGTGTCAAAATGATTACAGATTTCATATGATTTCAAATGATTTCAAAATGATTTCAGAAATATATTTTTATACTTGTAATTTCTAACATTTTCAAAACAGCCTATGGTAGGCAGTGATTTCAAATGATTTCAAATGATTTCAAGCAAATTTTCTATGATGTCAAATGATTTCAAGCAAATGTTTTATGATTTCAAATAATTCCGAAATCATTCCAAGATAATTAAAATTAATATTTATAAAAGGTTAAGCTTACTTTAAATTATAATCCCTAAATCGTCATTATTGAATCATATAAAAATTAAAATAATACCTATATTTTAAAAAATTCAATTAAGAATAACTAAATTTTACATTTATTTATTCAAAAAAATTCTTTATTTTTTTATGCAGCTTATCATTAACTACAATCCCACTTTCAGTTGTTGTAGATGTTGATATAGTCGATACATAATTTTCAATATTTATGTATCCATGCTTTTCCATGGGTACTAACGAGAAGTTTTTAGTTTTATTGTCTGGTTCATACCAATGACATAAAACTCCTATATCTTTAGTGTTATTATTGACACATGCATAGGAAGCTGAGTATTACAAACTTTTATTCGTTGGCCCTTTTAAATATCCAAAATTAAGTACATGTCCAAGATAGCATTTTTTTCTATTTAATCTTCTAAAGAGACACCATTCGCCAATGTGAATTTCGGAGCATTTTTTGTTATAAGCTATTTCCGTTGTAGTATTTAGTTTACTGATATTTTTATATTTTTGCAACTCGGAGTCTCTTACACTGAGAAAATAAATTTAGTTGAATCAATAAAATAAATTTAGTTATTAAATATTTTGTTGATAAAAATTAATTTTGATTGAAGTAATATGCAAGGTTATTAAATAACTGAAATATTTAGTTGGGATAAAAAAAATTGATACCTAAGTTAAAAAAAATAAATATTTTTTAAAATGAAGAAAAATTTATTGTTTTGGTTAAATTATTTGATTGATTTAGTCAAATCAATTTCATTAAGGCAGCTGATAAAATTTTATAAAATATTTATTTGTAACAATAGAATATGTTTATAAATTATCTATATATTTTTTTACAGTAATGAAATATTTATTTTAGTAAATCCTTCGTTAAATTAACAAAATCTTTAATAACAATAAAAAAATATTGATCAATCATCAATATAATATTTGCTTGAATTAACGGTCATCCGATTAAGTTAAAGAAGCTTATATTGTAAATAAATGCTTTACTAAGTTAATAACATTGTCATTTAATTAATAATATATGTGATTGTATAAAATAGTATATTACGCAACTAGTGCGCGAAACAGGTGATTCACGCACGAGTCGAGTTTTTCGCCCGAGCGAAGCGAGGGCGAAAAAAAAGACGAGTGCGTGGATCACCTGTACCGCGCACGTGTTGCGTATACTATATTTTAACACATCGTGAGCGAAACACGATTATTTTTGCGATTACTTACCGAGCGGAGCGAGACGAGTCAATTTGTCACCCGAGCGTAGCAAGGGTGACAATTAGACGAGTAAATAATAAAAAATAAATGATAAATCATAAATATTTACAACTGCATCATTAATACAATAAATATTTTTATGTTTGCGAATAAAAACTTTTATTTACATTTACTTATTAGAGAAGATTTCTGATTTATAATAAATTCAAAAGAGCAAATTAAAACGCTCATTATTTAGAAGATTTTTTCAAATCAATTGTTGACTAGCTAAAGTTATTAGTTGTTTATTAGAACAGTTTCTGGAATTAACTGTCGAAAAAGTTGAATTTTTTTTCAAGAAAATTCTTTAAAAAAAATTAAACATTCATACTTGAAAAATTTAATTTTTTTTTAATTCTGTGATATATGTTATATAGTAAAAGTGATATATATATATATTATATATATGTTACTCTTATATCTGATATATGTTATATTTTAAAAGTGACTAAATGTTTTACATCAATTCTACCTGTGAAAAACATTATGAGTAAATATTTATTATCTAAATCAACTTTATAATTGATAAAAGTAAAATCTTTTTGAAAAATATCATTTAACCACTCTTTTACATATGAAACAATTCCCCCTTTTTATTTTTGGTAATAAAAAATTTTGTTTCGAATTTCCTGTCAAAATAACCTTATATGACATAAATATCGAGGCTAAGTCCGCAAAACAATTGTGAATCTTGTTGTCTAAAAAAAAGCAACATGGCGTACATGTTTCGCACACTATGAAAAAATATTATGTTTCGCACACGCAAAACAAGCATGAGAAACCGTGTTTCGCGCACGGAGTGTTAAAAAAAATATTTTGTTGTATATAACACATAAAATTTGATCAGCATTTCAATAAAAATTACAATTAATTTAAAGAAATAGGTTCCTTAAAATAAACAAATCCAATTTAAATGAATTACAAAAAGAAAACCAATAAATTATTTTTTTAAACTCAAGAAAGGTGCAACGTAAAATCAGTAATTAAATTTTTTTTAAAGATATATTTATTAAACCGAATATATTTATTCTATTATTTCTATCAAGTTGTTATTGAAACAAGAATATATTTTACTGATTTAATTATATTTTATATTAACAATTTCATTAGATTACTTTAATGTTTAATAATATATTTGATTATCTTAATGAAATACCTAATCATTTTAATTCAATATTTAGTTGCTTTGATGAATGCGTTTTTTCTCTTTTTGAAATATATGATTGATTCTATGAAATATCTCATTGTCTTTTAATCAAATAATTTTATTGCTATATTATAATTAATTGGATGCATTAAATTAATTGAATTTTTAATTGATTCAAATATTCGATTTATTTTGTTCTATAAAATTATTTTATTACTTTTATTATTTAATTATATTGCGTCTATGAAATCGGTGATTAATTGAATTAATTACTATTTCTAACAATTAAATATTTTATTATTTATGTTCCAATTAAATATTTTGTTGTATTAATTAATTTCTTTATCAGATCGATTAAATAATTATTTGATTATCTTAATGAAATATTTATTGAAACAATCAATTATTATTTAATAACATATTTATTAAATCGAATGAAATATAATGTCAAAATTAATATTTAATATTATTGAAAATTATTTTTTTGTATAAGTTATCATTCTTTATACTCAAACAAACTCATGTTTTAAATACGTGTCTTGCTAAGTGAATAACTTAGCAAAATATGTACTAAAGTTAATAAAAATTACAGAGAAATCTGATTAAATACTTATCAAAATCAAGTAAATCCACTATTTGTTTCAACTACATAATTTATTTCATTCAAATAACACATATTTGATCTAAAAGAAACATTTATGGTTTTAACAAAATCATTTAGTTCGATGGTTTGACGATACTACCGCTTGGTGGCGTCGTTAATTTTCGATCTCGCGAGCGGTAAGAGGGCTTTCAAGTTGATATATAAGGAAGTTAAAAATCCAAGATAATACGTAAATTGTAATGCGAGCGAAATTTATGTTAGATTTACTGAGTGTGCGACCACTGTATAAAGCATACTAATGTTAGTATGTTAATAATTGTTATTCTTTACCATATAAATAAATGTAATTATATTCATCTGTCCTTTAATGAGAGTCATCAATTCATTGATGTTAATAAATAAATATAAATCACTGAAAGCAAATACTGTTGATTAAAGACAGTATTTGTTCGATTAAAATATTTATAAATCGAATTAATTAAATATTTCTTTATTTTGAAGAAAAATTTCATTTGTGAAACCGAATAATTTATCAATGTCGAGTAATATTTGTTTTAATTAACAAAACTTAATATTCAAATGGACTTCAATTTTACTGGATGGATTTTTTTTCAAATAGACTATTATTTTATTTAATTGGTAATACAAAATATTTTATTACTTTTAAAAATAATTCATAAATTCAAAAACATATTTGTGTAGATCAAAAAATCTTAATGTTCAAATTAGAATCAATGTGATGAAATTATTAATTAAAAGACAAAATTTTGTTTGAATTACTTAAATATTGTATAAAAACAATGAATTAATTTTATTAAACCAATATTTACGATATTAAATGGATTTGATTTTAAGTGCGGAAAATAAAATACATAATTAATTTAATTAAATATACTTTTGATGCGATGAATTTTTTTTTAAACAATCAATTAATTTTATCAAATCAATTTTTGCAATATTCAATAAATTAAACTTTTATTTGAAAATATAAAATATTGAACTAATTTAATTTCAATATAGCATTAAAATGATGAAATAATTAATTAGAAAAACAAATGGATATTGTAATTGATATTTTTTTTTGTTAAAACAATGAATTAATTTTATTGAATCAATCTTCGCGACATTTAGTAAGTCAAATATTTATTTGAAAATACAAAATATTATTTGATTCAGTTACTATATGCATATTGATGTAATGAAATAAGCAATTAGAAAAACAAATATACATTTGAATTAATAAAAAAATTTTTTAAAACAATAAATTAATTTCATTCAACCAATATTTGTGATGTTTAGTAGAATCAAATATTTATTTTAAAAAATGAAATATTTATTTGACTCAATTAAAATATTTGTATTAATGTAACAAAATATTTTATGTGCCGCCCGCACCTAAGGGATTTCATTAATTCAATTAAGCCTTACTTAATCCAACTAAATTTTTTTCTCAGTGTACTCTTTGTAATTTTAAACACAAAGTTAGTTTAAAAAATTGACCACCATAAGAGCTATGATCGAAAAACTTATCAGCCGTGTGTGACAGATACAAAGAGAGAAATTCAAACATAAGTAAATAATGCTTATTTACTTATTTATAGCTCTTATTTAAATTTTTTGTTAGTATTTCTTTTTTTTATTTTTCACATATATATTTTTTTTTATTTGTTTTGATATAAATTATCTTTTACATAAAAATTTTTTGTGCGATGCGTTTTGTTTATAATTAAAATCATTCATTTTTTTTCAATTCCAGAAAAAAATTCTTATAAATATTTATATATTGTATATCGATACTATTCCCCAAAAATAAAAAATTATTTTATTTATCAGAGCAGCTCATATTAATCTGGTATTTAAATAATATTTAGTATTATATTTCTGGTAATATTTTAAATTGTAAACTAAATACAAAAATATTCATTGATTTCAATGATTTTAAATGATTCCAATGATTTCAATTTGAATAGTTTTGATTTCGGTAATCATATTGTGCACATAAAATTTAATAAAATATTTCAATGATTTAAAATGATTTCAATGATTTCAATAATGATTTCAAATGATTTCATCTGAAGGTGGTCAATGATTTCTTATAGCGAATAGCCCCTCGGTATCATCTGTCCTTTTTTCTTATCATGAGAGAAAGATAGAATGAGGTTTGAGTAACAATCTTTATTTGAGTTGGGTCTATGAATTCGAGTGAATAAATTCGGGTCTATGAATTCGAGTCTATGAGAGAGTTACGGAAGTTTTATCAGAACATGATCCACACGCACGCATCGTATTACGCGGTAAACTTCGAGGTGTTGTGTCTTCTATGTTGCAGACTCCAGAGACGAACATTATTCACTATTTCAACATCGTAGATATGAGAGAATTTCTATCCAAAAAATTTAATTTCTCTTCTGGACAATAACCCAAAATCAATAATTCTGTATTTTTAAGATAAGTGAATTGAATTTAGTGCTCCGACTCATCTAAGTGATTAAAATCGCATTTTGAGGAGCGAGTAAATTTTATAGGTTACGTTGGGCTCTGAAGTAGAAGAAAAAAATTCCACTGAAATATAATCACATAATACGTTATTAAGAGTTGTTTTTAATCGTTAGAACGTAAGAACAAAAAACAAAATGCTGTATTTTAGTACTTAAATCAGCGAAAAACGGTTTTTCTCATTTTTCAACATGCCGCACCAGGTTAATGAAATCGACGAAAATATAAAAAATTTGAATTTTTTTTCTGTTCTATAAGATAAAATGAAAATAATTTATGTTGCAATTTATCTACATGGTCAAAATTGCATTTGAAACATTGAATGATGTTTTTTGAGGTTATGTTGACCTCTGATTACTTAGCCAAAAAATATACTTAACAGTAGTGAGATAAACTATATACATATAAATTTTCAAGTCGTTTTGTTAATTAGAACGCGAGATATAAGATAAAACGTGAAAAATGAGGTTTTTAGGGTCCCTAGCCAGGGGAAAAATTATTGAGATCCGCGGACCACCCTGACTCTTCATTTTATGCCCAAACAAATGCTTTTATCCTATTTAGGAGCGAAAAAAAAATTAAGGGCATTTCGCCTAACTTAACCCAAAATACCCTTTATTTAAATTATTAATAACAAATCAAAACATGAAAACAATATTTATACATCGATGTCAATACTTCATATATAATGTATTTCATAACGATGTATTATGCATAAAAATTAACATATACACACAAACACGCATATGACATGACATTAACATAAAAAACTGAGAAAAAAAATATTAAAAACATTTATATGCATATATAAATGCATCACGTGTATTCAAATTTTAGAATTCACATTTTAGAACTTCGTACAAAGTAATAGTAACAACAGCTGTTGCTATTAGCCTATACTGCGTTAGCGTCTGGCAGCCGGCAAAAATTTTCTGCATTAGAACGTTTTTATTAATTACGATTATATAAAAAAAAAAATTATTAATTTTTTCCTAAAAGAATATGAACTTTTTATAAAATTATATAAACAAACATTTCATTTATGTTAAATATGTAAGAAAAATGTTTTTTTTTTGTTCATAACAAATAAATTTGTTTATTTAATAAAACAAGTATGATGGTTATTGATATTATATCGAAGAGGAATGTTTTTATTGATTATAATTGTATAAAAAAGACAATAATTTTTTCCTAAAAGAATATAAATTTTTTATAAAATTATATAAATAAACGTTCCAACCGATGCATTGGCCGAGCGGTTCGGTATGCGCCAGGCGATTTGCAGAGTTAAGCACAAATGGCCGGGGTTAGTACTTGGATAGTTGACCGCTCAAGAAACACTACGCGCCGGCCGGGTCTTGGCTCTGTGTGACGGTTGCTTGGGCGTGCTAGCCACAAGACAATGTAAACGGGAGGTGTGGCAAATACGGTATAGGTATTCTTGTACAAAGAGTACCTAATGCCGAATTTGCTATATACATCGACTTATTTCGGAGAGGGTTTGCCTAAGATTTATCCCACTGGGTTTATCTATGAGTTTTCTCCTCTCCACGAGCATAACGCTGGGCGAATGCGGAATGCATGAGGTTAAATAGGGACGGGTAAAACGAAATAATAATATATGGAAGAAAACGCTGCCAAGTGCTTTGGCGCAATGCTTTCTTATAGAGCTCATTGAGTCAGAGTAATTTGATTTTATTCTTTTAAATGTGATTTCAATGTAAAAAACATAGTTCAAGAAAAATTAGTGAGTGTGAGAGAGTGATTAGGAAATAGGGAGAGAGAGTCAGGGAGTAGATAAAAATAGGGTAAAATGAAGATCAATCTAAGAAAGAAAGACAGAGAGGAAGTGAGGACGTAAGAAAAGAGTTTGTGAAAGTGTTGAATCAGAAATCAAAAGAAGTGATCAAAGACCTACGCTAAAATAGTACTTTGTTAACCAAGGGGGCAAAATAAGTTTTTTTTACCCGAGTCGGGTTTGACGCTCGAGCGAAGCGAGAGCGGCAATAAAGACGAGGACAAAAAAATTTTGCCTCCGTGATTAACATACTACTTTTTCACACGAAGGGCTTTTTATTCAATTCAATTATAATAATAAAAATATTACAAAAATAAAATTATTGATATAAAAATACTAATACTAAAATGAGAATACAAATATTGAAATAAAAATATTAATATAAAATTAAAAATACTAACATAAATATGAAATATAATTATTCGACAAAAGTCACAATAAAAAAAATATACATTTTACATTATGGAACAAAATTGAAAATAATATAAATATAAATAAAGAAAATAATTATTATATAATAATTTTAATCTAAAAATAAATGTAGATAGTAACAATTAATATAAATAATCTGGGACGCGCGAAACAAACAAAAAACGCGGCAAATGTAAGTTCTTTGTTGTTAATCCGTTTGTTATCCCCTCTCTAAGTTAAGAGAGTGCAACGTTCTTTGTTAAGTGAACAAAGATTTTCAGTATTTGCAATAACACTTCTAACGCGCAGCGTTCAACCTTCGTTCGCACGCGATGGACAACAACAGCGAAGTAGATTTTGATTCGGATACGGAAGTACCTATTGAGTTATTAGAAAAAGCAAAGACGATTTGTTTAAATTTATTACCTCCAAATTCAAAAAGGAAATATACTTCTGTATATAATGATTTTAAAAATTGGCGTAAAACGCAAAATACAAATTCTTTTTCAGAATCAGTTCTATTAGTTTATTTTGAGAATTTATCGAAAAAATTTAAATCATCGACTTTATGGTCAAAATATTCTATGTTGAAAAGTACAATTTTGGCGTAATCAAATTACAAGAAATTAGGTTATTATTTAAAAAATTTGCATTCTAATTATAAGGCAAAAAAATCTCATGTATTTACTGCTGAAGATATTTCAAAATTCTATAATGAAGCTCCTGACAATCAGTATTTGGATATTAAGGTGAGTTTTGTACGCCATAATATTTTATTTTTTTCATTATTTCAAAATTTATTTATTTTCGTATTCGAATTTTTTAATCTTTATAAAACTAGATAATTTATACTGTATCAATTATTTTTTCGCATTTTCATTTCTTTGTTGCCGAGAACAAAAGTTTTTTGAAAAAGATTATTTTTTCGAAAATGGAATTTTTTCTCTCAGGGAGCAAAATGACTATTTTTCCCCCTAGGGGGAAAAATAATCATTTTGCTCCCTAGGGGGAAAAATAATCATATTTTTTCCCTGGGTAAAAAAAGAGCTATTTTGGCCCCTGAAAATAGACTTTGAAAATGGAATTTTGTTCCCTGAGTGTGAAAAAAATTATTTTTTTAAAGCCTGTTTTATAAAGACAGTAGCAAATAAACTGTATACAAATTTTAGAGCAAATCCATCGAGTAGAAACTACGCTATGAAAACCAATTTTCAGTAGCTTTCCGTCTATTTATACAAAATAATAGATATTATGCAAAATTTGAGACAAATCCATCGAGTAGTTTTCGTGATTTCGTTGGCTAAATAAATACCATTTTCTTCATATCTTGGCCGAAAATTCATGTTTCTGCTAGATCAACACGCAAAGAAACTCAGAATTTCTGCTGAGTGAGACGACATCTATTGTAACTAACGCAGTACTGACGACCCAAGGCAGAAAACTTTCGGTGGCTGCCAGACGCTAGCGCCGTCTAGGCTAATAGCAACAGCTGTTGTTGTTACTATAAGCTTACTCGAAGTTCATAAACATGAATTCTAAAATGTAAATACACGCAATGTAAATATAATGACTTCAATAAAAGTAAATTTTTCAGTTATTTTCATGAAAAAAAGCACTTTAGAACTTGGAAGTTTCAAATTATAAAACTGTTAATATCCTGAAGTTCTAATAATTTTACATAAAAATATCTATTTTATAAGATTTTTCACAAAAAATTATGCTTGTTTAATAAAAACTATAAAAAATATACCATGCAAAATGAATCAGTTGCCGTTGAGTAAGTTAGTTGAAGCGTCATTTTTTTATCACACCGTGTATTTTGAAAGTATATTAAGAATAAATTGATTTTTTATTATATTTACCTTAAAAATGGAGCTAAAATGATAATACGATTTCCTGGTATTATTTATTGCATACTATAATTATATATAAGCATTAAGGTTACAAATTTTGAAATTTCATAATGATTATGACATTTTTATCTAAGATTTTTTTTTTTAAGTATACAGTACCAGTCAGTTGGTTTTGCCAACCCTACACTGAAAAGGGAAGCGAACTGTGACTGTACTCTACGGTACAATCGGTGTCATTTTTAGAATACAGTCAGCCTACGTGTCGAAATGCGAACTAGTAGTCTCTAGAGAAGACTCATTATTCTCTGAGCGAAGACCTGCTCATTTCTTCGAACAAAAAACATCGCGGAGAACACTCAAAACCTCGCAGAGAGCACTCATTATCCTCTAGAAAATACTAGCATCTCTCTCGTACTTCAATGAATGTTCGCTATCGATACTAGCGCCACTCGCCGCCATAGAGTACAACCACTGCTCTAACCCCTTTTCAGTGTAGGGTAAAATTTATCAATATAATAAGTCATATCAATGGAACGAATGATCGTAACTTCAAAATTCAAACAGCATTTAAATGATTAATCAAGAATCTTCTAAACAAAGTAAATTAAGCATAAAAAAAATTATTTTCTAATTTTTTATGGCGACTTATACCACTTTGATGGAAATTATAATATCAAAAATAAACAAATGGGTTTTAAAACTCTACACTGAGAAAAATGTTCTCAAAAAAATTACTATAGAGAATGGTAGCGAAGGTACAGGTCACCATTAGAGCGAAAAATTACTATGCTACATAATAAAATGTAAGTAGTTGAACAAGGAAGATTCTAGCCCAGGGGGATTCTAGCCAACTGCATTTGTAGCCCACTACTTGTCGCGACAGGTTTGAACTTTAATAACCCAAGTTTGTAGCAACTTTAATAACCCAAGTTTATATTTTTATAATTTTTAAACAGTTTATTATGTTTGAATTTTTTGTAGCTCTTAAAAAGGCCGATTTAATAGTATACTATTCACCAAGGGAGTTAATTTCAAAAATATCTTAAATCCTATGTAATTGCACCCGAGCCGAAGGCGAGGGTGACAAACATACGATTTAAGGCATTTTTAATCAACTCCCGTGGTGAATATACGATTTTTTTACGAGAGGCGCGAATAGTGGGTGCTTTTTATTCTGACGGTAGGGAGAAAAGTACCCACTTTTCGCGCAGAGTATAAAAAAGTTTTTCATATTTGTTATTTGGGGGTGGTATTTGTGATTTATATTTTTCGTAATGCTCCTTCCATGAAATTTTTTTTTTTTTAGAAGAATCAATAAAAGGAGTATACTCGTTAGGTTTATCGGTGATGCTCGGAGTTTGTCCCATGATGAAATAATACAAGTCATGACACGCTTCTACTTTTATAGTGATGAGAGCTCTCATCTATGTAATCATTGACTCACACTCCATAGGTATTTCCAATAACAAACGACTCTCAGTAAAATATTTTTTCATGAGTCTGATGTTATGAAGAGCACAACAACCTTTATACATTCCATTGTGATGGGGGCAAACAGTCACTAGCTTTATCTTATCCAGTGGTGGATAACCCATCACTGTAACATCGGAAACGTTGAACTTGAAACGTTCTAACCATCTTTTTTTATACTTCCCATCACTAAAATTTTGCTAGCATCTTGTAGAGCTTCTTAAAGAATGTTTCCTATTTCGGTGTAGGGAATCATACCAGAACGCCAAGACAAACCATGACATTGTTATATTGTTATATTGATAATATTGTTCAAATTATTTGTTACGCGTCTTATATTTATCTGTGAGTCTTCGCCAAGCAAACGGTTCTTTAAAAAGTAGTACTACAGGATCAGATTCGTCGTTCAATGGAACTATAGCCAATAGAAAATTAGCAAGCATATCGTATAACATAGCAAATTGATTACGTTCAATATCTAAATTTAGATTTCCATATGGATAGTATTGCGAATTAAGGAAAAGCTTTACATTACTTATGTTGCAGTGATCAAAACGACTCGTATTGGCTGTTTTTAGATTTTTTCGATTCGTTTGAAAACCTAGAATAACAAAACGTGTCTTTTCCAATTGGTTAGAAGTTTTAACAGACCAAACGTGTTTTGATATGGTTGGAAGTAGTGGATACTCGTACAAGTCCTAACTGCGGAAACTCATTGCAATCGGTTTATTTTTTTCAGTATGATTGAATAAGCGAAGTTTGTAGGTATTCGATCGTTTACTTTTTGATTCTCCTCTACATCAACCCAACCAGCGTTGTCAAGAATCAATTCTTAACTAGAATAGAAGGAAAACCATCCTTTCATGAGTGTAGTTAAATCAATATTTTTACATTTGTCAATCTCTACAGTATTGATTTCATATCGGATTTCTTCAAACATGTGACAGATGGTGTTATTGACTAGGACCGTATTAGCTACCGCGGTTCCATCAGTTTTCACGATTCTATTACAAATGTGGAGTGAACTACGGGATGGTAGAAGACATAAGTCTTGATGTTGAATAGATATAAGAATCTCATCACTATTATTAAATGAAGATGCGGAATAAGGTTGATGAGCATGTACCTCATAATGTTCAACAAATTCATCAAAATTCACTCCCAACTGTATGCTCAAAATTCCTTCCATATTTTTGAAAACAACAGAAGAATATACAAGTTACTTTCAACCACGGATTCGTAGTCCGAGACTTCTTAGGAACTACATTTTTGCCGTGTTAGCGCTTTCTTTGTCGTTCGACGACTGATGACTGGTCGACATGTTGACTTACTTATATAGCTTCTACCAACTTTAGTGTTGTAAATGATACCCATTACGTTTGTTTAAGATGTAATCTTTTGTAATAATTTCTCCTCGAAAATTAATCAAGTGTCCGTCTTGATCGACTATCCATACCTGAATGTGATCTATACTCTTGACGCTGATCGAAAGATAAATGACTGGAGATGGAACTTCGATGATCTTATATCCCGCTGGAATTGCAGGAAAGAACTCGTGTATGCTATGCACTCGTCGATTGTTTATATAGGCGCCAGAGGTTACGTTGCACTCAACTCGGAGTGCGTTAACTTTCAAAATAGCTACAGGTGAAACAGAATCGTGAGCGATTTTTTCTGTAAGAACACGTTGAGTAAAACCCAACAATGAACCTATGCAATCTTGCGATCAAAAATCAATAGGATGACTGCAGGTTATAACACAACGTAGTGTACTATTATTGGGTTTTATATCGATTGAAATTCCTTTTGATGCTAGTGCCTCACGAAGATAATTTTTTATATCTTTAATTTCGTAGCTTCCAGTCGGTAATAAAATTTCTTCCTCGCCAACGTAGAACTTATTATTTCCACTATCGATGTTAGGTATTAAGTTGAAGGACGAAAGACCAATTAATCCAAGAACATAGTTCTTATCAGGTGAAAGTTCGATCGGAGGAAAATACTGAGCTTCGAGCACTAATGATGTACTAGAAAAGCTTAGCGTCAATGAATCTTCCATGATTGTTCAATGAATAATGAGAGATAGCTAATTTAACTTTCCTTTTGTAAGTTTTTTACTCAAAAACTTCAAACATAAATGACCACGCAATTAAATGTATCATAGTCTTGATACCTCTCATAGTTATATTTGACCTCATTTACTCCCAAGTATAGCATTAAATCCAATGGTGGTTGAAGGTCTCCAAAAGAATCGAAATAAACAACGTTTTTGCCCCGTTTTTGATAAGCTACCCAATGTGTACCTGGATCATCTACATCATCGAGATTAACGATCGCTGTTTCGTGATAATGAGGTCCACTCTTTGGTAAAGCGTTTCGCATGAAAACTCCTCAAAAATTTGGAATTTTTAGTATTTTAGCATACTTTATGAGATCATAATCTGTCAAAGCTCTTTGCGGTAACCTTACTTTGAGGATCTTTTTTTTTAAACCAGACTTTATATGAAGACCAAGTCCTGTCTTTTAAGGTTTTAAATAAAGACCTTTAACCAAAGCTATTTCTTCCATCTTTTTATTATGTCTTTGTTTTTCTACTAATTGTTTTTGAGCAACTTTTGAATCATTAACTGCTTTAGTTATACCAGCCGCACCACCTGCTGAACTACAAATTGCACCTAGACCTGCAAAGATAGGTATGAGGAATGGTAAGAATCCTCCTACTTTAGTTGGAATTGATAATCTGCGGGGTACTCTGACTTTATGTTTACCGCCTGCTTTTCTCACAGCACTTCGAGCACCCTCTAAAGCAGAGAAAATAGCTTCACGAGCTCCCATTCTTAGTTTAGATTTTACTTTCAGCTGCTTTCTCACCAATACTAGCGTATTTCGATGAAACTCTTTCCCAAGCTTTTTCTCTTAAAACCTTATCAGCGGTATTTCTAACCTCAATATTTTCACGATTCTGTGAATAAGCTATATCGTGCTCCTTGCAGGCCTTGTCGAGTGGATTGATTCCTGGATCACCTCTAGCTAAAAGTTTGGCTAATTTCGTCCCAGGTCCACAATATTGATATCCTGGTAGATGAAGGTCCAGTGGAAGATAATTAATGATTTTATTAAGCAAACCACAACCGTGTCGTCATCGACATATAATCATAACACTTTGAAGTTCAAAGGATAACTAACCCATCGGGTATATAAGCACCGTATTTATAGTTAATCGAACAGTCGCAGTTTGTTTCTGTCGAGATGAATTTCAAAGAGCAGTCTGTAAAACTTCCGATAGCAAATTTTGATGCTATTTCGGAGCAAGAGAATAAATCAAAGGAACATGGAAATTTACTTCCAGATAGTATGAGAAATGTATTTTGCGGACCATCTAATTGTGGTAAAACTAACAGCCTACTCGCACTCATAACACATCCTAATGGTCTAAGATTTGAGAATGTCTACGTCTATTCGAAATCTCTTAATCAAGCAAAATATAAGTTTTTGAAAGAGCTTTTAGAGCCACTGAAAGGTATGCAATACTTTGTATTTAGTGAACACAAATCAGTAATATCTCCGTATAACGCTCTTCCAAATTCTATAATGATTTTCGACGATGTAGCTTGTGAAAAACAAGAACACATCAAGGCATACTTCTGTATGGGTAGACACAAGAACGTTGATTGTTTCTAGTTCTGTCAGTCTTATGCTCGAATCCCAAAACATCTCATAAGAGATAATGTTAATCTCTTAGTTATCTTTCCTCAAGATGATGTTAATCTGAGACATTTATACGACGATCATGTTAACTCTAACATGACTTTTTTACGTTTCAAAGAATTGTGTTCTAAATGTTGGATAGATGATAAATATGGATTTCTAATGATTGATAAAGATAGTCCACTAAATGCTGGTAGATATCGAAAGAGTTTTGGTTGTTTTGCTATAAATATAACTCATACTTAGCAGAGATTCATCGATCTATCTTTGAAACTCAAAGAGATAACATGACAGACCTTAAACAAAAGAAAGCCTTACTCCAGCAATTTATTTAAGCGCGTAATGCTGTAAAACGCAAGTATGACATGTTAAAATATGGAAAAGAGATTACGGAAAAAGTTGTTCAACAAATTCTTTTACCCATCATCGATCCACTTAAAGAGATTGCTTTTGAAAGCAAGAGAAAAAGAAGAAGATTCATTCCTGAAGAAGGAGAAGAAATTATTCTACCCAAAATCAAAAAATCTGAATCCGATGAAGAATTGGAGAATACTATACAAAATGATTCCTCGCTTTCTCTCGAGACCTCATTTGAATCTTCTAGCGAAGATTTTACAGAAGATTTACAATATAGAGAATTGGATAAAGTTTATGGTGTACGTAGAGAGGATGATACACTTTTTCTCGGTAATACACCAATATATATTGAAAAAACTTATGTGCAATTAGGAACTGAAAAGTTTACAAAAACCCGAGGATCGTACGAATTGCTCCATCTAAAAAATTAGTAGCTCAAAAAGATTTAGATAACTATCAAAATATCCTGGAACTGATAAATACTCATGAAAAACGTTTCAGAAACGATGAAGGGATTCGTTCGCATACTAGTAAAAAGTTCGCCAGCATTATTGCTCCTCTATTCGGTAAAAAAGGAAGTTCGCTACCTAGATATAAAATTGCAAGAAAAAATACCAAGTTTGATTATGTCTACTGGGATGATCCGAACGAGCTAGTTGATCGACTTCGTTTATTAGTTGTTGAAAAAGCAGCTGGTAATTCTAGTCATACTTACGAGATTCATTCCATCATCGAAGAGTTACGTGAAGCTGGCTAAATATATTAAGCTGCAAGTTAAAACTCGTTACATTATCAAAATGAACGTCGATGTATTCGGACGTAATCTTAAACAAAGCGAGGGTAGTCGAGGACCTCCCGGAAGTGGCTATAAACTGACAAAAGATGGACATTTTAATGTAAAAAATAAGAGGTTATGCAATGTTGCCACTCCTCAGCAATCGAATGATGCCGTTAATTTTAATACACTGCAAGGTTTGATTACTTCTGAAGTCCAGAGTATACACATAGTCACTGCTAGATTAAGATGATCTTAACGCATCAGAATTAGATCTGCAAAAGTTAAAGGATGAGTATGATGAGAAGATAAAAAAAATTAATGTAGACATTAAAGATCTATACGAGTTAATTAAAAATTGGATACGAGATGCTAAAATTAAAAAAAATATTCAGAGTATAAAAGCCAATTTGCTGTAATTAAGCAATCATTAACTCTCTGACTATGGAACACGAAAGAGTTGTAGAAGAGTATCATAAACCTGCCAGACGTCGCTATCCCCGTCGAACATTTGATGTGCGAGGTTTAGATGAAACTTGGCAAGCTGATTTTGTAGAGATGCAACCTTAATCTCGAGATAACAAAGGCTAGAAATACATGCTTACAGTTATAGATGTTTTTTCCAAATACGCATGGGCCGTTTCTGTGAAACTAAAAACCCGAGCAGAAGTCTGCTGCGATGAAATCTATATTACGTCAAGGATGAGTTCCAAAAAATTTACAAACAGATAAAGGTAAAGAGTTTTATAATAATAATTTTAAAAATCTTATGCAACAATATAAGATTAACTTATACTCAACGTATAATAATCTCAAATCATCCATTTGCGAACGCTTCAATCGTACTCTCAAACACAAAATGTGGATGAAGTTCAGCTTACGTGGTAGTTATAAATGGATCGATATTTGACCTGATCTGATAAAATCTTACAACAATACAAAACATCGAACGATTAGTGTTAAACCAAAAGATGTTACAGTTGCAAATGCATCTCAGTTTCGCGCACGATTTGCTCAAAAAGTTGTGAGAAAAAAAGCAAAATTCAAAGTTGGTGATAAAGTACGAGTAAGCAAGTTGAAACAAGTATTCGAAAAAGGATACACGCCTAATTGGTCTGCTGAAATATTCACGATTGAACAAGTTAAAGCAAGGCAGCCGACAACGTACCGTCTCAAAGACTATCAAGATTAACCAATTGCTGGTGGCTTCTACGAAGAAGAACTTCAGAAAGTCAAGTATCCTTACATTTATCTTGTAGAAAAAGTTCTAAAGAGACGTGGGAATCAAGTATAAGTGGCTCGGATTTGATAGTACTCATAATAGTTGGATCAACAAAACATCAGTCCAATAAATACTCATGTATCATACAGAGCAAGGTCATCTTGACAGTTTTAAAAACTGGCCTTTGACTTTTTTAAAACCCAAAGATCTGGCCACCACGGAATTTTATTATACAAGTAAAATTGACAAAGTCTGTTGTTTTGAATGCTCTACAGAGATCTGTAGGTGGGAAATTGGTAAGGATCCATTATCAGAACATAAGAAATGGAATAGTCGCTGCCGTTTCCTTCGAAATATAATTCCTACAGATAATTCTTTACAAAATAAATGTAAAATTTGCTTTGATAAAGGAATAGAGATAGCATTTTTATTGCTGTTGTTACCAATGCTCTACACTGAAAAACTTAGAGAGTTGCATTCACTCCCTATCGGCGTAAATCCAACTGTCGGTAGGGGAGTACAGGGGTAGGAATTATATTAACACTGCCTTGGAGAGTAGAAGATACTCCCAACTTTTAAAGTATGATTTAATTGCGATTCGCGATGTAAACAAAAGTATTTTAGGTTAGAAAATTATGCAAAATGTAAGTTTACGAGCAAAATTTGTATCTAATATATTTACAAAACTATAATGTGAAATAATTGTAAAAAGTAACCTACAAACAAGCAATATGTTGATTGTTTATAGGTTGTTATTCTTAATATAAGCCCCTGAAATTTAAGGTTAGGATTTTTTAATCACTCAAAATTTTGTGTAGTATAATTTAATTAATAGTCTTGACCCTTACAGTCACAGTAGCAGATATATCGGCTACCTAATTTTCTTTTTTTTACCTCAATATTTTTGCAATATCATGCTTGATTCTTGGATTTTTTGTATTTTCAGATACACGTAGCCTTACTATTTATAATGCTGATGATATTTTATAAATTTATACTTATTAATTATTATTATAAACAAATACATACGAAAAAAGTGAATTGAATTGCATGAGTGAAAGGGTTAAATAAAGATTTTACTTGTAGTGTTACGTCATGTAAACTTTTCTAAGCTAAAATAATTGAGCTCACATCGTTGATTTCAAGTAAATCATACTTTAAAACTTGGGGAGTATCTCCTACTCTCCAAGGCAGCGTTACTCTGACTCCTACCCCTCTACTCCCCTTCTGAGAGTTGGATTTACGCCCATAGGGAGTGAATGCAACTCTCCAAGTCTTTCAGTGTAGTAAAGTTGAACAATGCGTAATCTGTAGAAGAAACATTCACTTTAGACCAAGGGTATTTATATCTTAAGCGCTTCAAACAAAAACGTTATTTTGTTTTAGGAAGTGATGGAAGCCCCAACCTTCGCTTCTATCTGTGAGGTACAACTAAGAATCGCCATTTGTGAACCCCTTACTCTGAATAAACTCGAAGTAGGAGGTGCACCCGTGACTCGTATACCTCTCCGTTAACTTCCATGCGCCTAAGCAAAGGAGAACTCTAGATCACTCTTGGTCTCGCCCAAATACTTTACAAACAACTTGTAGTGTTGAATGGCATCCAATAACTTATAATGGAAGTTCTAATCCTTCTCTAAGGCCAAGGAAACTCGAGTTGGCAGAAAAATGTGGAATTTACCATCTAAATCCCCAACAAAACGGTCACCATACCGTGTTTTAACTGATTTTGGTTTAGTCACCATGTAATCTTGACTTTTCTCCAACTCAGCTACCTTCTTAGTGGGTAAAAAACTTCTACGAGCAATCTCATTCAATTGAGCAAGATCCATCTAAAATGAAATAAATTTTCTAAGTTCTTTAGAGTATGAAATTTTTTAAGTATAAATATTTTAACTTACCTTAAATTTTTTTCTTGATAAAATTTAAAAAATCCTTTTTAAAATATTCAAATATTTACTGAGTTCTCTGCCTCTTGCTTGGTGGCTCTTCAGATGAAGGAATGACTTCTTCGGGCTCGTTGTCTTCTATAGTAGTGGTTCTCCTTCTACTTGAGCAGCGATCCCCTCTTCTGCTACCCCCTCTACAGGTATTTGGTAATGCCCCCACGGCAAGATATGTGTGCTCCCCTCCAGCTGACAACGTTTGTCGTCATTGGAGCTGAGCGCCACCTTTTTCTCCTTCTCAGTCCGAACGACATGTTGTCTTGATCGAATGTTGCACTGTTGACAAGCTATAGTTTCTTGTTCAAACAGGCAACATCGATAGTCGTCAAACTGGATGACGTTCTTTACAACCATGGCTTTAACCCCTTTGGCCTTCTTGATAGGGTTTTCATTCTGGGTCTTGACGCAATACATTTTGCTTCTTCAGCCGATGAACTCTGTCATTATTTTACCGTTGCGCTCGTCTTTCATTACGCCGATGACTTCCTTGTTAACACGAGGCATACCAAATTGATTATCTTCGGCGTAATCAAATGTATCAAACTTTTCGATGTCTTGTTTCATCGTCTCATAAACGTTTTGACCTCTCACTTCGTATATGAGACTATTGGTATCAGTGTAAAAAAGTTTATACTTATTACTGAGTCGTTCCATCATGTACGAATAATGAAAATCGTACACACATATCTTTGATGGATCGAGAACGCTGAGACCTGCGCACAACGGCTTCCTGATGTGGATTTCTATACGAGAAAGCTGTAGCGCTACAAGATTCTCATCGAAGATGCTTCGACTATGGAAATTGGGTTTAGCTATCAAAACCTCAACTCCGTAGCGTCCTTCCCACTTGTTTACAAGCTTAACATCTACACGCTTGTGCTCATTTTTCATAATCTTTCCGTAGACCGCATTAATGAGAAGCTTGAAGAAGAGTTTTTCAAACTTGTTCTTGGCTTGTTTTCTCTTCTCAGTATTCAAGTCTACGTATGACTTAAGCCATGGTTTTTGCTCGAAACATAAGACTCTATGGATTTTCGTAACCATCAATCCACTACCAAGTGCTTGCTTTAGAGCACGGAAATGAATAACGTATCGCTCTTTTCCATAGAGGGTAGTCATTAATTTTGTCTGTTTTGAATCTGGAACAGTTCGATGTTCTAAGTCCTTGTGTGCATCATGTAGAGACTCAGGGTACTCAAGATCCACCTCTAGAATGTAGCCAATAGAACCGTCATCATCAACAGCCATAACATTCAATTTTTCAGGCTCTTCCTTCCATTTAAAACCTTGATAAGGTAGTGACTGAGTCATGGCCCATCCATAGAGGTTATTGACGCCAACGTATATCAAGTACTTCGACTCCTCCATAATAATGGACAGGTTCTAGACCGTCGGCTTCGATGCAAGTCGAGCAAAAATCCTCGAATACATCAACCAAGAAGACAACGTCGGTCTTGAGATAAAGATCTGAGTACTCACCAAGCGTCTCGATGTTAAACGTATTCCAGACATTCTGCGCATGCTCATACTCACTATCACTGATTTCACAATCCATCAGCTGACTGTAGAAGGCTTCTTTAAAGTGCCTTCAGCTTGTCGAATTCAGTGACGTAATCATAAGGAAATGCTCCTTTTCGCTTTAACAATTCCATTTGCTCATTCGTGTATCCGTCAGCTTAGAATTCCTTGAGAATAATTTCCATTTTACCCAAGCAAGATGCTAACTTCTCAAGGGAAGGTGCCATAAAGCGAAAAGAATTTATAAATCTGAAATCGACATTACTTTCCTCAACGCGTTTAATAAAAGAAATGTAGCGTACTTTGTTTTCTGGGATAAGACTACCCTCGAAGTTAGCTGCTGTAGCAATCGCCTTCACTATAAAGTGAGAATCATATCCCGTCAGGTTGTGAAACACAACCGGAATAAATCGTGAGTCTTTGTAATTCATATTACACGATTGATGAGCTGCTCCACGATATCTAAAAGAGAAAAAAATAAATTAGAAAAAGATAAATTTTGAAAATAAAATTTTTTTCCAATAAAACATACCTTCCAGTGTGATGGGAATGGTCTCGAGCCTTAACATCTTTATCTGTAAAAGATTTTCTACCGGAGTCACATCATTCTCTTCCAGCTGTCTGTAGCTCCTATATTCTGAGTAAGCATTGTTAAAACTATACTTTACGTAGAAACCAATGCTGTAAGCTTGATGTTCTTGGAATGCGCGAGTATCTTGCACTAGTTTTAGCAGACATACAAAATCGGCATACACAATAAATGGCACTCTTTCACTATTTTTGTGATTTTCAAATTTCAAAATGTTATCTTTCACTGAAGGAAGTTTAATTTTGCACTTGTTAACTAAAACTTGCTCTTTTAATTGATCCTCTGTTCTAAAAAAGTAAAGACAACGATCACAAATATACATTCTTGCTCTGTGATTCGTTAGTTGGGAGCGCACGAATCGAGATAAATTTTCTATCCAAACGTAATGAAATCCAGGCACTACGTCGAAATCATCGTCAAGAGTCTTGTTTTCATCTTCTTCTTCCTCATCGGAATATTTATCCTGCAGAAACAGAAGATTGACATGCTTCTCTTTTTTATTTGCTGTTACATGGCAAGGTGGGACGTCAAATCTTTCACCTGTAAGTATAGATTTATTTCTTAATCTTGTAATAATAATTTAAATTAAAAAAATTTACTTACCATTCTTTTTCAAGATAAAAAGATTGACTCAAATTTAGGAATTTGTTTTGGCGTTACAGAAAATTCCATTCCAGTGAAATCAAGTTGTTGCTCGTATTGCCTATATTTCGATACGCGTTGAGCATTATATCCTACAGGATGTAATCCAGAAAGAACTGCCCATTTAAAGCATTAGTTATCCGTATTTTGCACATTGACACAAGCTTTCTTTTTTTCCATCACTTTAGGTAAGTCAATGTAAGAACTTCCTCTCATAGGATTAAGTTTATTTATGTTTACACTTAAACTTAAAATCTGACGAAGTGTTCAGCCAGAGCCGCGCTCTTGAAACTTTTCCGTTGCCGCTTGAATTGAATTCACTGCATTCAATTGGAACCACTTTTTCAAATCACTGCTTTCAAAAATAGAGGTATTCTTTGTATTAAAGTATTTAACCTCAATTATTTCCGAATCACTCTTCTGTAAAATATATTCTGCTGCAAGTTCAAGGTTACCCGAGATGGCATTGTGTAGAGCGAGAGCATCTTTCACTTTTTCCTCAAAAATAGGAAGAGCATTTTTCATGAATGTTTCTAATCCTAAATGTCCCAAATTGGTAATCACACCCGACAACATTCGAGAAGCGAAGGCTGATTCAAAATCTTTCCATTCTGCGCTTGGCTTTTGAATATCAGCCTGAAGCTGACCACCTTTCTTAACGAACTCTAATAGTCTTTCTCAAATGGTTATAAGATGTCTCAGTGACGTTTCATTTTTTTTTGTTTTTCTGCTCGTGTCAACGTTGATTCAGTTAACAGAACTTGTAAGTCTTCGGTCATTTTATCCACCAACTCTAACCACCTTTTAATGTCCTTACTATCAGCTGTACCACTTGCCACGTAAAGCAAAGATTTCCACAAATTTTTCACTGTATTTATGTAGTACTCAGACATGATGAACTCAGTTTTATAGTTAAATAAAAAATTCACTTTATATGTCCACTTTAGTGTTCACTGTAAAATCTTCAAAGTTCACTTTAAATATTTCCAAGTCTACTTTCACTTAAATTTTTTTTCTAAGTCCACTTTTAATTTTCACTTTATAATTTCCACTTGTAGATTTTAATGTTACTCGATGATGCTTGATGAATAATGATCCGTCCGCGAGTCTGCACCTGCTTATATGTAGTCTTCAGTGAAGCGTGGCAAGTAGTGGAGTGGAAGTAGCGAGGTGGGGGAAATCAGAGTTACGTAGTGGAGGGTGAAGTGTCTTGATTGGTTCGTCGGAGATATTAGTTCTAGTATAAATGCGTGAACGATATTACAAAAGTATTATTCATTACCGAGATGGAGATCGTACTGGACGTCAAAGGTTTTAAAAGGTCTTTAAATAAATTTGTATTCAAAGAAGTTGATATGATTACTCTCGAAGATAATTCAATACCAATGGTCTTCAATTTCCAATCATCATATCTTTGGAAATATCTTCTAAGTGAATACAAAAGCGTTAACAAATGGTCGGAAAAATATTGGCATGGTATACCTTGGAATTCTGGAGACATTCCTTACGAAAGACTTATAGATACTTTAAAAGAATGTTGTAAAGGTGCGACGAGAATTCGGGTAAAAGGAGAAGAGAAGAGAAAATGGGTAGCCGAAATAATACGTGACAAGTAAGTAAATCATTTAAAACTAAAAAAAATTTTTTTTTTACTAATAAATTGTTATTTTTTCAGATTAATCTGTAACATTGAGCATAATGGCTGCCCATCTTTCTCAACACTAGCAGAGAATGACGAAACTCCGACATGTTCCATCCATCAGTGCTAAAATCCTGCTTGCGCATTCAAAAATGTTCAAATGCTGAAGAATTGGCTTCTCGGGAGTGAAAAAGGTGTTGATGAGGTAGATGGTAACTGTAGTTTTACCTCGTTTAATTCTTTGATGGTATCAGAAGAAGAAGAAGAATGTCCGTGTGATAAAAATTATTGTATGATAAATAAAGATTCATTACATTCTATGTAAACTTAAAAAAAAATTTTTTTTTTAAATTATACTTGAATAGAGAGATCATAGGTTTATGATAAATTTATTGATACAATAACTTATCATAAACGGGCAGGATCTCACAGGTAAAGAGCGAAGGAGGGACTTTTTCCACATTAAAATAGTAGATTACTCAACAAGCGAGCAAAATAGGTCATTCCCACGAGTCGTTTGTCACTCGAGCGTCGCAAGAGTGACAAAGAAGACGAGTGGGGGACCTATTTTGCCGCGAGTCGAGTATAGAATTTTTTCCAACAAGGTGAACGGAATTCGATTTTCATTGGCTGTTTTGCGTGAGCAAAATACGACATACCCGCGCGAATGAGCAAAATTTATTTTGCTCACTAGCGAGGGTATGTGGTATTTTGCTCACGCAAAACAGCCAACGAAAATCGATTTTTGTTCTCCGCGTTGGGAAAAAAATATTTTTAAATTTAATAAATGAATCATTTAAAAAAAAAATTATTACTTTAAAAGTAATTTTAAAGAGAACATACTTCTAAAGCAGTTTGCTCTATGTTCAAATAACTAATGGCCCTGAAAAGGGCTGATTGTCTAAAAAAATTTTATAAAATCTCGACGCCAAATAGGCGAGGCCTTCATCTTCCCTGGCACCTTCTTTGGTCAAGTGGTTTTCCTAACCCATGGTCCATCTTCTTCTTTTTCTTCTTCTTCTTCCATTATATTTATTCTCTTTTCAAGAAAGGCCGTGATTTGAGGAGTAAAATATAATGGCTCCATTGCTAAAGCCATTATAATAATTATAATATCAACTCCTCACCCAAGGCCTCAGCCATTGATGGAAGTGGTGATGGCGGCTGTAGAAGAGTCCTTGGCCACGAAAATTTCCTAAGCGAAGGTGGTGTAAGTGGTGGTGTTGGCGGTAGACCTCCCCACAGCACTGGTAAGGATGGAGCTGGTAGAACCAGAAGATGCCTTTGACTTTCCATCGCGAAGAATGAGACAACTCGTTGAATAACGGGTTATTTATTTCCTCAATTCCCATCCTCGCACTAAATTGCTTTGGTGGGGATGCACACTTTAATAACTCGATCTTTGAAAATTTAAAACCATTTTCAAAGAGCAAAATGAATGCACATTAATCACTTCATTTTAAATTAAATAAAATAATATTTTAATGTCAGAACATTCTCAAATATTCTAAACTTATATTTTTTTCATAGACTTTTCAGATTTTTTTTTTAATTTGGCAGCTAAAAAACTTTTACTTATAAATCAAATTAAATTTTATAAGTATTAATTTATAGAAATGAAATAATTCAAATTTTTAGATTTAGACGAACAAGATTTACTTTTCATATCAACTTTTTTATCATCGGATGAAGAAAGAAAAGTCTTATAGACTTGAAATTTCATTTCCTTCTTTCTATCATCACAATGAAGCTACACACCAATTTTCAAGTGTCTAGCTTTTTTAGTTGCTGAGATATGAAAATGAGGTAAAAAAAGACTGAGTGTTCATAATTGTGTAAAATTGAAAAAATATAAATCATGAGTTATTTTCCATGCATCACTTACTAAATTTAGATATAAATTATTAAAAAATATAATTAAATTGAGCATTATTAATAAAAATAAAGCTAAAAAATAAAAAATCTTTTTGAACTAGAAGTTGAAAAAGAAAAAACTTAATTTAATGCACTTTTCAAAAAATCACTTTTCACAATTGACATTTTAAAAAACACTTTTATTAAATTATTTTAAGTCCATCAATTTATATTATATATTATTTATTAATATCTACAATAAACAACTTTTAAATATCTTTTAATTTCATAAACTTCAAAGGTTATCTAAATTTGATAAATAATTTTCAATACTACACTTTCACAAACACTTTCACTAAATTTATTAAATTTTATTTTAAATTATTATTTTATTTTAAAAGTTTATTAAATATAACAAGTTGCACTCTTAATAATTCACTTTCACAACACTTTATTTTCGCAAAACTGTTTTCATACACTTTTGCATGAATTTATTTTAAAATTATTAATTTAATAAAATATAACTCATGTTTTTAAACTTGAAAAAATATTTTAATAAATATATTAAATAGTTGATGCTACATAAAAAAATATCTTTATCCTTAAAAGGACAGTTTAATAAATTTTTCCAAGTCCTAAAAAGGACTGTTAAAATGAATATTTTATTCCAGTATTGATAATGTATTATGTTCTTAAAAAAACAGATTGTAATTTTTTCTTGGCTGGCTTTTTCTTCTTGAGTCCTTTGAACGGCTTGTATCTTCTTTGGTTGACCTCTTCTCCGATGGTGCTTCCTTCCTTCAAATTGACTGATTGACGTCTCTACTTGCTCACGCACCCATATTTATAACTTTTATTTGACTTTAACCCCCTCCTGCGCCTCCACCTTATACATTGCGAAGTGGTCCGTGCGATCTTATTTAGATAATATAATTTAGCTAGCGTTTCGCGGATTCAATCATTCTTTTCTAATCAGCTATTCGAAATCGATTCTGGCTTACAAGAAGAAGTCGAAAGAATCCTTCAACTTGTGAAGGAGCATATGGCTGAAATAAATTGGGAGGGTTTCCACCTCAACCTGATGGAGACTCCGCCACCGTCACCGCTGTCACCGTTGCCTCCTTCGCCACCGTCACTGCCACCACCTTCGCCAGCATCTTCGCCTTTGTCAATGTCTTTGCCGGCATCACCCATGCTGTTATACGATACGTTCGTACAACAGTACGTTCCTGTAGAGTATATGGAAGTCCGTGTAAGCCCATGGGATATGGCCATGGATATTTCGTCTCCGGTTCATGAACCGGAGATGATTGATTTAGTGTCTCCGGTTCATGAACCAGAGATCATAGAGATTGATGAATCGTTGTCACGATCACTACAGATGGGGTGTGAAATTCGATATGAGAGAAAGGCCAGGAGAGATGATGATGATGATGAAAAAAGGAGAAATATGCGGTGGCGATTATTTTAATTTTTTATGCTCAATCGGCCCTTTTCAGGGCTACCACTAATCGGCTCTTTTCAGAGCCAACATCGGCCCTTTTCAGGATCATAAATATTTTTAAACGTAGAAAAACTATTTCTAATTTTTAATCATATATGTAAAAAAAAATTCAATAATTTCATTTTTAAATCGGTTCTTTTCAGAACTAAAATATTTAAACATGAAAAAACTATTTCTAATTCTGAATCATAGATGGAAAAAAATTTTATGGTAAGAGAGTTCTTGTGAGTTTACTCAAGAAGAACTCTTACGTTATCTGAATACGCTGCGCTCTCATTGGTGCGGCATAGCTACTCGCAATTCACGTGCAGTAAAATAATCTGTCCTTTTAAGGACAATAATTTTTTTTTTAAACGTAAGAACATGTTGTTTTAAATTTAAAAATATGTGGCTCTGAAAAGGGCTGATAAGAAATAATTTCAAAGCAGTTTGCTCTACGTTAGAAATTTGTGGCTCTTAAAAGGGCTGATTTATTATAAGGATGAAAATAATTTTGGAAGTAATGTTTGTAAAAAAATTATTAAGATTAAAGCAACATTACATGTGCTTCGCGCTTATTGGTGCGGCATAGCTGCTCATAATTCATGCACGTTCTCAGACCTCTGAGCGTGTGGTTTTCAGAAGTCATTAATTTATGTTTTGTATAATTACTAATATTTTTAAATCAGTTCTTTTCAGGACTAAAAAAATATTTCAACGTAATAACTATTCATGTTTTAGATCGGCTCTTTAGAAGCATAAAACAATCATTAAAAATATTAAAAATTATATAAGAAATCACGAATGGCAAAGTTTTGGGAAAGTAAGCGAATGCGAACCAAAAAGAGAGACTAGACATTTTTCAAAATATAGTTATTTGAGAAAACGCGAGTGACAAAATTTCGGGAAAGTAAGCGAACGCGAACCAGACATTTCCTGAAATACTAAAACGTGTACGGTGAAGTAATCTGTCCTTTTGAGGACAATAATTTTTTAAAGCCTAAGAACATATTCTAAAGTTAAAGATATGTGGCTCTGAAAAGGACTGATAAGAAATATTTTCAAAGCAGTTTGCTCTACGTTAAGAAAATTTGTGGCTCTTAAGAGGGCCGATTTAATACTTATTATAAGGATAAAAATTATTCTCGTAAGTAATGTTGCAAAATTATTATTAGGTTTATAGTAATATTACAAGAAAAAGTTCTTCCGACTTCTCTGTATTCGTTATTGAGACGATAATAGCCGAATGTGCTTCATTGGTGCGGCGTAGCTGCTTGCAGAGAACTCGGATTCATTGCACTGCGCTCTCATTGGTGCAGAATAGCTGCTCGCTATCCACTTCGGACTTGTCTGTATTCGTTCTTGAGACAGTAATGGTCGAGTGTTTCTGATTATGGTCGAATGTGCTTCGCGCTCATTGGTGCGGCATAGCTGCTTGCACTTCATGCGTGTTCTCATAAGACCTCTGAGCGTGGAGTTGGTAAGTGACTTACAGATATCGTTAATAACTGGTATTTAAAAATCTTTTTATAATTACATATTTTTGTAAACACGTTCTTCTCAGAACTAAAATATTTCAAACGTAGAAAAACTATGTTTTTCAAATTAATATTATGTATGCAAAAAAAAATAAACATAAAATTTTAAAGTATGACTTCGTGGTCTAGAGAAATAAGCGAGAGTTTCGCATCCAAAAAATCGTAAATTCGATCCCACGTTAAGTCAATTTTTTTTTAATTAAGAAATATTTTAAAGTAGTTTGCTCTACGTTAAAAATTTGTAGCTCTCAAAAGAGCCGATTTATTATAAGGGTAGAAAATATTTTTATATTTTAGAGTAGTTTGCTCTACGTTAAAAAATTTGTGGCCCTGAAAAGAGCCGATAAGAAATATTTTCATTAATGCATGCATCAGATCGTGATGCTCTGGTGGTTGCATAAAAGAAACCATACAACAATGTGCACGCAAGGCTCTCTCATACAAGGTCAGACTAAAAATGTGTAAATCTTCGCGTTTAATACCCCCTCTCCTTTTCTCATATAAGAGAAATATTACGTATAACAATGTGTGCGCGATGTTCTCTCAAGTGAGATCGCAGCAAAAATAGATCACACATTGAGTTTAACATCCCCTCTCCTTTTCTCATATAAGAAAAATATTGCGTACAACAATGTACGCGCGAGATGCTCTCTCATGCGAGGATAGAATAAAAATGCGTTAATTCACGCGTTTAATATCCCT
Source organism: Anastatus disparis (assembly GCA_017163975.1). Classification (NCBI taxonomy): domain Eukaryota; kingdom Metazoa; phylum Arthropoda; class Insecta; order Hymenoptera; family Eupelmidae; genus Anastatus; species Anastatus disparis. The sequence goes on along the minus strand of JAFFSR010000292.1, from coordinate 2,645,418 downwards.
TCCCTGTTGCGGCAAAACCTGTCGCGACAAGTAGTGGGCTACAAATGCAGTGGGCTAGAATCCTCCTGGGCTAGAATCTTCCTTGTTTAACTACTAATGTACGAGAAACATACGAGTTTTTATCAGAATTCTAGTAAATTTTATTATGTAGCATAGTAATTTTTCGCTATAATGGCAGCATGTGCCTTCGCTACCATTCTCCCTTGTAATTCTTACAAGAAATTTTTTTTCAGTGCAATAGTCCTTTTTCAAATGATGTAAGTAAAATGTTTCTATGACTTTTTGCTTTCTCATACTGAAAGCATTGTATCGATAAAAAAATTTCTTTTCTATTTTTTCATTTGTACATATTTGGACTCAGATAGTCGAAAAAAGTAGTTTCCAGAAAATATCTGTATGTATGCGTGTGCTTGTGTGTGTATAAATTCAATACGTCAATTAGATCTCAAAAACTACTCGATGGATTCGCTCCAAATTTTGTATACAATTTATTTTTAACTAGGCGAAAAGCTATTGGGAATCGATTTTCTTAGAGTAGTTTTTTTAAAAGCCATTTTAAGAATTTTCAAAAAATTTCGATTTTTTATTTTTTTTGTATTTTACGTAAACTAATCGAAGAATTTGCTTGAAAATTTGTATGGAACTTATTTTCGACTGCCAAAAGAAGAAAAACTGATTTTCTTAGCGTACTTTTAATTTTAGAGCATTTTTAAAATTTTTTTTTTAATTTTTATTTTTCATATTTTTTCTATTTTACGAAAACCATTCGATAGATTTACTCCAAAATTTGTATGCAAGTTATTCGCTGCTGTTTAAAGAAAACAAGCTTTGGAAAACTAATTTTTTCAACGCAGTTTTAATTTTAAAGCATTTTGAAAATTTTCAAAAAAATTTTTATTTTTCATTTATCTTCTATTTTGCGTAAACCATGCTATAAATTTTCTCCAAAATTTTCATACAATCGAATCGCTATTGTCTAAAGAAAATAAGCTTTTGAAAATTAATTTTCTTAGCGTGGTTACGATTTTAGAGAATTAAAAAAATTTTTTTTTTAATTTCGATTTTTTTTTATTTTTTTTTTTTATTTTACGTAAAGTACTCAATAGATTTGTTCTAAAATTTGCAGGAAAATTATTTACAACTGCCAAAAGAAGGGAAATTTTCAAAAATTGATTTTCTTAAAGTAGTTTTAATTTTAGAACATTTTGAAAATTTTCAAAAAGAAATTTTTAAAAGAAAACGTTATTTATTTAGCCAATTAGATCTCGAAAATTACTCGATAAATTTGCTTCAAATTTTGCATACTATCTATTATTTTGTCAAAGTAGACGGGAAGTTATTGAAGATTGGTTTTCATAGTGTAGTTTTTTTTATAGAGCCATTTTAAGAATTTTAAAAAAATTTTCGATTTTTCTTTTTTTTTGTATTTTTATAAACCATTCGATAGATTTGCTCCAAAATTTGTATGCAAGTTATTCGCTTTTGTCTGAAGAAAATACACGTATATACACTTCCATTTAATTAATTACATTGCATGTACCGTTACCAAGACAATCCTTAATTTTTTTTTATACGTTTCTTATAAGAGATGTATACCGTCAGTAAAGAAGTTTCACTTCAAAAAATTGTATTTTATTAACCACACTGAGAAAAAAACATAATTGGTTTTACTACGTTTAGAAGGATGAGATTTACCAATGTACTATTTCTCTCCCTTACTACAGCAACATAGTAAATACAACTGGATTCTCCGATAGGCATTTAGTAGCACATGATGAATAGATCCTAACCTAATAAAGACTTTAGTAATTCCTACTATGTTGCATCTAATGAATGCTACTAATATAAAAGGTTAACCTGACTATATATTGACTACTAGAATAAAATGGTTGTAGTTACTAGTGAACGAAATGAAGTCAACTATGTTTTTTTCTCACCAGGAGAGTGTCTGAGTTGCGGGTCACAGATCTTGATGAAACTTTGGGATAAGTATTTAGGTACCAAAATATGAGTAAAGCCACAGCAGTACGGTCTAATGCTTCGAAAAATTGAAGCTATGGACGATTATAGTTTTATTTTCGGAAAAATATGAAAAAAGAACTCCTTATTGAAGTGTAAATCTGTCTAGAAATGTCTTTAATAAATTCACAATAACTAAAATGAAAGCAGAGAAAGCAAGCTTTAATTTGCTAGTTTCCGAATCAAAAAATAATAATTAGAACTAAAGTTATGCTTGTTTAAAGTTGAGCAGTAAGAGAGTACCAAAAATAGTCTAAATTTTGAAGGATGGTGATTTTTAGTACTCTTTTGATGTTTAATTTTAAACAAGCATAACTTTAGTTTTAATTATTATTTTTCGGTTCGGAAACTAGCGAATTAAAGCTTGCTTTCTCTGCTTTCATTTTAGTTATTGTGGATTTATAAAAGACATTTCTAGACAGAATTATTTACACTTCAATAAGGAGTTCTTTTTTCATATTTTTCTAAAAATAAGACTATAATCGTCCATAACTTCACTTTTTCGAAGCTTTAGACCGTACCGCTGTGGCTTTACTCATATTTTGGTATCTTAATACTTATCCCGAAGTTGCATCAAGATCTGTGACCCGCAACTCAGACACTCTCCTGGTCAGTGCAATTAGATCAAGAAAAATGATAGATTTGCCTTAAATTTTGCATATAATTTATTTCTAATATAACCAGGCAAAAAGATCCTGAAAATTAGTTTTCTACGTATATATAGTTTTAATTGAAGAGCCATTTTAAAAATTTAATGAAAATAAAATATTTTAAATTAAAGTATGAGTTATATAAAAGATATAAGAAGATATTTTTGATGAGTACTTTTTTACATTAAAGTAACTCAACTGATTTTAATAAAATTAAAATCAAATTACTTAAAATCAAGGAGCTCTATGAGAAAGCATTGCGCCAAAGTACTTGGCAACATTTTTATAAAAGTTATGATGATTTTTCGGGAAAAAGACATTTTTCCAATTATGATTATCTCATAAACTAAAAAAAATAGAAAATTCCATATGAAAGAAAAAATTGTTTATTCAGTCTAGAATATATACATATATATACATATTCTATAATAAGTTAAAAATGAAACATTTTTTTCTTTCACATAAAATTTTTTATCTTTCTTAATTTAAAGAATAATTATTAGTCTAGGGGCCCACTACAAATCCCGTGGCCATTTTCATGTCCCCTCAAACACCAAAGCTTTTCTTATGTATTTTGACCCCCTGAATTAAAATAAAATAATAAATTCAATAATAATCAAAATTTTGTTATTTTTTTGTGCAACCGAGAGCGACCTGTTTTATCTAGCTAAATCGCGCACGACAGATGCGCGGTCAATAAAACAGTTCGCTCTCGGTTGCACAAAAAAATAACAAAATTTTGATTATTATTGAATTTATTATTTTATTTTAATAGAAATAAGTTATTTAAACGTAAAATATGCATTAAAAATATCAGGAATAGTTTTTATTAGGTTTAAAGTACTTATTTTAAAAATTTTAACAATAAATTGCTTATAATTATTTTTCTCTCCATTTTTAAGCAAAACACCCTCGAAATTCGGATTTAGGGGGTCAAAATACATAAGAAAAGCTTTGGTGTTTGAGGGGACATGAAAATGGCCACGGGATTTGTAGTGGGCCCCTAGACTATATAGTTAAAAATAGGTTTTTTCCGAAATAGCATCATAATTTTAATTAAAAAAGTCGTAGAAACATTTTACTTGCATCATTTGAAAGAAGGCTAATAGAGTTTTAAAACCCATTTGGTTTTTTTCGATATCACAATTTCCATCAAAATTGCATATGATGTGGGCAAAAAATTAAGTAAAAAAATTTCGCCATAAAAAATTAGAGCATAATTTTTTCATACCAGACCTACTTTATTTTGAAGATTTTTACCAATCTTTGAAATGACATTTGAATTTTGAAGATACGATGATTCATTCCAAAAATATAAAACTTTTTATTTTGACGAATGTTACTCTAGGGTTAGCAAAAGCAATTGACTGGTACTGTACTTTATTTAACAAATGTTTACTTAAATACACTAAAATTTTTAATTTAAAACAGATTTGTTGATCTTTTGCAAACTACTTATACAACATCTTTTTTTCTGAATATGATCTTTACTTTATTGGGTCTCAGTACTGGTGTTCCCCTCGTAAGTATAATTTATTATTCAAAATCAACTTATATAGAATATTTATGATTAAAATTTTAAATTTTATAAAATTTTAGGTAGTGATGGCTCTTGATGATCCACCGAATTTTTTTCGGTTACTTTTAATAATGTGTGCAGCTCTTATTAACTTGTTTTACATTAGTTTGCCTGGACAGAAAATTTATGATACTAGCTCATACATTTTTTATTCTACGTATGTATGGATACACCAATAATTTTGTTTTGAAAACTGTAGTTTTAATCTGAAAAATTTCTCAAATCAACAGTTATTTTTGTTCTTGGTATAAATTTCCGATGAGAACACAACGGTTAATCAAAATGATGATGCTAAGAGCTTACATCCCATGCCAATTTACAGCCGGCCCTCTAGTAGTAATGAACTTGAAAACTTGCAGTGAAGTAAGTAGATTAATTTTCTAATAAGAAAAATAATTACATTCATAATAAAAAATTGTTGCTTTGTAGATTATAAAAACCGCCATGTCATACGTTACAGCTGTACTAACTATGGACATGTAATATAAGTTAAAAATAGAGAAATCCATACATCCAAACATGAATTAACTTAACATTTAAAATAACCATAAAAATAAAAAAAAATAACAAAAATAGGTATCTTTTTAATTTATGGATTAAAAATAAAAAAAAATTTTTTATTTTAAGGTCAGTACTTTACATCTTCTTGATAAAATACAATTTGAAACTTTCATTTCATAATAATTTCATTTCATAATTTCCTTTATATAAAACATTTATGAATCGCTTTAACTAACTAAGATTGTTATCGAGAAGGTTTCGGGACGCGGGTAAAGAAGAAAGACACGACTACACAACACTTCTCTACTTTAATGAACGAAACTAGAACAAACCAACAATTTTAGAGGCATCGAAGTGCGACACCGAAGAACATAAACACTGCAACAAAACGTCTATATAATGTCCTTTATGATAACAACTATCCACAGTCGAACTCAAACGTGCAGTGCAGCACCACTCCACGACACTCAAAGATGCTCTCCGATCGGCCTCCCTGAGAATACTGCCGTTCCTGAAACAAAAAGCAAAAAAGGAAAGAAAAAAAAGGGGGGGCGCGCGCCCTCCTGCCATACTCGCTCAGTGGTGGACCCCCACCACCTCAATATGGCGTCCGTCGTGTCACCACGTAAAATGCGCGGGCCTCTCACCGCGCGCCAAAAGCGCGGGCTTTTCACCGCGAGAAGTAAAAGTGATGCGGGCCTTTCACCACGTAAAATGCGCGGGCCTTTGACCGCCAGAGCACCAAAAAGCGCGGGCCCTTCACCGAGCATATGGCATATTTGTATATGGCCGGCGTGGGCCACCCCACCACGTCCTCAACACGCACGTCCTGCTGCCACGCCTGTCGATCTCATTTTGCGCGAGAACATCCTCCCGCCCGTACAAGGGCCGTTAACCTTGTACGTCATTTGACGTCGTAAGTTTTATCAATTTGATCGTTGGTCGTGTTAACATTCCCATAGGTGTGCGGACTTCCACCACTCTAATTTGGTTATCTGCACCTAGGAATAGTTTTTTCACTATTCCTTTTTTCCAGTGATTGCGGAGTGATTGATAATCGGCTATGAGTACAATGTCTCTAATTTTTAAGTTCTCTGCCGAATCAAGCCATTTTTTTCTAGGAATTATTGTGGGAAGGTACTCCCGGAGCCAGCGTTTCCAAAACGAATCGGCCAAAGTTTGCGCCAGTTGCCATTGTTTGCGATGATCGAAATCTCGTATTTCAAATCTTCCCAAAGATTGCTTTCCCGAGGAGCTTCCAAGAAGGAAGTGGTTCGGAGTAAGCGCCTCATTGTCGCGTGGATCTAAGGAAACGTGGATTAACGGGCGAGAATTCACCGTGTGCTCGATTTCTGCTAGTAAAGTTATCAACGTTTACTCCTTCGGAGCTCGTTCCTTCAATACGACGTTTAGGGCCGTTTTCACGGTTCGCACCAGGCGTTCCCACTCGCCTCCCATATGAGGTGCGGACGGCGGGTTAAAGCACCATTCAAAACCGTTCTTAAGAGCGAATCTTCCGTGAACTTCTCGATCGATCGACCGCAAGGAGTTTTGCAATTCAATATGAGCTCCTTTAAAATTTGTGCCTTGATCTGAATACATAACGAGCGGTTGTCCACGTCTTGCTATGAATCTCCGTATGGCCATTATTGCCGAATCTGTGTTTAAGCTGAAAGCCACCTCAAGGTGCACAGCTCTCGTAGTGAGGCACGTGAATAAGGCATCCCATCTCTTTTCATGACGACGACCCACAGTTACTATCATAAGACCGAAGTAGTCCACTCCACAATGGCTGAAGGGGGGCATTCTATACGCTGTCCTCGCATTCGGAAGGTCCGCCATTTTAGGTGGCTTGGGTTTCGCTCGAATCAATCGGCACGTTTGACATTTTGATACTATTGATCGCAAAGCTCTACGTAGGCCGATTATCCAGTACTTTTGTCGGATTTCGTTCATGACCGTGTTCTCACTACCATGATTTTCGAGTACGTGATACCTTTCAATCAGTAAGCGAACCACCTGATGTCTTCCATCTAGGATCACTGGTGAGTTGTTAAAGGATATCGGAACGCCTCGCCTCACGCGGCCTTGCACTTTAAGCACACCCTCGTTATCTAACATTGGGGCTAAAGACGCAATGCGGCTTTGTTTTTTGATTCTTTGGTTACTTCGTAAGGCCTTTATTTCTTCAGGAAAATTTGCTGACTGAGCTTCTAGTATCCAGGATTTCTCTGCGCTGATTAGGTGTCTTCTAGTTATATCTTTGGCAATTATTTTCTTGGGTGATCCTCTTGGTTTTCTGCACAATCTCTTTGTCCTGGTGTGAGCGATTCGTTTGTACAACTTTCATTTCTCGACGGCAGCAATAACACGAGCCGTTGAATACAGTAGACGCATCCAGGAAGAAAATCTTCCTGGGTCTGGCAACGCAGGATTACTTGTGGTGTTTTCTACCACGTTCGTTGCGAAACAAACATTGGTCTTCCTTTCCACATCTGCCGATGTGTCCATTTCATTCACTGAATTTGCTGATGGCACGGGCCATTCAGACTCAGGGTCTTTTAAAAATCGAGGACCCCGGAACTAAAGTTCATTTTCATGAAATGGTACAAGCGGCCTTTTCGTCGCACAGTCTGCCGGGTTGTCTTTGGACGGCACCCAACGCCATTCAGTTTCTGACGTTAGCTCACAGATTTCTGCCAGCCTGTTTGAAACGAAGGTGTTATAGGAACGAGGATCAGCAGTTATCCAACATAGCACCGTGCGCGAATCCGTCCAAAAATACCTTTGATATTCCCTAAAGTCATGTTCGTCTTCTATTGTCTTCGCTAATCTGCTTCCTAGCAACGCCGCTTGTAGCTCTAATCTTGGTATCGACAGAGGTTTTAATGGAGCGACTCTACTCTTCGCTGTTACGAGATTTATTTTAATCGTGTCGTCCTCCCTTTCAAACCTCCAGTAAGCTACAGCCGCGTACGCCTTCACACTGGCGTCGCAGAAGACATGAAGCTTCAATTTTATAATCGGCGCCTGAGATGGATCATAACATCTGGGCACTCTGCACTTAGATATTTGCGTGATATCTCTAAGCCAGGCCTGCCATACTGTATATTCCTCTTCTCTCAGCGGCGCATCCCATTTGATTCCGCTGACCCATACAGCCTGCATAATTATTTTCGATTGCACCAATAATGGGGAGAAAAAACCCAGAGGATCAAATATACTCATAATGAAACGAAGAAATTCTCTTTTGGTTGGTCTTATTTTTCCCATTAGGAGTTCCTTTGGAAATCTGTTCAAATTCAAATGAAATTCGAAGGAATCCGTTACTGTGTTCCACTGCAGGCCCAACGCTCGGTGAGAATCGTTCTTCAGATCTGTAAGGTTCATATCTATGACATTAATGGCTTTTGGCTCGCATCCAACGGTCCTGAGCACGCGAGGGTCATTGCTTACCCAGCCATGCATATTTAACCCTGCCTTACTGTTAATGTCGATGACTTCTCCGATTAGCTTTGACACTTCCTCTACCGTGTCACGGCTATCCAGTATGTCATCCATATAACAGTTACGTGTGATAGCCTTTGACGCTTCTGGCATATCGTCAGCGAATGCTTGCGCGTTAGCGTTCTTAACATACAATACACAACAAGGAGAAGATTTTGCTCCGAATATCAGTGACGTCATTACGTATACATCGGGTTCCTTAATCCTGTCCATTCCTCTCCAAAGAAAGTGTTGTGCTCTACGATCTTCCGAGCGCAACTTCACGCAGAGGAACATATCTCTTATGTCTCCTTTGTAAGCTATTGCGCGCTGACGGAAACGCATCAAAACCCCCTGAAGAGGACACAGTAAATCCGGACCCGCAAGCAAATGATCATTTAACGAAACGCCCTGCGATTTTGCTGCCGCATCAAAGACCAAGCGGATCTTGTTGGGTTTGTTCGGGTTGGACACTCCAAAAGTGGCAAGAACCACGCGTCCGCACCTCGAGTCGTCCCCTCTGTTTTGGCCGCGCAGCCTATCCGGATCAATCTATCCATTTCCGAGCAATACAATTTCGCGAATTCTGCGTTACGGTCTAGCTTCGTTTCAAGGCTTTTGAGACGCTTGTAAGCGTTCTCTCTGCTCGCAGGGAACAAGATCTCGTCTTGCTTCTATAAGAGGCCTACTTCCCATTCTTTCCCGAGACATCGCACGGTGGAACTCAATATCTCCTTTGCTCTTTTATCACTCGCGCTGGCATAAATCCGAGATGAAATCCCAATCGCGTCGATTTTAAAGTATTCTTTTACCAGATCATCTAAGTTTTCGTCGTTTACTGTCTTCTGCCCCAGTCGTTCATCACGTTCATCGCTAACACTTTGAGCCATTACCGTGGGTTGGATATCGCCGCGGTTCATCCGCCCATGAACTACCCACCCCAGTAGGGTGCGCGAAACTACCGGTTCATCCTTGCCCGAACTCCGAATTTCTCGTGACACGATCAAATGCCAGTAATCCTGTCCTAACAGGATTTTCGGAGTGCTTTGCGCATATGGTCTGATCTTCAACGAAAGTAAATAAGGGTATTTCGTAAGTAGTCTAGCGTCCACCCCTTGTGCGGGTAAGGACAGATTTTGAACTGAAAGTATATTTGTGAGCTTGTATTTTCCGCAGGATCCTTCTATTTCTAATGAGACCATTTCGCTATTTCCGCAGAAGATCTTAACATTCCCTATACCTCGCACATTCATCGACAAGCGGGGTCCTCGGATTCCCATTGACTTCATTAACTCAGCGTCCACCAGTGTTACTGTCGAACCTTCGTCTAATAAGGCAAAGGTATTAGTGAATGTTGCCGGGCCTCTTAATGTCACAGGCAGCACTTTCAACAGTATTTGGTTATCTATTAGTGGTTTTGGTCATATGTTCTTTTCTGTTATGTCAGATGCAGCAGTAGCCTGAGCAGGCGTGGTTTGCGGTTGGTGTCTTATCGCATCATGGAGCAATTCATGATGCGTTCGCCCGCAACGTGCGGTGGAACAGCTGGCTCCGTCGCATTCGCCGCAAGCGTGTCCTTTAGACAAACATTTGAAACACGCATTCTCCTTGCGCGCCCATCTCCACCTACGAAAGACGGGTTCCTGAGCAAACTCCCTGCATTTCAAGATCATATGACCATTTCGTTGGCAATATGCACAAGCCAATGACCGTCTCTGTTTAGAGAGACGCTCTCCTAGAGAGGAAGAATAATTCTGTTTAGAGGTGCCACCCTGGGACGTCAGGAAGACCGCCCACGTGCTTTCGGACGGTATGTTCATTTCCTTCGAATTCTTACGTCTACTTGTATGTACATCACGTAACATTGGTCTAGCAGTACCAGCTTGACATGCCATTTCCGCTTCATCACGTGGAAATTCCGCCAACAGCAACAATCGCGGTTCTCCTTTCGGTCGTGAGTGCACGAATCTATTGTATACATAGATAAGCGCTGAAGGTAATTTTCCAAGAATTTCTCTAACCACTTCCGGACTTCTTGTTTAAGCGTTTGCATCGCGGCAACGGCATTACGTATCTTTGTTGCGAAGGTCACTAAATCGGTTTTCGCTGTATTAATCTTCGGAAGTTTTTTTACGTCTTGCAGTATTCGGTTAATAATATTATCCGGGTTACCAAATTGCAGTTCTAATGCTTCCATAATGCTGTGCACGCCGCTAGCGGTCATCATTAGCGCATCGACCGCCTCCTTCGCTTCTCCTCTTAACGCCGCATTTAACCGAGCAACATTTTCCAACTGAGAATAACCGCCTAACTCAGTTCAAACGCCTGCTTGAACCGCAATCAATCCAGACAGTCTCCCGAGAACGTCGGTAAAGCCTTAACAGCCGTAAGCCTATTTACTAATAAGTCCGGATTTCTTCCTCCGTAAGCGGAACCTAATAAAGCCTTTGACCCAGTTTGGAACAGTCAGCCACCCAAGATGTAACTCGGCACGACGCATCGACACTTGCAACTGTGTCCCTGTCCGAAATCTCCGACGGCAATCCCCTCAAGGACTCTTCCAAATTTGCTGCTAAACGTTCATTAACTAAATCTAATTCGATACGTTTGCGGGCTTCGAGAGTTGTTCTTCGAATCTTTGCTCTTTGTTCCGCCGCCTCAAGCATGTGTCGCTTCCGCGTTGAGCTTCCGCTAGATACTGATGCAACCGAGCGCGTATAAAAAGTTGACTGTGCACTAACCTCTGAACGCTGATCAGCTCGGGAGCCGGAAACACGCGAGCTTCCATCGTCCACTGGGCCGTAAGACTGCTGCCTCAAACGCCATTCCTCATGCCTTTTAACATTACGCGATGGCGGCACTTGTCGGTGATCCATGCTTATTAAGCGGTGAGTTTATACAACAAAGGCACAGCAATATTAATATTACACAAACACACTGTAGTGCCCACAACGAGACACCACGCCGACTCCCCTTACCACGCGTTTCACCTCTCTTTCCAGTAAGTGATCCTGGTCACGGCACCATTTGTTATCGAGAAGGTTTCGGAACGCGGGTAAAGAAGAAAGACACGACTACACAACACTTCTCTACTTCAATGAACGAAACTAGAACAAACCAACAATTTTAGAGGCATCGGAGTGCGACACCGAAAAACAAAAACACTGCAACAAAACTTCTATATAATGTCCTTTATGATAACAACTATCCACAGTCGAACTCGAAAGATGCTCTCCGATCGGCCTCCCTGAGAATACTGCCATTCCTGAAACAAAAAGGAAAGAAAAAAAAGGGGGGGCGCGCGCCCTCCCGCCATACTCGCTCAGTGGTGGACCCCCACCACCTCAATGTGGCGTCCGTCGTGTCACCACGTAAAATGCGCGGGCCTCTCACCGCGCGCCAAAAGCGCGGGCTTTTCACCGCGAGAAGTAAAAGTGATGCGGGCCTTTCACCACGTAAAATGCGCGGGCCTTTCACCGTCAGAGCACCAAAAAGCGCGGGCCCTTCACCGAGCATATGGCATATTTGTATATGGCCGGCGTGGGCCACCCCACCACGTGCTCAACACGCACGTCCTGCTGCCACGCCTCTCGATCTCATTTTGCGCGAGAACAAAGATAGTGTTACATCTCCGGATCACGGATTTTGTTCAAACTTTGAAATAAATTTTTAGATGACAAAATATGGAAAAAGCTAGTCATAGCCACAAACGCTCAATATTTCCCTAGTTACAGACAATTAAAGAATATCACTAAAAAAGTTACTAGATTTTCAAACACCTTAAAGCTGAGCTCAAATTCTTTCGAAATAGTAATCATATCATATCAAATGTTATTTTTTCCCAAAGTTATAGCGTAATAAAGATTTGACCCAATTTCAGCTTTTATTATTAATTAATGTTTTATAAAAAGAAAATTCAGGTCCAATCTTTATTACGCTACGACTTTGGTGAAAAATAATATTTTGATATGATATAACTACTATTTCGAAAGGATGCGAGCTCAGCTTTCATTTAAAAATTGTTTTAAGCTTTTTTTTTTTAATCAAAATTTTATAGTTGCATCCCCCTGGTTAGAGTATTAACAACTATAGGTACTTACTGAAATTACATATTTACTTACAATAATTGGCTTTCAATAGATACATATATATGTTATTTTATCATTTGAACATTATACATTATATATTATTTTTTAGATCTGTTGAGTCTATTAACTTGATAACTTTCTTAATTTGATTGTTATTGTTCAATATTTCTCTTACATTATTTTTTATTTTTAATATTTTTCTAAGATCACTGTATTTGGAGCACTGTATTAAAATATGTTCAACACTATTTTTTATATTACATTTCTCACATTGGTTGGTTGTATTCTTATTGATAACTGATTGATGTGTTAGTATGGTGTGGCCTATGCGTAGTCTGGTGATGAGTACTTGATTTTTCCTATTTAGTTTGGTGGTTGGGTTTTTTTCATAGATGTCGTTTCTTATTTTATTGATAAAGCTATTTCCTTTTTTCCACTGATTGTTCCATTTTTTAAGTATATTAAGTTTGATTTTTTTTGTAGATCTTCCTTCGTGATTTTTTTGTTTATGTTTGAGTGTATTAGTTGGCTAGCATTTTTTGCTGCTATTGTTGTTTCTTGTTTTATTGATGAATTGGTTTTGTAGTGGGTGATTTTAATTTTTCCTTCTGTGTTTATTAGTTCTCTATGGATATTGTATTTTATGGTATTGTTGCTTTCTTGATTTCTTAGTCTATGGATATTTTCTATGTCTGTGTAAATTATTATTTCGTTTTTATTACTGTTTTTTGCGCATTCTATAGCCATGAATAAATTGATTATTTGAAAGTTGTTGTTATTAATCCATTTGGGGTATTTATGCAATATTTATTCTCCATTAGGTAATACTATTGCACTTCCGGTTGCGTTGTTATTTTTATAAGTTGCTGTATATATTTTGTAGTCACTTGTGCTATTGCTCAGAGTTTCATTGGTGCTTGATTCTGGTTGGTCCAGTATGAATGAGTTGAAGTCTTGTTTTTTTGATCCGGGGCACAGACAAGTTTGTTCTATTGGATATGTTTGGTATTCCTCTATTTTATATTTTTTTGCGTTGGTGCTGAATCTGTAGTAGGACGGTTTTATTGTATTTTTTTAAGATTATAGTCTATTGTGTTGTTTTGTTTTGTTAAAATTCCATATACTTGATTTTTGGGTGTCGTTAATATTTTTGTGCCATAGTTGAGTGTGTTTTGGATTCTTCTGTATTCTAGTGGTATCATATTGCATTCACTCAATATACTATTGATTGGTGTTTTAAGCTTCTTAAAAGCTATAAGTGTTTGAAAATCTAGTAACTTTTTTAGTGATATTCTTTAATTGCCTGTAATTAGGGAAATATTGAGCACTTATGACTATAACTTTAGCTTTTTGTATATTTTGTGATGGAGATGAAAAGTTGGGCCAAAGCGTTAATTTTTAAGTTACAATAAAAAATCATACAGCTTTTTGAAACTAAGTTTAGATTTAATTTAATAATTTTTTTTTAAGTATGTATTTATTTCTATATTGAATCTTTTTTTTACTACGTCATATCATTTTATATCTTACTACAACTACTTTTAATAAGTGACAAAAATGAAAATTGTTAGGGAATTCAAATCATACAAAATACTTGAACAATAAGGTTGTTCTAAACTGACACTGTCTTTCTGTTTTCTTATAGAGAAAGCATCGTATTAATAAAAAATCTTTTTTCTAATTTTTCATTATTTTGTACATATTTGGAGTCAAGCAGTCGAAAAAAGTGGTTTCCGAAAAATGTCTGTATGCATGTGTATGTGTGTGTGTGTGCGCGCGCGCGTGTGCGTATGTGTATTCATTTAGCCAATTAAATCTCGAAAACTACTTGATGGATCTTTTTCAGATTTTTCATGCAATTTACTTTTGAAGTGAAACTTCTTTACCGACGGTATTCATCTCTCATAAGAGATGAGTAAAAAAAATTATACGAGAGTGAATTGGTTTTGTGACGGTACATGCAGCGGAACTAATAAAACGGAAGCATATATATATATATATATATATATATGAGAGGCATGCTTCGTGCACGTCCGCGCCTTCATGACAAATCAAGGTACTAATTACATATAAAGGGAAACTCGCAGGACTAACTTGATATATATGCAAACACATATCTAAATAAATAAAGAAAGCAATAGCGGCTTGCATTTTCTCTCTTTTTCTTTCTTTTTTCTCTATAATATTTGATGGTGAGCTCCTCTCTTCCATATATTGTTTAAATGTGCTCGCGCAAGCAAACGTTTCTTATTTTAGCTATCACAAGCCAATCATTTCAAACATTACTCTGGCTACAAATGATAATTTTTTGATAGTAGCAAAGAAAATTGAAATATTATTGTATTTTTGTCAAAGAAATATCATTAGTAACAAAAATTTCATACATTATTTCATTTACAATTAAAAAAATTAGTTCCTCAATTAAACTAATTTTAAAATTATTCTAAACTTAAATAAAATAGTGATGGAAATCAAATAAACATTTATGAGTTCTATAATTTCATAAAGAAGTTTCATCTCTGTCGGCCAGTCCTAAAGACTGCCACACCAGTTTCTTGTCAAACTAGGAGGAAGGTATTGAAAATTGTTTTCCTTAACGTAGTTTTAATTTTTAAACATTTTGAAAATTTTGAAAAAAATTTCCGTTTTCCTTTTTTGTTTTATTTTACGTAGACTATTCGATAGATTTGCTGCAAAATCCGGGAGCGTTACAGCTTTCCCTATTTACTCTGAATTTGTGATGTTCAAAGATTGAAACTTTGATTTTTTATACATTTTATTCGTCGGAAGAAAATAAGCTTTTAAAAAATAATTTTCTCAGCACAACCCTTTTCTTTCTTCCTTACTTACTCTCTTTTCTTTTATCTCACGCTAATTCTCATTTTTACACTATTTTCAACTATCCCTCTCTTTTTCTCTTCCCATTTCCTAATCACTCTCTCACACTTTCTCTTTTCTTGATTTTTCTTGAATAGTGCGACGATTCAAAAATCGCGCTAGACATAGTTCATATACTTAGCCGCTACGAGGCGCTACTCCCGCAACGGGAATAGCGAGCTCCATAGCATATATAAGCAAGCCGCCGAGCCAGCCTTTGGACTCGTCTCCCCTTCCATTATGTAAGAGTGGGATTGCTCGACACAGTGGGAGTTACCTTTACCCGTATTCCTGTCTTAAGCTACGTAAGGGTGGGATTGCCCTACGTTAGCCTCCAACCTCTCCGTCAGTATAAGGGTGGGGTTGCCCGACACTGATTCCTGACAACTACCACCACCTTCTCGGTCGAGGTAGGTCCTCCGCTAGTCGATGCGAGTACGCACGACTAGTACATCCCCTCCATGTCTACGTTAAGACTTGGAGGTAACCTTTCCTGTCTCCCTCTGACACCAGCCTGTACCTTAAGCCTGTACCGAATGTCACGGAGACACCGCTCATATTATCCGCCGCCGGTAAAGTAGATTCCAACCGTGCTAACCGTCGATAATATTGTAGCCTGTAAATAGTTTATTTTTCTTTTACGCTAGTTTGTAACCGATACCGTTCGGAATCTATTAATAATAAGATTGTTAAAAACCGCGCCATCGGTAAAAATAAATACCGACCGCCAGAAAGAGATCAATTATATCTCGTAACCTGTAAATAGTCTATCTTTCCTTTTAGTTTGTAACCGATACCGTTCGGAATTTATTGTTAAGTATAATTTTGTTAAACTGCCTTACCGGTAAAAATAATACCGACCGCCTAAAGATATAATTTGATCTTAGCATTATTTGGTTATTCATATTTTTGCGTACCGCCGTTCCCGGTCAATTTTTCCGAGATTATCATTTAATTGATCAACCTTGTATTAGTTTTAAGATCAACTCAATAAATGCAAAGAATATTTATTGTGGAAAAATATAAAAATGCACGACTCATACTCATTTACCAGTTCCGCTAAACCTGTCCTGTAAATCCGCCCCGTCATTTACCGCTTTAGTTTTAAGATTTGTTATTTCACCAATTTAATTATTATTTAAACACAATAGTAAATTTCTTTTCCTTTTAATATTAATTACAGTTAAATTTTCATGCATATCTTTAACTTTTCATTATTAAATTCATTTTTTATTCAGTAATTTCAATTTAGTTTATAAGTTTTGAACTTTGGCTTATTCGAACCTCCGACCGACCATCTTCCAGCATCAACTCTCAGGTAAAAGTAAAAGTCTGATGCCACCGACATCATCGAGTTGTCTACGGCAACCGCCCGAAAAGCCAAACGTTACAATAGAAATTATTTTTTTAACATTGAAATCACATTTAAAAAAATTAAATCAAATTACTCTAACTCAATGAGCTTTATAAGAAAGCATTGCGCCAAAGCATTTGACAGCGTTTTTCTTTTTGAAAAAACTATTAATTGTATAATTATTATTTTTATTAATAAAATTTTATTTCAAAAATTTATTTGCTTTGAAATCGATATAATTAATTAGTTAAATGGAAAAATATGAAATGATATGACATAGAAGTGACAAATAAGACTTAACGTACAAATAAAAACATGTAACAAAAATATATATTGATAAAAATAAATTCCACTCTACGACTCGCAAATCGAAACTAGAAGATTATCATTTTTGCTCAACGTCATGAATTAACTCTTTATTCATTGTTTGATTTACATGTACCGTAAAGGACGTAGTTCCTGATCAGGGCGTAATTTCTGATCATTATTTATTATAAATCATAATCTATAAGATTTTAGTAGGAAAAACTTTTTTTTAATTTATGAGAAAAAATAGATTGAGCGTAAGAAATGCTTCGTTTGTGTGAAAAAGGAATATACTTTTACTTTTTTACATTGGTGTCGAAAGTACTTCAACTTTTTGTGCTAAAGAATTCACTGTAGTTGACATTCCTTCCATCCTAGAAGACACCTCTTTCATCTGGTTGTGCATGGCGGTACGATAATTTATCAGTTCTCTTAGTACGTTAGAGACATCTAGTGTTATTTCACTTCTTTGTTGCACGTTGGGATTCTCAAGTACCACCTGATCGTTACGCATTTCGTTATGCGTAATATTGCTTAACGTAGCATTTAAATTTTTCACCACCGTTTCATCATTACGCAATACGGTGAGTGGATGTTCTTCGTTTAGATCCACGTTATCATCATAGATCGTAGATCCTATCTTTTCAAAAGCAGGTCTTTCGATGAACCCTTTCCTGACCCAAAGGCGGCGTTGTCGCGTCGCCATCTCGTTTTTTTCAGGGTTAGACTGTTTGAAGTCCACCGCAGTATAACTTCCCAACAGCCATTGTACTAATCGGTGTGACTGTTCGAAATATACCACTTCTTGCTTCAATTCTAACGTTTGAAGCGAGTCTACTAAGTCGTCTTCGGACAAGCACGTTGCCCATTTATGGACCTTTAGAGCGGTAGCTTTATAATTTTTGTCGCCCGTTTTTTGTTGTGTAGCCATTTTGAATTGTTTATCTTCTTTCTTGATATATTTTCTATTTATACTAGTCGCACGCAGTTTTACTAACGCTCGCTGTGTGTGTACGCACGTTTATTTTATAAAGAAAATTATATTACTGATCGTTTGTATATGGTTATACTAGAACCATATACATACGTACCAGAAAAACTTTATTAAATATGTATTAATTAAAAATTAAATGTTTTGATTTTTGGATTTTTAATAGGATTTCCAGTAATTACAATTAATTTATCAAATTAAAAATGCAATATATTACTAAAAAAAATTTTGCAATATTAGTCAATTTAAAATAGTAAGTATTAACATAAATAGCTAAATCCAAAAATCTGTGCGTTTTTAGACTTTTGTTAAAAATGCACACCTAACTGTGTAGGGATAATTTATTTATTTTACATGTGTATTTAACGTGTAGTGTAGAAATCAATTTTAATGTAAAGTCTTCGAGAAAATTCTAAATTTTCTCCACAACACACACAGCGCCAGTCGATTGCCGCGCTACGAGCTGGCAGTCGTTGATGAGAGACTTTCTCTCGAAATTTCCCTTTCGGAAAATAAAAATTTCCACTATGGGTAAAAATAAAAATTTTAACTTTGAAACTTTACTTATTATACAAGTTAAGAAAAATTATCTAGCCCTTTAATATGTATAAAAAAATTTTAAATTTAATTCAATTAAATATTATATCAAAATACAAAAAAATCTCAATGTTAATGATACTAAATTATCTTATATTAAAGGGTTATTTTTCAATTGATTTAATTTCATCTTCCTCGTTAGCTGAAATTAATATTTCTCTCTCAACGTTAAATTTTATAATTTACTATTAACGACCTAATCGGTAAGAGGGTTACACACAACGACGCACTATTCGAATTCTAAGAAAATATCAACTGCCTGTGCGCTTTTTCACCTAAAGCGAACTATAAGGCATACAGAGCTATATCTTTTGTCTCTGTCACTATGCTATTGAAGCGCGAGAATATCTGCGCGTTAAGTAAAGAAATAGAATTTCTCGCTGGGACACGAGGGGACAAAAATTTGTAACAGCTTAACGACAAAAAAATTTCAATTAATACCTAGCAATTTTTCGAGAAATTTCTTACTATTTTATTTTCCGAAAAAAAGGCAATTTAATATGAATTTTATTTTTCGAAACGTAAAAAAAAATTTAACGTCAATTCTAAATTTATTTATCTTTGATTGAAAATAATTCGATTTTCAAAAGAAAAAATTTCTTGACACGTGCTATTTTAAATATCAAATTTTAATTATAGCTAAACGCCATCTTTAATATAAAGTCTTTTATGAACAACGCGAAGTCTGTTTGCATCGACGCCAGCTACACGCTCGACGCCATTTGCAAATTTCGATTTATTAAACGACGCGTAAAAACCTGATCCCGTTGACGCATCTATTCGTTGGGCACCATTTTGTAACGGTTATTTTGCCCGTTACAAAAAAAGAATCAGCTTTTAATTTAATGTGAATTTTAGCTAAGTCTTTAAAGTTAATTTTATGCGAAGTTGCTGAAACTATAAGAAATTTACTAAATATTATACAGCGAACTCTGATTGTGCTAGCTTATCAATCCTATTGATAAACGACAAAATCTTGTGTGATATACTTGTCGCTTGCTGCACACACTGCGTCTCTCTCTCACTCTCTTACCTGATCGAGAGACGCATTGCCGCTAGAGCAGTTTTCCTTCGTGAGGCAGGTTCCAAAATACGTTATATTAAATTATATGATATTACGTAACTAATCAATTTATAACTGCTCACAAGGACCACGGAGGCGTCGGAGTAAGCAACGGGAAATATATATTTTATGTTAAATATAGTCAGGCAATATAAATGTTTTAATAGAAAACCAAATTAATTTATTATAAGAAAAATATAAATATAAAGATAAAATATGAATTAAACGAAAATGAAATAATATAATATATGAAAATAATGTACGCGTCTAATGAGAGAGTGAGCAAAGGGAGGGCGCGTCACGAACTAAACAGAACTCGCTTTGACGCTGATCGGTTATATAACCG
The DNA here is from genome assembly GCA_017163975.1 of Anastatus disparis. NCBI lineage: Eukaryota > Metazoa > Arthropoda > Insecta > Hymenoptera > Eupelmidae > Anastatus > Anastatus disparis. Next base: position 2,625,561 of record JAFFSR010000292.1, on the reverse strand, counting down.
ATGATACAATTCACCCGAACAACTATCTCTCGAGGAAGAGACACTTGGGTATCGCACTGTATATTTATACTTACAGTAACGCGCTGGCCAGCTTACACTAATTACCTACGTGCACGTAGACGCCGCTCGCCCGTTACCATAGCTTCTCCCCTATACGTAACCAATACGTAGATGCTCTGGACTAGGTCGGTGGAAGACGTCTCTTCCCGATCCTTGAATTCCGCTGAGCTCTGCCAACGTGGTTGCCTGGACGTAGATCGGTGGAATCCTATACACGCCGATCAACGTATTTGCTAGCACTTAATGGCTGACCACTAAGACGCACGAAAAGCGGTCGAGCAAAACTCTACAGAAAGAATTTCCGAGAGTTGCAACTTGCAAATATAATATAATACGCAAGTCGGTATAAACTCACGACTTTTACTTAAGACAATGTTTTGCGTTATCAATTGCGAAGTTAGTCTAACGTATTATAGGACCACGTGGCGAAATTCTCTAATGAGCACAGCGCGGCTTAGGTTTCGTGTTAACGCGACGGTAGCCGGAAACTCTCTGAAGCGCCTCACGGCCGGCGAGCTTCTCTCTCGCGTGCCGGTCGTCAAGATACGCACTTCTTTACTCGTCTTAGATGAGATATATGACCGAGCGTTTATTCTATTTTAATACCTAAGCGCGCAAGATTCAAACACGGTAGAATACCGTTACACCCCTCCGCCAGACGCAGCATAACCTGGTTTGGCTGCTCTGCCTATCGCGCGGTAGGTATGCATTGCCTACCGCGCTCTGCCTTAAGTAATGTTAATATTTACGATTTCCTACCACGAATTAATTTTTGTTGAACACGCGTTTTTCCTGGTGAACAAACTACTATGCTTTCGCTACGCTTTACATTGGTAGAACTCTTAGGCCTACGTTTACGCCTGATTGGTTCGAACTCAGCTTGACGCATATGCTCTACAGTTCGCGTTAGGACGATAGCTGCTTTACGCGGATGACTTCGCTTCCTATTCGGTTTCTCGATATGGGGAAAATCACTGCTCGCAGGCGGTCGCACGCAATCTGAGTCCGACCCTCCGTTAACACACGGAGTCGCATCGCTCGCAAGAGACGGGTCGCTCATCGTCTCATTCGCACGCATTGATTCCAACGGTGGTTGAGTTTGCAGATCATCTTCTTGCCTCGCGATATATGCTTTCAGCTGCTCTCCATGAATCGGACTATACGGATTACCATCCTTGTCTAACAATCTACAGTACCGGGCAATAATTCTGAGCAGGTTATCAAATTTTTGCGCCGACTTTGAAAAAGCGTATCTTCTTCAATTTTCATCCTAGAAAAAATTTAAAAAAAGCATTTTAAAGTATTCGTTAAATGCTTTCTTTTTAGCTTACTTAAATTTTTTTAACGATATTTAAAAAAAAAATAATCGCTTTGGCAATTTTGAAATTTTTTTCAGTTTTGCATTTTTCTTCAATCAGCTGTAGTTTTTTAAATAATTGAGCTAGAAAAAATTTGAAAAAAGATTTGGAAAGGGCTCTAAAAATGATATTTGCAGCTATTTTTACAAAAATTTTTAAATTATTTTTTGTCAAGTTTTAAGCATATAAAGTTATCGATCTAATACTTTTGCAGTTGTAAAAAACACTTGAATAGCAAGTAGAAAATAATCGCTGGTGCAAAACTTTTGATTTCTATAATATAATTTTTGCAAAATAAATCTTTTTGTTGTTTCATACTTTATTATGTTTTATTATTAATAATGAATAGTTATAATTTCCTACTAAAATTAAATCACTACTTCACCAGCGATTATTTTCTACTTGCTATTCAAGTGTTTTTTACAACTGCAAAAGTATTAGATCGATAACTTTATATGCTTAAAACTTGACAAAAAATAATTTAAAAATTTTTGTAAAAATAGCTGCAAATAGCATTTTTAGAGCCCTTTCCAAATCTTTTTTCAACTTTTAACGCAACGGTAGCCGGAAACTCTCTGAAGCGCCTCACGGCCGGCGAGCTTCTCTCTCGCGTGCCGGTCGGCAAGATACGCACTTCTTTACTCGTCTTAGACGAGATATATGATTGAGCGTTTATTCTATTTTAATACCTAAGCGCGCAAGATTCAAACACGGTAGAATACCGTTACAATACAAAAGTTATAATAATAAAATGGATCTCATTTTATTTTTGTTGGCTCTTATTTAAGATCTTACTCAACAGAGTGTGTTAATGTGTTAATTTTATAGCTATTGAATTATTTTTGAATTATTTACAAACGTACATATTACTGTATTTTGACGTTTCATTTAATTTTATTTATTTTATAAAAAAAATCGTTATTTGGTTTCTTTCGTTCTTATGAAATTATTAAGAGAAGCGATAGTGTTGATAGCCAGTATGAGCATTAACATACAATAGGAAGCATGAGTTTGTAATTATTTATTTATGAACTATTTCCTGTTGAGTAATCAATTTTATCAAATTAGATGAGCTGTAGCTTACGTTCCCGAATGAATTTTAACTTTCAGCGCAAAGTCGCTACAATATTACAATGTTCTATATCAAAACAATAAATTTTACAGAAAAATATCATGATCTGTGTCTTCTTAAACATAAGTTACACTATGCTGCTATAGTTTTGAAGCAAAAAATAATTAAATAAAAAAATGTTATAATATATTTTCATAAAAATCATAATAATAATTTTATTAACGATCAGGTAATATAAATTGGTATTATTTGTAAAAACTTAAAGAAAGAACTATTAAATTTACTATTTATTTTTGATATACATTTTTATTTACAGTGTTGGCTACAATTTAAATTAACAATATTTAGCAATGAAGATATATGGTCACAGCCATTATTTAAAATTATATTGTGTATTACTTTCTTTTATTCTTAGACGTAGAAGGTATCATGCGTATAATATACTAAAATATCATTATTATAATATCTACATCGTATAAAGGATATTAGTAAATATTTAGAAATAAAAATGATAAGTTAAGTAGTAAAAGTTTACACAAAAATTATCGTTTGTTATTGCTTAATTTTTAATATGATATATTATACAAATGCACATTCAAATAATTTCGTTTACAATATTAAACCTCAATGAATCAATTAATATTTTGAAAATTAAAATTATAAATAACTCAATTATTCCAAAGTTGTAAGACTATCTATTTTTTTAGATGTTTTTTCTTTAAAATATATTTTGCGTTATACAACAGAATTTTTCGTAAACTAGAACTAAAATTATGATGACTACAATAAAAATTAGAAAAATATTCAATGGGTTCTTTTTGGATACTTTTAATTTTTCGAAAAATTTTCGGTTGGATACTTTTCTAATTTTTATTGTAATCAATGCAATCATCATTCTCTTTTACGCTATACGACAAAAAATATATCATTAAAAAAAAATCCGAAAAAGTTCAGACCAGATACTATTACAACTTTGGATTACTTCCATGATTTTTAGATAAATAGTACTTCTGTTAACTATTCAATTTTATTGATTAATAAAAGTAATACATGTTATATAGATATAATTCAAATTTTCAATATGCAAATGAAATAATATAATAAATTGATATCTTTTGTAGTGATCTTTAATCGTTTCGCAATATATTATTTATATCTTATTTGAAAATCGAAGAACATATCATTGAGTTCTCACATTATGAATTATTGTTCAAATTTTAATAAACTAATTTCTAAAATGTACAATAATTAATAACTGAAATGAAAAAAAAACAATGTTTGAATGATTTGCTATTAAAAAAGTATAGAATAATAATTCCATAAAAAATAATATAAAACAATACATAGATCTCATTAACATTTTGTTTTATTATATCCTATGACCATTTAAACATATAAAAAATATAATAAATTAAATGGTCAAGATATTTGACAGTGTTCTGATCATTATAAACGTAAAAGATTTATTTTTATTGCAAAATTCTTTTTTAGCAAAAAGTTTGATTAATTTATTAATAAAATATTCATTTCTATGAAATCATAGAAAAAAAATTTTCTTTCTCAATAAAACAGAAAAAAGAGAGATAAGTATCAAATGAGGATATTAGGTTTAAAATAATACTCAACCGTATATCTGTATACATAAATTAATTATTATTGTATCACTTTATTTAATTAAATTCATAAATTTTCGACTAAACTGCATTTAATCAGCAATACTATTTTGCGAATCATCAAGTCTGACACACTTCTACGTGATTCATTGTTTAAAGTATATACCGAAAAAAACGGCTAATAAGAAAGACCATTAAGTTTTCTCATAATTATACCAATAAAAATACATGATTTCACAACAATCAGACTTATAAGAAATTATAAAAAAAAAAAAAATAATTGACATAAATGTAAAAAGAAAATTTACACGATTAAAAATGACACACTGAGCGGTAGCATTAGATATAATTAATGCTGAACACTTTTTTTTCACATACTGCCAAAGATTTTTCGTCCTCTCGTTACCGATAACGATACGACAACGACACTGAGAACGAAAAAAATTAATCCTAAAATAACGGTAAGTACACGACACCATTGCCGTCTTCGTTTTGCTTTCGCTATAGCACGCCCAAGTCTTTCAGCTCTTAAACCATCAAGAGTAAAGTCTAAATTTTTGTCAAAGCCACGGAAATCCTTGCACCAAGTGTTTCCCTTGGACGACGAATCTGTGACACCTTCGCTAGACGAACTCTCATCGCTGCACTCGAGCTGAAATCATTATACTATGTGAATATTCGTTTTACAACAATTATTTTATTTAAAATTATTTTGCGAGTGATTAATATAATATTAGCATTTTAATCTTTTTTTAAATATTTTAAATAGTAAAATAAAGAAGTTACGTAAAAAGATATGCAAATACAAATGTTACTCAAAATTTTCTTGTATATACTTAAATATCTCAATCTTTAATCCTTAGAGGACCAAGATGATGCCATATGCTGTCTTAATAATCCTTCAAGAACTAACCAATGTGCAGTAAACAAAAAATATACAAATACATAGTTATTATATGAATTGTGTATCAAATAATTTAGTACAGATGTTTAAAAGATGTTTTAAAAGTTTTAATTTACATAATAATCATCTTAAAATTGGCTTTTAAACGTACCCAATTCTATCCACAACAAAAAATATCTACTTTTTATTAATGACTTTATAAGTTTTTGGAATAGGATATTGTAAAGTACATGAACGCATAATCATATTTTATGAAATCAAATAATTTTTATTTTATGTGATAGTATCAAATAAACTATTATTCTATACATCTAAAGTATGTAACGTCATAAAAGTTATATATGATTTTCGCAATGATAATTTTTTAAAATATAGAAATCAACAACATTTTTACTATTAATTATTACAATATGAAGAAATTTCAACTAATCAATTTTAATCACAATTTATTTGAGATTAACCTTTATTACTAAAAAGCTTATGTATACATTTCACGTGTGATTTGCTACATAATAATTAATTATAATATTTTATGAATCTTGCATGAACGCTTTTCGTTTTTAATTATTACTTCTTTATACTGTATTCTCCAAACACTCTTGCATAGTGAAATTTGACCACCCTGCATAAAAATTATTAGAAATTTATTCATTTTGGAACAATTTAACAACTTCCGTAGAACCGTACGATTAAACTTTCAAATATTGCTTCGTCATACTTTAAAAAATTAAAAAATTAGTTCTTTAAATATAAAAAAATTGAAACTTTTCAGTATTGATGTATTTTATTAAAAATGATAAGATTTTGTTAAAAAAGGAAATTGCATTTAAAACTAAGCTAGTTCTCTTACTTTTTCGTACTTTTTATCGAAATTATAAGCTTTTTTTAAGAAAAGTGCATTTTTATTATTATTTTTTACTTTAAAAAGTAAGTAACATGTGCAAAAACCCCAAAGAGAAAAAATATTTATTTGAAAGTAAAATATAAAATATGAAAATTAAAAAGAGAATCTGGGGAAATTTTTTTCTTCCAGGTTAATAATCTATAATTACTTATAAATACAAACAAAATTGTAAAAAAAATTGGAAACTTTAAAAAAAAAGGATAAAGACAAAAAATATATTTATTTTTCTTGTAAAATTTTTATGTTCATTTAATTTTTTTGTAATTTGATGATTTCTTATGAAAATGCAGTAATTTGAAAATATAGACTAATAATTCAAAATATATTTTCTGATATGTTTAAAAAATTATTTAAAAATTTTTTTTCAAATCGAACTCCAGTAATATTTTGAGGATCAAGCATAAGTTTTAAACTGCTATGCCGATTTCTCACAAGACTAAAAAATTTTTAATCTTTACTAATTTTCATGTACAGAAGCCAAAATGGATTTAGCAAAAAATAAAAAATTTAAATATATCATTAATCATCATAACTATTTTTACAAATATTACAAAATAATATTGATAACAAGAAACTAAAAACAAACTTCTGAAAAGGAAAATAATGTTTAAATAAAAAACAATAATTATTAATGAATTCTGAAAATAAAAAATGAATTTTGAAATTAAAATGAAATTTTCCTTTACTAACCGTAGTATATTCGTGTTCTATTATTGATGGATAGTTAAAACGAATCTCTTTTTCGCCTCGAGTATCATTTTGGTTTCGTAACTGTTTTCCTAAATTTTTTTTCGAACTTAAATTATCTTGCGCCGTATTACACGAATCCTTGTAATTTCTACATTTACAAGTGCGAATCTTCTCACTTGGTTGGAAAAACGATTTTGTGTGCTCATCGGAAAGTAGGAAGATACTGGGAGTGCATTGCTCTTTTCTCCCATCTGACTTTGGAGTTGTTTGTTGGCTTGAAGATGGATGACTTTGGCAGAGAAAACTTTTTCTCTCGCAGTAACATCTGAAAGATTAAAACGACAATTAATGCGGAAGGCTGCTTGACTTTAAATTCTATACTATTAAAAAGTCTTCAAATAAACTTTAATATTTAACAACAAAAATATAAAGAACATTTCCTTATTTTAATAAAACGAAACTTAATGTTAAAAAATCTTATTATAACACATGAATATGTTTTTTATGGATAATTAAATCTAATTCATTCAAGGTACTAACAATAAAAATCGTAAAAAATTTTATAATCTTTTTCCACAAATTATCTTATTACAGTATTATTACATTCTAATCACGATGGTCATTAATTATATGCATTTGATCTTCTTGACTTTTATGAAAATACATACATGTCATGCCAAGGTTTCATTTTCCTCGTTTATTCTTTATATTGTAATGCAACGCCCTTCTTGAAAAAATTTTGTAAATTAACATTTATATTGTTCAATATTTAAATCTGTTTATTTTTCAATCTATTTTAATTTTAAAATTGTTATATAATATTTATTATGATATAAAGAATATTAAAATTTTAAGTAATATAAATACTCTTGTATTTTTATTTTCTTTAAAATATTTTACTCAAAACTTACAAATATATTAATTTAAAAAATTATTTCAAAATTTTGAAAATTACACTTTTTCCTTAAAAAATATTTTTTAAATTGTTTAAGAGTGTATGGTATTTTGTGTATTTGCTTGAGTAAGTTATTGATTATTTACTTAAAAACTTTTGATTGTAACAAAAAAAAAGGAACACATGCTATACAATTAGTAAATTTTTTACTCATAAGGAAAATAATGTCAATCTATAGTATTAAAGAAAACTTGGGATTCGAAAAATGCAATAAGAAGAAATAAATATATTGTACTTATATTTACAGCACGTACCCCTTTAATTTTAATTGTTAAATAATTAAAAATTCGATTGAACAAGAATAAAAGATGCGGTATTCTATTAACAGTCAATATTTTTTTATTCAACATTATCTATTTTATAATTTTTTAATCAATATTTAAATTAAAGAAGCCCTTCCACCTTCGGGAAATGGATTCAGCTGAAATTGCAAAATACGACATTTTGTTAAAAAAAATGAATCCGTGTTTTTTCTTTTCTGTGAATAGGCCCCATATATGGAAATACAGACATTTTTTCGAAAACATAATAAAAAGAAGCATTCATAAGATCTTGAATAACCAAACAACTAAGACTCTTACAAAAAAATACATGAAAGATGAAATAAAGTGCAAATCAAATGCTTTGATTTAAACTTTGTTGCATTGAAAAAGCTTTAGTGGTTCAATAGTTGTACCTAATTGAAAATTACTACATATTTTTGTTAATATTTTTAGCGTATAACATATGGTCAATTTTTTACGCTACCACATTAGCATATTAAATCGCCTGTAACTTTTGAACTACAAAAGCTTCCTCAATACAACAAAGCTGAAATTAAAGCATTTGACCTGTTCTTTATTTTTCATATATTTTCTTGTAAGAGTCTTAATTGTTTAGTTATATCTCTGTCCATGGACGTTTTTTTCAATCAAAAGGATTTAATCTCAACTTTTACTAGAATTTTGTAAAATGAACTTGTAAGCTCCCATTGGGGAGTAATATTCAATATAAACAATAATTTTTCAAAGAAATCTTTAAAAATTGAACAAAATAGCTCATAATCTTGGAACGATCGAGAGTTAGACCAAATGCTCGCGGCTTTTTCCATGATTTTATGTATAAAAACATATCCGCAAGTTGTGACTCAAACATGGGTTACTCTCCTAGCCAGTGTACTAATTATCAAAGAATAATAAAATTTATAACAAACACTATAATGTACAAGAAATTTACCAATACTGTTACTAAAATTCATACTTTGATTACATAATCCTATTGAATTTCAAATAATTTATCAGAATAAAATGAAAAAAGAATTCTTACCTATGACCATAAAGCCTTGAATTGATAGGATTGACGTTGATGCTCGAGGTTGATTCTTTGCCACTACTGGACAATGAACAATTTCTATAAATATCTTCATAAATGGAATTATTCCTTTTGGGCTCGACAACGGATTGCCCTTGTGCAACGGTACGTGATATATCCCTAAGTATTTCCTCATCAGTTTTACCGCAATCACCTTCTAGTACCGAACTAAGGGTGCGCGATAATTCAAGTAACACTTCTCTCGCTGAAACTGCTGATGTACTCGATGTAAGAGCGTAATCGCTAGCACCACTGCCCTCGCAGCTACTACTGCGGTAACCCGCTGACTCGTATAAGCCTGAAAAACAACAACAACATTTCAAATTCACCACAATAACCTCGGTTATTATCATCCTTTTCGGCAAAATATCAAAGGGACAATTTTCTGTATGGTTTCTTTTCTTTTTTTTTCATCACGTTGTGCATTTTGCGGGTAGTACACTAAGTTCTTATTAAGATTTCAAAAAAATCAAGAAAAAACATTATCATTTTCATATGCGTATGCATCATAAAAGTTCGTAATACAGTTTTATACTATAAACTAACCACTTGCGAAATTGTAAATTCATATGCGTGATTATAGTGAGTGATACTTCTTTCTAAAAATGGCTGAATGAATTCTATATAATTTTAAAAGATTCACGGCACAAAAGTGACTAGAGTAAATGACCTAAGTTTCTTTCGAGAAAATCTCTAATGAATCATAAAATTCTATTTAGGTACAATAGATACAAACAAGGTGAAAGTTAAATGAAAAGCTCAAAAATAAAATATAAATAATAAAACAATGGCTACTGGGAAAAATTTGTTGGATTCCTTTTTTAAATTAATCTATTAAACTCTAGACTTGTTTATTATTGAATAAAATAATAAAATTTATTGAAAATTGTTTTTGTTTTATATGTTTAAGAATTTCTTATAAATTTTGGAAAATCAAATTTTTATAAATATTATTTTTAGTATATTTGTATTCTTTATATTATAACACTCGATCAATTTTAAACAAAAATATAAGAAAATGATAAAATTGAAATATGCGTAATATGCATAAAAATGATATAATTTTAGTATTATATCCATATGCATATCGCCTATTGATCAAAAGAATTTAAAATAAAAAAAGATTTCAATTTCTATATTTTGAATGAAAAATTAATGTTTATGAAATAAAAGTTAACCATGGTTAATCTATTTAAGTAATACTATAATTACAATATTGTTATAATTTTAGATTCCTAAATTTTCATACTAACTTTAGTAATAATGAATTTTTGTTAACTGAAATACACTAAAATGACTTCTAACGAATCTAATTCAAAAATAATATTCTGGATCATACCATAAATCGACTTTAATAATTATTTCATCACATCAACCATGATTTAAATAATTTAATAACAATTAAAGCATCATTTTTTTATTAAAACTTTTGAAAAGGATTATTGATCCCCTGAAATGTAATATATATTAAGAAGTAAATAGAAAACCATAAAAAAAACTACATTTAACAATCGTAGAAATAATTTACTAATGAATCGGAAAAAATAACAATTATTATTCCATTTTTTTATAATAAAATTTATTTTTAGATTAATACTTCATGATTTTTTTTATGAAATCATCGACAATCGTATTAAGTTTTCTAAAATCGATCTTATTTTGATCGTTTTTATAATAATTAAATGGTAGAACATTAAAGGACAATAGATACACGTACATAGATATGGCAATTCAATAATAATACCATTTTAATAAAAATGGTATTATTGATAATTTATTGAAATGATTGTTTTTTTTTGTTCTTTATTAAGAAAAACATTTAATTTTTTGTATCTTTTTTGATACTTTTTCATTAAAAAAGCAGCAATGTCACTCACTCGTTTGCTGTCCATTAGCAACAGGTTCAGCATCACTGGATGCAGTATCAGGGCTATTTTCACCGGTTGAATCAGATGGCGAAGGCCAAATCGGCCTTGGAATAATTTCACCCTCACGTATTACGGCTAAACTTTTTGCTACGTTGGCCGATCCGATACCGCCATTATAAGAAGTCGCCGACAAAGGCGGTGAATGGCTTGAGTAACCAGAACTCGTTGAATTCCGACAACAACGTCGGGAAGACGATTTTTCACCATTGCCAGATGCGGGTACCTGCACCAACCTCGATACTTCGCCATCTAATGAATCTGTTTCGATCCTACAATAATGATAATTTTGCGAATTAAGTATACTTTTATAAAATTTAAATTTTATCATTACAATATTAACTTTGTTTAATTAAAAGTTCCATACTTTATATTTATTTACAAATCTAATGTTAAGAGGCGGTCGGGTCTATTCGCCGCTACATATAGGGTGGCGCTGCGGTCAGGTGAGAGAAATCTATTAAATATTTTTTATACAGCTATTTACAATTTTCTGAGACGACAATATACTTTTAATGTTGTCATTTCCTCTAGCCATCTATATGTAGAATAATTATTAATACTTATCTTGTTTGAAAAGTCTGAAATATTGTTATAAAGCGAAAAATGCGATGCAACGTAGGACCGATGTAAACATGCGTGCACCTTCCCTTAGTGCGACAGAGAGAGCAATACTAAAGAATGATGTATGCTAATGTTTACGTCGGCTCTACCTCGCGCCGCATTTTTCGCTTTATAACAATATTTTAGACTTTTCAAACAAAATTAATATTAATAATTATTCTACATATATATGGCTAGAGGAAATGACAAGATTAAAAGTATATTATTGTTTCAGTAAATTTTAAATTGCTATATAAAAAATATTTTATATTTTTCTCTCACCTGACCGCAGCGCCACCAAGCAGCAAATGGTTCCGACCGCCTCTTAAAGCATTATAAAATAATAATAAATATTTTTAAAAATAAATAAAAAATGTTTTAATAATTTCATAGTTTTTTTATGAAAAAAATCGAGTTATTTGAAAAATTTAAATATGTAGACAAAAGTTTTATATGATACATAAACGCGTGACGGGTTTCATATTACACGGCGCACTATATTAAAATTAGCTTATACGAAAGATTGATAAAATTATTGTTAAAAACCTGATACTTGCAATATTTTATTAGTTACCAACTCTTGCATTTATTATCTATTCATTACATATAAAACATTTGACGTGAAAAGGGTTAATAGAAAGCAATTTGTAATCTTTTTTTTTATAAAATTAAGTAATTTTCATTCTTTCTAATGTCTATAAATAAATTAATCATCAAAAAGCAAATTTACTCGAGAAAATGTTATTTCAGTGTGATTTAAATTCTTACATGAATTATTTTATGTTGCTAATTAATAATAATCGACAAGAATTTCGATGTATTTTGCATATTATTTCTAGCAAAACGTAAGTCGTAGATAATTATGTATACTTATCGCTACTCAACTATAAAACATACTATATCAACAAACCCTTATAAAAACATTCTACACCAACAAACCTTTGTAAAAAGATTGTTCCTCAATTTTAACACAAAATTTTTTCGCATTTCATCTGAAACCCAAAAGAGTGTTAAATTTGATCTGACAAAAATAGAATTGCGAGTCAAGAATGCAAATATGTTTGTGCTTCGCACAAAATAATTTCGTATGCAACAAAAATCTGATTGGTCCCAAAATTTCATAGTTTACTCCAAACGGAAAATCTTTTAGTTTCTAAAAGAATTAAAAAGAATATCTTTTTTATTTATATGGAATTTACGTTATCTCTATCACGCAATTTCATAAACTTTTTCTAAATACTTAAAATGAATTGTTATTTAAATGGTTAATTAATTTGGACAATTGGATGAACTCAAAAATAATTCAATAATTAATAATTTGCAATAATTATTATGTCTCTAAAAGACATTTTCAGTAGTATGTTATACATTCAGAAAGCAAATAAAAACTAAAAAATTTTAAAAAAGTGAAAAAAAAATTATAGTATTCATGTACTCTAACATATCCTGACATCGTAGATACACAAATCATTAACCACTTTATTCATTTATGCTTATAAAAATACTCATGACATAAAAATAAATATATGTAATAAAATATAAACAAATTGCAAACTATAAAGACTTAAAAGGTATTATTCTACAGACGAATTGTATTGATGAATGATGGAAGACTTAATATTCAAATAAAAAAAAGTTCTTATTATGTGCTCCACGAACTTCATGAACTTACTAAAAATACTACAAGATCTTTCATTTGTATTATGTAAAATTATATAAAGTCTAATTAATGTTCATGATAGTTTTAATTGTTTTGGTACAACAACATCTGTCAATTCAATATTTTTTTAAAATTAAATTATATAGAAAAAAATTTGGAAATTGCTCATAATCCGAATAAACTAGCAATTAATTTTTTAATCCTTACATGAAATGAAAATATGCTAATCACTTCCGTAATCTTTAACATTCTTTGTGACACCTATTGCACTCAAATATTTTTTTAAAAATAAAATACACAATAGTAAAAATAATTTTCAGAAAATATTAGAGTATATCAATATCTAAAAATGAATTTCAAAATGAAATCAAATCGTTACTTTTGAACTTTCAAAATTTTTCCATTTATATCTTATGTTATTGAAATTCCATTTATGTTTTCTTTTTTTATGGATTATCTAAAAATTCTTTATTTCAAATCTATTTTTAAAAATATTCTTATGGAACCTTTTTTAACTCTTTGAAAATTAATGAAAAACAGAATTCCGTTGTTATGAAGTTCGGACATAAATTTTAATATGTACTGAATTGTAATAGAATAATATTAAAATGAAAATATAAAAATTTGAAAAATTCTGTTTATAATATTAATTGTGCCCTGAAGCGCCATTAAAACACGTTGGATTAGTAAAAAAAAAGATATTGTGGTTTAGCAAGTTTTAAAAATTTATGTATTTTTACTTCTACGAGAAAGCTAGATTCGCTAATTTCATTATAACCTTAGATAAAAAATTCTATACAGAAGATCATTTTAAAAATATTTTTGTTTCTTTCAACGATTTATTCATTGTTTAAATCTATTTTTACCCAATTCTTATAATTATAATAATGATCACACGTGGGATCAGTGCTTTTTAAAGAAAAATAAAATCCATTTTTATTAAATTTTCTCATTTAATATTAATTATGCAATGCAAACATTTTTTCCTTCCGATATTTCTATAAAATATTGTTAATCTAAAAATTATCAGTAATAAATAATAAATAATATATATTACTTAATCAAGTTTCAAAACCACTGATAACATGAGAAGTGCTATGATTTTAAATTACTTAAAATTTTGCAAAAAAACCTTTTGTAATTTATTAAGAAAATAATCATAAACCAAGATATACATACATATAATTCCATAAAAACAGCTAACTATTTTCCCTTTAGAAAAAGTTATGCTATAAGAAATTTATAATGATTCATCGGTGAGAGTTTGGTTATTCAAGGCTAATTTACAACCTCCTTTTTTGAACTTCCGTATTTTGATAGCATAAACATACACATTTTCTTAGATCTTCTCAAAATAGAAATTAATTAAAATTATGCTTAAATATTTTGCTTAGATTATGTAAGTAGTTGAAACATGTACATTACGTTGACTTCTCAATAACTTTATTTCATGATTTAAAGTATTTTGGAAATTTCTTATTTCATATTACGGAACATCTAATCAACCACAACAATTTGAGTTTTTATCATGAAAATATTGTAAAATTATTTTATTTTTATTTATATAATTTATATGTTAATTAATTTTATTTCAAGAATCAATTATTATAAAATTACAATATGTTGTGGTAAGTAATGAATAGATTGAAAATTTCGATAGAGTTTTCTTCAACTTGGGAATATTAGATCCTTTAATTATTTTTTTAATAAATACCCTGGTAGAAAATTAAGGATAAGATATGCTCGGATAACTAACTGTTGGCTATATCTCGTCGCTACGCAGTCGCGATCAGTGACCGATAAATACACGATAATATATTAAAGACTACAGAGTTGATATAAAATATAATAACTAAAATAATTAAAATTTTTCTCTTCTGATTTGAAATAAATTATAAATATTATAATATTCATTATTACAGTTCATATGAGTTGTAAATAATTTTCAAATAAAATCGTTTATAGAAAGCGAATCTGTAATATACATGCTGCCCGCGATGGCGCTTGTTTGTACAATCGTACAATAGATCCTATAGTTGCGAATACTGAATGTTAGCTGCGCGCGCATCACTCGACGCTTCGTCTTCTATAAACATCAATCTTCATCACTGTATGTGCAGGTTAGATTGACTTAACTTAGCTTTAAAATTATTAAAGATACATATACTGTTATTGTAATAGCGTTAAAATTTTCTGGTCTTTATTCTATAACTTATTTATTTGCGAACATACACAGTATGATTATGATTAAAATATCCATGTAAAATTAGTGAGTGCGAAGTGCGAGTGAGTGAGTGCATATGGAAACTTAGTGTGAGAGAATACACTGTAAAAAAAATAGTAAGAAATCACTTCGTTGGTCGACGATTTCAATGTGACCATGCACCGTCGATGTTATTTAACATCGTCGAAGCGCGACATCTAACTGATTTAACTTAAAAATCATGTGTTCAGTTTACGTGAAATCACGCAAAGCACGTTAAAATGTCGCCGTTGAACGAAGTTAAATAACCTCGACGGTGCATGGTCGCATTGAAATCGTCGACCAACGACGTGATTCCCCGCTATTTTTTTACAGTGTATGATTGTCCGTTTAGGAACTGAAAAGGAAACAAGGAGTGAACATTCTTTCTCTTTCTCACTAACTGTGTTCCCATGTGCGTGCTCACTCGCACTTTGTAATATGCTGTTTATGAATATAGTATAATTCAACATTAACCATATTCTCCCGATACCATCGCGATAATTCGTTAAGAGTAATGAAGGTTTATCGCGATATCTAAAAGCATATGATCGCGACTGCCCATAAAATACGGGATGATATACTGAAAATATGCTCAACTTTCTACCAGGGTAACTTATTTTATAATTATGAATAATTTATAACCTGTTAAGGTAAATGTCCTAATAGATAGTCACCTTAAGAATGGTACCACTTAAAAGGATAAAATCGAGAATTAACATAAACTATTTATTAGGTGGTCCTATTTCTTAAAGTGGTCATGTATCGGAATATTTCTCTTAAGACTTTTCTTAAAAAAATTTCTTTTAAAAAAGATTAGTATCTTTTATATATTTTATTAGTTTTGGTAATCATAAATATTAAAACTGAATCATAATAAAAGTTTAAAGAAAATTTAAAAAATAGAAAAAAAAGATTTATCTACTAATATTTGTAATGTAACATCTTATCTGTTCATATTTGTAATGAAAACTCACCATTCGGGTAGATCATGTGGAGGCCTTATTGTCGGTAAGCTTCCAAGCATAGCATCATTAAGATGCTTACAGGTATTAGTAGCAGTATTGACGCGCTGATGTTCTTTAAAATCGTGTAGCGGTCTTGTTATCACTGTTGCAGCTGCTGATGGAGCCGCAGCTGTTGAGGCTCGCTTGGCAGGGCCGAGCATGCCCCCAAGCAACTTTTTATAAAGTACAGTTTGGCTGCAGCTTTAAAGCTATTCCTTCTTTTCTATTGATCGATTAAATAGCTAGTGCTACCGCATGGATCCGAGGCCGGTTCGTCGAGGGCCAATAACCAAAGTAGCAGCATAATCAGTAGCTAAAACATTTCCGCTGATACTTGCTCGTTAAACTTAAATGTATCGTCATCTTTACAAGTGAATTCTTTTCTTTATTGCTCACTTTCGCCGTCGTCTTTAACTTCTGAAAAATTTCACAAAACAGAAAAAAATAATTAAATTTTAATCTTGAGAACTTTATCCAATTTCATTTTGGTCTTTTATTTCTTATTCTTATTTCGAAGAAATGCACGCGCAGACAGAAGATATAGGGAAAGTTGAGAGTATTATAATGTAGGAGAAAGTAAAGAAAGAGGAAATATGAATGAGGCGCGATCAACGGATGAATAGTCACGCCGCATGATACGTGTATAGAGAGTGAAAAAGATTAGATTAGATCATAGTCTTTCAGACTATTATTATGCCTTTAAGTCAAGATTCTGTAATATACAACGAATGAATCTTAAGTATATAAAGAGAACTTTTTTTATGAGATAAAAACTTAATGGATATATGATTAAGTGTTAACATAATTGTTTTTTTTTTATATAAATATACGCTAGGGTATCAATTTGTTAATTAATTAGAATCAGCTGTAAGATAAACTTAAAAAGTCATTTATACATAAATTATGTAAAATTTAGATTAGCTATTCAAACTATTATCAAATTAGATCGACATTTTGAAGGTGTTACGAGATATATTATGAGAAATTCTGAGTTGGAAGATTCTATTCGTGCCACTTATTTTCCATAAAATTTTATCGAGTTTAATAGAATTTTATCATTGCTAAACATATATTTGGTAATAAAAATTTGAAAAATAACATGTACGTTATATAAAAACAATACAATTTTATTTGAAATTTTCCGGTAGACTTTATTTTGACAGTAAAGTGAATCCTTCATTATTGTTCTAATTAATTTCCTTATTATTTTTCAAATTCAGACTCACATGAAAATTGAAAGTGCATTATTAAAATATTCTCAAGACTTCAAGTTTTTTTTACGTAATTCTACCGGTAAATGTTTTATTACTCCTATTACACAGATTTTCAAAGATTTAATTAATATTATCAAGAAAATGTAAAATAATGATAAATTTGTATATTTTAATCATTTTTCCTCTTTTTCTGAATATTAATATATTCTAATAAACATACGCGTTTAATTTGTTTTAACAATGTTCTACGCAATATTTAGTTATTTCTTGCAAAATTTCAACAAGTTTTTTCACAATATCTATCGGCATATTTAATATATATATAAGCTTGCGCGCAGGGGGCTTGCCCCCTAGTATATATATAAACTTGAACATTATTAGTAAATCAATTAATACTCCTAGTAAACGCTTCGAGAGGAAATCACGAAATGAACTTGCTAAAAGCAATGATTAAGACTGTGAGAGATGGCAAGTAATTCTTTTTTAGAATCTAATCCTAATGCCCCTGCTGTACCTCGATTTCGATCGTGAATCTCAAATAGAAACTAAATTATTACGACGTCCGATGAAAATTAAACGGAAGAAATAATTAAGATTTAGAATAGTTTCTCCGATAATTAAGCGATATTAATTGATTTTAGTTTAAAATTAAAAAAAAGATAATTTTTTACGTAATTTATTATTTTTTTAACTGTGTGAATATTTTAATTTATTACGTTATTTGAATTTTAATAATGATTAGACTTTAATATTCACAACACGTATAACATGTATGCACATAAGTGAAAAATTAATGAATCTAAGAAAGTACACGTATTCTCGTTCATTATCCTTTCATCTTTTTCTCTACAGGCGATTATAATTATGCACTTTGAAAGCTTTACGTTTCTTTATTTAAATATAATAGGAAAATAAGCGTGATGCTTATATGAGATTTATCAAAACATTACTTTTCCGTAAGATTATGAAATTGCAACAAGAATTACTTAATTTTTCTTGTTTTTCTAAACAAGGACAAGTGAGTAATTTTTGTAGTATCTAATTGCTTTTTCAAAAAAATGTTTTTTTTGTGAAAAGAAAAATGTCATTTATAATTTGTTTAATTTATTTTTAATTAACACAATCAAACTGAACAAAATTTTATTTTTAATTATTAAAAATTTTTAATTTAAAAAATATAAGATTATTTTCTTCATTTTGGACAAAGAAAATTAGGTTTATTTTTCTATTCTAAATTACCTTAGCTTACGAACTATATTAAGTTATATTAATGGCTTAGAAAAATGAAAAAAAATCCTAAAAATGCAAGATCATTTAGACTACTTGGAGTCTAATCAATGTATGAATAATCAAAGAATAGAATTGATCCTTGTCAAGTTAAATTGACGTTACGTAACAGTAGCTTTCACAACAAAGGCGTAAACTATTCATTTTCAAATGAACTGTAAACGTTATTTTTTTGCAAGTCTACACACTGAATAATTATGAAAAATACAGTTTTAGTATACAAAGCTATTTTTTTACACTAGTACTTAAAGTAAATAGTATGCAAAAAAAAATGAGTACGAGTTTAATGTATTGGGACAAAAAAAATATAGAAATTTTCCCTGATAAAATAATAGAAAATATGTAAAGTTTTAAAATTTTTATTTTATTAGCCGTTAAATTATTTTTTTATTTTTTAACCATTATTTACTTTGTTCTAATCCAATCTAAAGTCCTTAAGTATTATAAATTTATAATTTTTTTAAACAAACGTTCGTACAAGTCAAAATTTTGACAATTTTCATTCACATTTTTACGGCTTTCGAATGCCATAAGCTCACACCTTTATTTTACTTGATCTATATCCGTTTATCTATTTTTTTATGTCTTTTCTTATACATTATTCGAGAAGTTCACATTGTTTACGAACTTAATGAGATAAATTTCCGAGATCTAAAGAAAATTACATATCTAAGGATAATATTTTCCATTAAAACTTATATTTTGCAAAATTTTGAGTAAAAATTCAGTTAATGAATAAATCTAGAATATTAAATCGGAAAACTAAAATTGGAGGAAAAGAAAATATTTGAAATTGTTAAAAAAATTATTTATTCATCTTGTATTAAAAATTACAAAATATTGTTTGAAATGTTTCTTCTTATATAATTTAATAATATTTTTAAAAAATTATATATAATATATATATATATATATATATATATATATATATATATATATATATATATTTTTATTTTTTAAATTTTAATATATTATATTTTATTATTTTATTTTATCTTAACGTCGCTGCATTTGAGCTATCATTGTGATGCTAATTAGCGGCGGAGGTCGTCAGTGTGTTTGTGAACAAAGCACATGTAACGTACAGTGGTGCTTGTATCAATCATCCGAGACTAGAATTCGAACTCGGAACCTCAAGTTTACGAACCTATCATTCAACCGACTGAGCCACTGACGACCTCCTTTTTTGATGAATTTATTCATACAAATGTTCAAAATTTATATTCTAATTTTTCAATACACAAATATTAAAATTTGAGTAATTTTTAACTCAAGTTTTATATAAATGACAACCTTAATTTTATAGATTTTTATTTTATACTTTACATTTAAATTATTCTATTCAAATGTTTAAGCCCACGTTTATAAATTGCAATTGTGTTTACAACTTCTTTTTTTTTATTTTAATCTATCTCAACTAATATATATAAATAATATGTTATTTTAAAATTTAATATTATACTGTTTACTTTATTTTATCGTATGTTATCATCTTTATTGTCTTCCTGCTCCTAAATAATACATAAAATACAATATGGCAAAAATCGATGATACAAACGGTTAAGATACAAGGACTATCTTTTGGAATTTTCTGAATTACACAACATTTCTGACAAAAAGACGGAATAAACAAGATTTACTTTTAACAAAGCTTTTGCAAAATGTAATTTCTGGTAGAAGCTGAATCTCTAGTAGCAAACCGTAAAAATAACCTGTAGCTTCTATACTCTGATCCTAAAGAGACTTAAACGAATACATACCAAATAAATTTAACCAAAACTGTGTTAGAATATTCAAATAATCAAAGGGTACATGTCTTTAAAAGAAGGCATGTACTGAAAAGATGTTAAGTTTTTGAGTAGCTTAAAGGTTTTAAGTCTATTGTTGTTCTTTATTCATTTTCCAAAATATTTAAAAATTCCAAATGTAGGAGTATAGATATGTTCTTGAAAAAAGGGAAGTATCTTGCGACGAGTAAAATTCTTAATTTTAGGCAATCTAAGTTCCGTAAACATCATACTACACAGATAGATAACTGGTAGAAAAACAAGAATACAGAACGCGTTAATAAACTAGTTTGTTATTATTTTTTGACTTTAGTAAAATTTTTAATAAGATCTCTTTTTCTAAATTTAACTTCATATTTTGGGGAAAGAATTAATTGTTTTAAAGTAAAAAAAAAACGAAAAATCAACTTGGTTAGCCAACAATCTGAGAGTATCATACAGCTTAGATTTCATATCTTACAGTTTAGTTTCTGAAGCAACGATTAATCTTTTGCTCTTGACTCTCATTACTTCGAGCTTTCAAAAAAATTTTTAATGAAAATATTCTTATCTTGCAATGGATATATCTATATCCATACTATCATACTAACATCACTATAGTGTTGTTAGTGTGATAGTGTAAATTGTATTGAAGGGTACTATTGAACTAAGCAGTAGATCTCTCTCTCTCTTACATTAAGTACCAATAAAACTAAAACCAAAATCTTCAGCAGTAAGTGTTTTATCAAAAACTTTTTTTAATATAGTTGATATGTTTGACTCTGTGTTAACATTGAAGTCGCACACTGACGTGGTAACTGAAAGGTAGTTTCACAAAATTTTAGAAAGTCTGCAATTTTTCCATTGGTACATCACTAAAATTCTACACAAATATCTCGCAATTGCTTTATTGTGTATTTGGTCCTATTTAATACTTTTTGACACCTGCAGATTGCAAGTATTAAATGGATGTAGAGTTTGAGAAGAGATTATCATTTTTCTTCAGATATAACTACTCCAAATTTATTATGTTATATGTATAAATACAAACATTGCTTCGTGGCCTTAGTTAAGAACACATAATTATACTGTGATATAAATAACATAAAGCAGTGAGACTATTAACTAAATATGTATAGGAAACTGGGGCAAAACGGTATAGCAGGGTAAAACAGGATAAGCAAATTTCTCTACTGCTATTAGTGCCATCTATGAAATAACTATATAATTTCATTGAAAACATCCCTATTATTATTTTGTATATGATTAGTATGTCAACAATAGCCTCGTGGTGATTTTATTGAAGGCTGAAAATTTTTTAATTATGAAAGATTGGTGGTAAAAATTATAGCAAGTGTAATTTTTCTTTAAGCAACATATAATAAATTTATACTATAATTATTAGTTTTACATACTTCTGTTGTTTAATTTTTCTTGTAATTAGAAAAAATTCAGAATTACTTTTTTATGAACCTTGGGACAAAACGGAATACTTTATAAATTTCATGTTTTTTTTAAAACACAATTATCAAATCTGAAGCCACTAAATAATTAGTAAATAAAAAGTTTAAATTGAAAAAGCTTTCTGATTTATATAACATACTAAGGTCCCCTAGCAGACAGAATAGAAGAGACAAAAAATTTTATCTTTCACTAGATGGAAAAAATAAAAAATATGTAAAATGTATTAATTTATGTAACTAAAAGATTAATTTAAAATTTTTAATAAAAGTTTCTTTGTTAAACAACATTTCAACATCTTTTTATTATGTTTAGAGCGTGAAAAACTGTTCAAAGTTAGTTTTTAAAAGAGATTTCCAAAAAGTATGCCGTTTTGCCCCAGTTTCTCCAATCTACGACAATGACTATATATGTGAGAAAAGAATCAACAGTGCCCTTTATGAGCACTGAAATTTGAAGGAACTCCTTTCAAGACCAAGGTCTGCATTTCGAAACCCTGTCCGTCAAGATTAGATATATTCTATTTTCCAGCAAGTTTAAGATAGCACTCTAGAGGTTCTTACTTGACAACGAAGAAACCTTCTATTAAGGACATCACATGTTAATTTATACTTGTTTTGTCCTATACATAAATTTATGTATAAATGTAATTATTGACATTGATGTGGTATCGATGCATGTTTTTGTAGTTTTTTATTTATTATTATTTTTATTGTATGTATTATAAATTTAAATTTTAACTTCATTTCCATTAAATTTTGTTTTGTCAGTTTGAACAATAGATACTAAGTTTTCGTTGATATTATTTTATTAGTTTTATTTATGGTAAGTTTTTTTAGACTTTAAAATCTTTTATAATTATTTATCCAGTATTATTAATTTTGAATATCTTGACTGTGATATCATCATATGAAGTATACAAAGTTTCGGTAATATTGATTACACATTTCTTATTTTATGCATTATTCATTTTCATATCTTTAATAAATAAATACTTATTTACCTATTTACTGTACCCTGGTAGAATTTGAAACATTTTAAATGGACTCGAAACTAGGAAATAGGAATTAAAAATGGGCAAAAATGTTTATATTTTAAATATCTGAAAAGTATCAAAGAATTAACCAATTCTTATGTCAAAAAAATATTGTGACGATTACTCTGTCGGGATGTGAAAAGATCGTGATTAACGTATATTTCTAACCTATAAAAAGTGATGATTTGTTTATTTGAGTCGAAAATTTGCACTTTGACATATTAAAAATAAGTTTTATAAAGGTTTTTTTTTATTTAAACAAATTTTAAAAAGTAATAATTGAGTATTACGTAGTATTAGAATTAAATAAAACGAGTGCTAAATAAGTTCATAAGTATCGTTAAAATATCTAAAGATGACATGCAAACATTGTTTCTAAAACTATTTCATTAAATATTCACTTTACAACTGCTTCAAACATACGGAGATAGTTTTTTCTCAACAAATGTGATACGCACCGCACTATGAAAAGTATACATAATGTGTAGTACTGCTTGTCTTCGTACGGTAAGCGCGTAATACACCGAAAAACTTTCTGCACAAACACAATTCGGTATCAACAAATATGATGCGCACTGCACTGTAAAAAGTGATGCCTTCGCTTTATAAACACGGAAACCATACATGTGTACTGCTTTCTTCGTACGACAAGCATGTGATATACCGAAAGACTTTCTGCACGTCTAAACACAATTCGGTATTTATTGTGCTTGTTTCAAAAATATCGTATATGCATGTCTCTTTGCGTCTTTTTTGTTGTTACTTGTCTCTTCACCGTATTTAGAGGTTATTATAGAGTACAAGAGATTAATATTATTTTGCAGGTTATTTTAATATTGTCTCAAACTTATTTTATTTCTAGCCAAGTTTAATGGTGAATTAATACCTTTTAACTATCTAAGAATTTGCAATCCAGTAAATGCCGGTAAAGTGGGAAAAAAGCGTTACATCGATAGCTAAGAACTGGGAATTAAAACAAGCTTGTTTCTAGCATATGCGCAGTTTAAATGACTAAGAAATAGCTTGGAAATGGAATCAGATTCTACCAGGGTAGTCTTACGATATAATTATATTCTTTGTTAAAGCTTTCTTCCTTAAACAAACATGTAACTTCTTAGTATTATCATTTGATTGTCATTTTATAATAATATATAATTTAAATTTATTAGTAAAAAACATTATAGTATTTAACAAAAATAATGATTTTCTAGCGTGGATAATAATCATACACGTAACATACTTTAAAATTGGCTGAAATGCAAAAAGCAGTGATTGCGCAATATTGTAATTTAGCCTATAAAGAATTAAAGTTTTTTAATGTACATTATGTTTATAGCAAAAAATCCATATAATATATATCGATTAAGAGATGTAATGACTTATTTTTTGCAAGGCTATTGTCCAATCTGGATCGACCTTAAATTATAATAGTTTATGACCACAATAAAAAAAATAAAGAATTTAACAATACCGCATTACAAGCAGATTTACTTAAAAACACATCTGAATATAATTTGTAGTCGTGTATACCCATAGCAAATTGAAATTCAGACATTAAAAAAAAAAATAAAACAACGATATCAAGGAAAGCTAATTTAACATAAAAGAATCAATTTCACCTGCATATTTCAATCAAGCCTGAGATCACGTTGAGCATTGAATTTTCGTATATATATTCATACCCTCTCAATTGCAGAAGCCAATGTAGGCTGGAAAAAAAGAAGCATAATTTTGCACGTAGGTAGTTGGGCCGTAACACCCACAAGAAAAAAAGGACATGACAAGACATAAGAAAGAGACAACAATTGTCTTGTATAAAAGAATATTTCCATGATAAAAACACAAAAAAAAACGGTCCGCATGAACAAAAACTTTTTAGCAAAAAAGAAAAAAAACAGGCAGGGAGCAATGGTATGTCAAAAAGAAGTTGGAGCGTAGGAACACCCGTATTATATATATATGATCAGTTGAAACGAATAAAAGCAAAGTTATTCGACTTATACATTGTATGGACATCGTATAATATAAGAAAGGTATATAAAGACACGAGAGAAGGGACAGCAGCAGCACGGTTGAGAAAGAACGTGTATATCGCCGTGACGTCACTAAAGTCGCGAACGAGCCTCCGCGTGTGTATAGCACGGCTAAAGCGACAAGGCCGTAAAGACGTGTGTTCTATGTTATAAAAAGCGAGAAAAAGAGAGAGAGAGAGAAAGATACTTTGTTAAAAGTCGAGTTTCCAAGGGAGCAATTGGAATTCTTTCTCTATTGGGAAATCCGCGCTTGTAAAGCAAAGTTCTTGAAGATGGCCTCTTTTTAATTTTTCATCATTATTCACTTATTTAACATTATAATTTTTACAGCTATTATGCAGAATAATTTGTTTTTTTTTTACACGTGAACATTAGTTTAACTATTCGGAAATTTTTTTACAACAGCTTACGAGTTTTTATTAAAAGCTTTACGCAAATTTAAAAATATGTTTTTATGTTGTAAATCATTAACATGACTGCAAAAGTAGTTTGTAAAAAAGTATTTGTGATAAAAAAAAAATTTCAATTTCATAATATTGACTACTTTTAACGTTTTTCATAACCTTGCGAAAAAATGTAGTATCAAATGTGGTATATCGCGTATTAAAATCTGCTGTAGGGTATTAAATATCTGTTCGAATCTAGTCATGTGAGATATTGAAATGTATACTGTAAAGGAAAATAAGAATTGAAAATTTATTAGAATATGTTAAAAGAGTAATAAAGTCGACAGTATAAGCTTTAAATAAATAATACTATCTCATAAAATCCTTTAAAAAAAAAATTTCTTTCATTAAAATTTTTTTCATAAAAGTCAAATCTAATTTAATGCACGAGATAACTAACGTATTATTTAATACTTATTTTTTCAACAAGCTAGACGTATTTCTTTAAAATTATCTTCAACAATTACAAGTTAGTTATCCTTAATGTTATAACAGGTAAACCTGACCTCGCGTAATAATAGGCTTTGAAATACTGTATTCAACGTTTAAACATTAAAATTCACTAAAATTCCTAAAAGCTTATTTCTTTTTCTGCTATGATTAGAGCGTGTCGGTGTTAAACAAGCTTGAGCTAGAAATCTGGACGAACTCGACACGGCAAATTTGACCTGTAACGGCCTTGCGACCTCTGAAGGACTCAAGTTTGTATTTCGTAACTCCTCACGACGATTAACTCTCCTGATGATGACAAAATGGATTTTAGTAATTTACTTGCCTTAACGAGGGAGAGAATGAAAAAAAGCGAAGGAGGCAAAAGTGACACTTAAAAAAATAAGAAGAAGAAAAGGATTATCCATAAGTATATACGTGTATCTCCCTTGTTTCCTTGTTATACGACTCGCCAATCCTCTCATTTGCTCTCTCGCGGCGCGCGAATCAGATACTACAATTGTTGCGAAATGAATTTCATATGAAATATGATGTGTTTTTAATAACGCAATGAGAAGTTGAAGGATATTAGAGAGGGCTAATAATGCCATACGCTACTGGAAATTGTAAGCTATTACGAAGACCTTTTTTTTCTCCTTTCAAGGGAAAATTGAATTTTATGTCTTTGTTCAGGTTTATCGTTGTTGTTTATTATTATTATTTTTTTTTTCATACGAATCATCGAGGTATTTCTGATCTGGCGTAATAACAAAATTTATGGTAGTCGCATTGTAAAGTAAAAAAAATGTTCTTCCAAGCTCATTATTATCGTATTGAACATAGTTATCTTGCATATTATAAGCAAAACGTTATATAAATATTTATACACCATTCGATTCTAATTATCTTATACATTGGTTTAAGGATTAACCTTAATTATTAACCTTAATTTTCTTACCTTCTACATTGGGATCATTAATTTATAATTATTACTCGGAATAATGTCAAGATTTTAATAGAATAAAATTAAATGTTGAATAAGATAATTTTATAACTTTTTTTGTGCAAACATAAAAATTAATTACAAGTATATAAGCTATTTTAAATTAATCTGCGCTCTTTCGTTTGCATAAAAACAAATCACTTTTCTTTAATTGAACTCAATCTTTAAAAATAATCAATTTACTTGAGTCCTTGTCAGCACTCGAAAATTATGGGCAATCAAAACATTTAAATTAATTATAACAAATGTGAAGAGAAAGAGAATTAATTGATTTTAAAAATAATCTCTGAGAATTGGTTATTAAGAAGACAACTTTTTTTGGATTAGCAAGTAAAACCTTTAAATATATTGTTTAACAATCTTTATTTTAGGTTTAAAGTTTTTCATTTTACTTATTCTTGAAATAGAAGTGTTAAAATTAACATTTTCTCATGTAATTTTTAATTTGAAATAAAAATATTTTGACATTTAATAAGGAAAAAATTTTTTTCTTACTCAATTTAAAATTTTGAAATTTTAAAAAAGATTAAACACTATTGCAACGGATGAAAACGATAAAACGGCGACAATTAAAATAATTTTAAATCAGTATACTCATATTTGATAAATTTTAATAAAAATTCATTAATTCATTAATGATTCTGGTGATAAAAAAAATAGTTTTATATTTGTGACAAAATAAGATCATACTGCTTATAGACATATATTTTGACATAAATAAAAAATATGTATCGTGTCATAATCAAAATATTCAGTAAACTTCTCTCAATTGATAAGCAGAGGCAAATATTTTTCGATTTTGAATTTCGAAAAATTATTTGTGGAAAGTTTGTTCCAACATAAAATGTCGTATTGTTTAATTTGAATGAATTATTTCTAATACTTTAAATTATATTATTCATTTTATTTAAATAATTTCAATTGTATTTTTCCTTTTGGACTTTTTGTCTGCAATTTTTTTAAACTTTAAGAAATTAAATGAATCAAATAAACAAATAAATTTTTAAATTATTTATATTATAACGCTATCATTAAAGTTTGAATAAATCAATTAATATACATAATTTTTTGCAGTTTGGAAAGAGAAGTAATTGAAATTAAAATCCTTACTATTTAAAAGTAATATTATTCTTATATCTCATTATAAAATTTTATACGCCAATTTGTCTGTTTCATAGTTCATAAAATATTGTTAAAAAGTACTATAATTTTACAACTTAAGTGGATCAATTTGCGGTTTATTTAAACGAAGCTGTAATAAGAGTTATTGCTGCTCAAGTTTGAAGCAAAACATATAAAAGAAAGAAAAGGATTGAAGATTTTAATTGTCACAAAAAGAAAACATAGTTTTCCTTTAAAATTATTTTGTAACACAGTTCCTCAAATTATAATTTATTGCGTTTTAAACGCAGTAATGCTTAAGTTGTTATTTAGGTCAACATCTAATGCAATGGCTCAACTAAAAAGGCATGGAGTGTAACCAGTTTGACACAGGAAGATTCAGTACATGATAGAGATAGAAAGTATCCATAATACTACGTCCATGGAATCAATTGATAAATCTAAAAGACTGTAAGAAAACTTGATTTTTACTATTTTTATTTATGAATACGCTACTCGATACTTCATTTTAAAATTTTATTTCAATTGTAAATGATCATTATAATTTATGCTTTATAAAAGTCATTAAGAGATACAATATTTTTATTATGATATTTCTTACTTTATCATTTGAAATATTGAGATTCAAATTTTAAAATACTAGTTTTTATTAAGCATTATTTATTAGTATTCGTGATTTTAAATTTAGATAAGAATAATTTAACGAGACAATATTTCAAGAGCTAATTAAAAATATACCTTATGTTTTTGTGATTGCCGATATATTAAATATCCTTGCCTTTGTTTTTAAATATACCATGACTACATCATTTTTATGAAATCATTTTTTAAATTATATTTTACAAATATATTTTTAGGATAGAAAAATAAATATCACACTGCGAAAAATGATTTACACTTCGAAGAAACATATAGTTATTGATTCAAAAATATTCATTTAAGTTAAAATGGCGTTCTTTTTTAATTAAGATGATCTGCTTTGACAAAATTAATTTTTTCTTATGTATGCAAAAATTCTAATCAATAATATCCGTGTACAAAAATTGTCCGGTTTGAACTGGAATATTTTTACTTATTCAACACATAAGATAGATTGATTGATATGTATTGAGATTAGACATTAACTTTGTAATTAAACGAAAAAAAAAACTTTCACTTATAGTATGTTTTTATAATGCTTACACATTAACACACAATTTGCCGGTCTTATCAAGGTCCAAGACACGTTATTAACATATAACCACCTTGAAACTTCAAAGATCATAAATAGAAATTTTTTTATAAGAACAATATTTTAAGAAGGTGTAAAAAAATCTAATCGTTTTTTACTACCCATTAAAAAAAACACTGCTGAATTGTTCAGTTATATTCCATCACTCAAAGTTTCATATTGTATTGAGATTTTAGTAACATGAAATTTTAAGCCGTTACTTTAAAAAATATTTAAACGATAGTTTATAATTTCCGAAAATAAAATAAATAATCAACGAATTCTCAAATTTTTATTACAAATAAAAAGAAAAATCATATAGCTCCTTGCTGCTCTACATTGAATTAAAAAAAATTTAAGATCGCTTATATTTAATAGTTGAAAATTCCATTGATATAGTTGCTTTAGATAGAATTTTAAACTAGGATCAATGTAATTTAATAATATTTGATAATGATTCGAAATTAATGCTACAATATTTTAGTGGCCAAACTTTATTTTCAGTTTAGTCACTTTAACTTTGTTGATAAACAATTTAATCAACAAAAAAAGATGCTTTAAAAACTTTTTTTTTACAAATATTTCAGAGGATTTAAAAATATAAGATAGCACTAGAATTAATTTATAACATCTTATTTTTCAAATGCAATTAAAAAATAAAATTTATTTCAAAATCAACTTATTTCATCCACGTAATATTTTTTTAAATTATAAAACATTACCAAAGTTTCACTTTTTGAGCTACCATTAAGCGCAAGAGTTTAATGATAAAAAAATATAAAAATGATTTGCAAAATATTAAAAAACTAAAATCATGTAAATGAAATAACTGTGAATATAGCGCATTTATAAAATTGCGCAACTGCAAAAAGTATAAAATACGAATTTCTTAGTTCAAAATAAAATTAATGGCCTCGTAAAACTGAATCCTATATACCCATATTTCAAGCAATAATAATTCAACACGCCTACTATATTTTTAATTCCTTCAATAACAGTACCACATTAACATTTTTTTAGAAACACTTTTATATGTAAGTTTTTAGCTGACCATTAACAATTTTTTTATTCAATATTATCCGCAGTTAAAATTCATATTTTTTTATAATATTTAAAATATCTTCTACTTATTTTTTTACAATAATATGCATAGCCTTATTTTGTTAAATTAAAAATTTTATATATTTTGTATATAAAAATTATACTTTTTGACATTTGCAAACCTTTTAATTTTCAGCAAGAATAATTCTACAATAAATTAATCAAATTTTACGTACAGACATTAAACAAATTTTTTTAAGAGCATTTTTTAAAAATACGAAAAATTTATTATTATTTAAATCAACGACTTAACAACCTCTAACTTATGCTCACAAAAAAAATAATTGGCGCAGTTTAAATTTGATATATAACATAACACTCACAATGTATGATATAGAATGTGTTGTTGATTTCATAACTGACACTATTAACCTTTCCAAAAAAAGTAAAAAAAAAAAATAAATAAATAATAAATAAATTTGCACATGAAACTAGTCACTTCAAACATAGCGCCTCTTATACGTACGTCATTAAAAACAAGTAGCAGCCTCGACATACCAGAGCCTTTTAAAAAACAAAGGAGAACAAAAGCACGAAAAGTGCAATAAAAATTTTTTTTTTTAAATACGTTGTAATATATAATAAGCTTTGTTGAAATAGTCCAGTCGTTCGAGAGATAATTTACATAAGCCAAAGAACAAGAGGTGATTTTGATTTCCATAAAAAAAGGAGCACATCAACACTATGTAAGCGTTCTCCAAAAGTCCTCGCTTTATTATTACGTCAGGAGGCTCGAATATAAGCACGTTATAATAATAATAACAATAATAATAATGATAATAATAATGTTTGTGAGGGTCGTCAGGTCGTCGTCAGTTTAAGAGAGGATGAGATTAATCATACGCGATATCTTTGCCTTCTCCTATGCTTTTTGTTCTTCATCAATCGTATATAACGTGCTTGAAATATGCTAAGGTATGTACACACACACACACACACACACACACACACACATGTATATATATTTAAAAAAAAGGTAGACAGTAAATAAGTGGGAAAAAGGCGCCAAAATATGTGGGCCTAGGTCACCGAACGGCCTTAATCCAGGTCCGTTGCTTATATGTATATATATATGTACGTATAAACATATTCATATACATATACATATTACATTTAGTAAGCTCGAAGAGAAGCGGCGAGCGTAACTGTAACCGGCGCTCCATGCGCGAGTTACTTTTACGTCATCAACATCACATACGCACTGTTTCTGGCTT
Organism: Anastatus disparis; assembly: GCA_017163975.1. Lineage (NCBI taxonomy): Eukaryota > Metazoa > Arthropoda > Insecta > Hymenoptera > Eupelmidae > Anastatus > Anastatus disparis. Next base: position 2,593,896 of record JAFFSR010000292.1, on the reverse strand, counting down.
GGTTGCAGTTAAGAGAACGAGGACCTGATCTGATTTTATTTTTTTATTTTTTTTCCTTTATATTTACTCTCGCTTTCTCGCGCTTCTTGTTTTCTCTGCCTCTGGGCCCATTTCTTTATTCTCGCGGCCAATGTTGCATACCACCTTTATCTTTACTCTATTTTTTTTTCTCGCCGAGTAAATATATATGTAAACATGCAAGTGGATTGCACGATGTGGGAATTTACTTTTTCTTTCGTTTGTTTTTTTTTATTTTAAATTTAAAAAAAACTCTTGAATTCACGACTTATAATGTCATGTATACCATAAATGGGGTATTGATCTTTTTCAGATTTATTTTGTAAATGTATTTTCATTCTTAGAAATGTTTTAATAACATACTCGACTGTTTATCTAAATATTTGCATTTTCACTTGCAAAATAAATTTTAAACTTTATCGTTTACCTCTGAGTCTACACTTCTTTCACTTTGGACACCTCATTTAGTTGGCCTTTTGCTTCTCTTATCTTTATATACATATCATAAAATATGATGCCTAGGCATTTACATACTTGATTTACTTCTATTTTTGTTTAATTACTTTAATAATTTATTTAAAACGGATCAAATATTTTTGTAAATGGTTTAATAGCATTTTTTTCTTCAAGAATTTTCATAATTTTTTTTTTTGTTTAATAATTTTCATTTTAAAGTCAATGCAATTTTATTTTTTAATGATGCCTATTTCAGAAAATTGTTTCTAATGTCATTCCTTTTTACTTTAAAACGAATTCGTTTTTACTACTTTTACTTTTCTTTACGCTGAAAGAGGATATGAAAAGATTCATACCAATCCAATGATTTACTCGAATGATACAAAATAATGAAATAATAATTATACTTTCTAGCAGTAGAATTTGAGTTTTTCATAGAACTTGATACATAAAAAATATTCGAAAATTGTTATTCTCCATTTATACTTTACGCATATAATTAGCTGTGTTTACGTTTCAATTAAAATCTTTAAGCCAAAAGTTAAATGATTCGCAAGAAGAATCAATGGACAGAAAAGAGAAAGTAACATATCACAGCACACGAGTATGATCATTTAAAAGCTATTATAATTTTTGATGGCTAAACTCAGTAATAAAAATAGCAATAGGCGCTTTTATTCGCAATAACGCGTACACAACGACAACGACAGCTTCTATTGTATATATAATATTTGCGTTTATACATAAACATACGCGTATATACATATACATTTTGTATATACGTGTACAGGCGCGTTTGCTTTCTCTTTCTGCGTCTGCTTTGTTCCTGAATTTTCTCCTTTTTATTTATTTGCCAATCTTTTACAAAATTTCGATGCCTTTTTTCGTACAGCACTTTTACATCTTCCGGCTATACTGTTTTACACCACGAGGTATCGAGTGGTGCACCTTCTTTTTTTTTATTACAAACGCCATTTTTGGTATTGGGATTTTCATGAAATTATATAACTGCATAGCATTGAGCATGTTTAAATTTAAGTCTTTTTTTAAAACCCAGAACTAAATTTATAATAAACAGGAATGAATTTTTCAAACTTCTCAACGTTTTATTGTCGTAAATAATATGATTCATTGAAGTTTGTTGTTTCCTTATAATATACAAATGTAAATATATTTTTTAAAGTTCTTTGTAAGTTTGTAATCAAACGCAATGTTTAAAAATATTCGTCATTTTAATGTATACAGGTGTATATAAATAAAGTTTTTTTTGTAAAGTTATTTCAAGAATTTTTTTCGATTATACATAACTGATCGAAAATAAAAATCTTTATGACGCATAAAATAATAATGGATCGATGATAATAGAACAAAGCCTGTATAGTAGCATAGTAGTCCTGGCAATTACAACTTATTTATCATATAACCCCGAAATCAAACGGTTTTTTTATTCCTTTAGAATAGCTATTATATAAAAAAACAAATCAACGGTGCCATCAATAAATCAAGTGAATTAGGATAAGTCCTTGAAACTTGAGCAGTTTGTATACATATGTAATTTAAAAGAAAAAAAAAAGCATTGAACTTTTTTTTTTCTTAACTTTCACACTCGTCTATAACTGTTCAATGCTATATGTAAAAATATAAACGCATTCAAAGTTGAGAAAAAACAAGACAGGCGTAACAAATTCAATAATGTGTATACATGTGCTTAGTAGAATAAGTCAGTTACGGTAAGACTTTACATATATTTACTTCCTATGGTTAAGCTTCGAAGAAGCATGGCGATTCTTTTCAAAACGTCAGAAACAAAAGGATTCATCGAATTCACGCTAAAATTAACTGTTATTCACGTAAGATATTCTCAAAAAAAATATTTACATACTTATTGACATTATATTTTAATTATTGAAATTTTTATTTCTTTTTAAATTTAAAATAAATTAATGATATTACGTATGATAACAAAAACATAATTACTAAAACATTATTATTACATATAATAAAAAAATATTTTTATTTAAAAAAAGATAACAATCATATATTTACAAACCGTTGAATCAGAGAATGTAATAAATGCATTATAATCCATTGATTAAAGAACAGTCAGTAGATAAGTCATAGGCATGGTAAGACATTGACTTTAAAATCTAAATATTTTTGACATTATTTTTATCCGTTGAAAGTAATATAATTTTCAAAACAATTAGGTAATCTAATCAGCGTAACATTTGTAATTTGTTTGACTTTTAGTCATCGTAAATAAAATATTTATTCAAATGCTTACAGTTTATTTTTTAATAAAAATTATTGATTTAATAAATAATCAACTATATTCATAATTAAAATAATGTATATTCAAATTTTTAATTTGTCAATTACTATCCAATCAAAATAAAAAATTGAAAATTTCGAATAAATGATAGCGTTGTGAAATAATTCACATCAGTCAAAACTACTTGATTCGTTGATTGCTAATCCCTTTTGATTGTTAGTTAATTTCACATAATAAGATAAAAGCCTGTATGGATTAGCAAAACACATGGTCTTTTAAATTGGCATGTTATGTACATCCCTGTATATATACGCAAGGCGTTGGTCACAACCTAGATTCCTCTCAAGTGTATACACTATACGTATATATGTATATTACTCTTGCCAATCTCACAGTTTAAATTCCCTCTCTTATTTTTTCTTTACTTTAAAGCGTATATACACACGCGGTTTGTGCATTGCAACATAGTGTTAATCGCGTGACGGCACGGTTGAAGGTAGAAAAGAGAGAAAAAAAAGCATCGTTTTCACGCTTGTATTATCCACGAAATTTCCAACTCTTTATTTTCGAAATAAAGTTTTTTTTTTGTTTCACCTTTTTTTTTAAGTTAGACTTTATTTTCTTTCAGTTTAATCCTTTTGCTTTTTTTTACCGAAGATCGGACACTCGTCTTTTTCATCGTTGACCGTATTTGCGAATTGGCAGAGAGGTGTACAAAGGAATGCAATTTTTTTTTCTTTTTATTTTTTAAATAAGCATAGTTCGATATTAAGAAGTCATCACGTGCTTGATTGAGCCTTTTATATTGTAGAATTCATTGAATAATGGTTGCATCTTGTTAATTACGTTCGAAGACGTGCTGTTATTACATTTTTCTGTTATAACACACTTATTTATAATATAAATATAAAGATTATACCAATTATAATTAAATTTAAAGTAATTACATGCCGTGATAAATAATGAATTATTAAAAAACTATTTATATCAATTCACATTCATTATTTATTTATTGATAAAAATTTTAAAAACATATTTTCATAACTATTATCAGCATTTTTATATTTCGAAAGTTATAATTCAATAATCCTATAATGATAATTTATTTAAATAGATTTGTATTATTAAATTGTTAAAAAAAATACAAATATGTAAACTGCTTTTTCGTTGCTAATTTATCCAAATTTATTTTAGTATAATTATACATATTTTGTATAAGTTAACCATATCCTGTATAACGATAAAACTATCTAAATTTAATGAAAATTTATTTTCAGATTTTCTATTTTGCTAGTGTAAGTACTAACTATTGAAATTAATGATTTGCAATTATTCCAAATGGATCAAGTTTACTGCAATTACATTTACTATTTTATTGCATTGCTTTTGTCATTAACGTGGCATAATTTTTAATGTTTCCTCGTAAATGCTCGATAATGTCAACTATAAAAGATACGCCATTAAAGTCCAAAACATAAACTAAACGAGTAAACACTAATTTATTTAACGATTATTAGATATCCACACCTCCATTAAAGCTTGTATTTAAAAAACTAAAACGAACATTCATCGACAAATAACAGTCGGATGAAAGTCCTTTATACTCCAACTTTCTCAGATGTATATATTCGTTTAGCGAATTAAAAAGAATAAAAAAGAACATAACATATATATATTTTTTTTTGCCACAAGCAAAATAATACCGTCCAAAGCATATAAAAGAAATGCGTAGGAAGAGCTTTGAATCATTGTTAAAATGGTAAAAAGAAAGGCGTAAGAGAAAATAGAGATCGTTCATCTTGAAATTGAAATTATTATTCATAAAGGTATTACTCATTTGCATCATCTTTATAATTGCTTTTTTACCCAATTTGGTTTTCTCAGTCGCTCTAAGCACCAAAACAGTACATAAAATTTGATTTTATATAAGTTGTTTTGAAGATTTAAATGGTTCGTATGCGTAACACGCGTTAAAATTAACTGTTCTTATTTTAATTTTAAAAATATGCAAATTTACACAATCATAGAAAATTATTCATTCTTAGTGTCGTAAAAGATTGTAAAATAATATGAGAGTATCATGAAATGGATTGTAATAGAGAATTTATGATTCATTCAATAGCGGTTTATTTAACAAGAAATCATCATATATCATCAAATATATCGTCATTCTAACAAATCGAATTAGATTACTAATTTCAAGTCAATAAAATCATTTCAGTGAACTGAGATTTTCAGTAGCTTACTCAGTAGCGCATTAATAGCATAAATTAAAAATTTTTTTTTTTATTTCAATGCACATTTTCTCAAAATTAGTTTTAAGGTATCAGGCCTGAGTTTAAGCCTGAAAAAAATCAAATTTAAATGTAGTGATCATTTTTTTTTCTAATAATATTAATAAATAAAGCTTCTTTTTACCTTAAATATATATTAAATACGAGATTTTGACCCAAGGATAATTTTAAAAACCTACATCCAATGTTTAAAATTCTTTTGATTAATCAAAAACTTGATTTTTTAAATTTTGGTAATGCCGTAGACTTTCTCAGACAATTTTCAATTAAAATTTCCAGAAATCTTTAGTTTATATATTTTCACAAACTAACAGTTTGATTAAAAAAAAAGAATTTAAAAGTTTGGTTTAGATAAAGTTAAAAAAAATAAATATTTTTGTCAATTTCATGTAATTTAATTCAACATTCTTATCCTATAAAAATTCCAGCACTATTATTTTGTGAAAATATATAAACTGAAGATCTCTGAAAATTTTGAGGTCAATTAGTTGAAAATTGGCTAAAAAAGTCTGCAGCAAGTACCAAAATTTAAAAAATCAAGTTTTCGATTAATCAAAAGAATATAAAGCATAGGATGAGGTTTTTTAAAATTATTTACGGATCAAAATTTTATATTTAATATATGTTTATAGTAAAAAGAAGTTTTATTAATTAATATCAATAGAAGAAAAAAATTGTGACTACATTTAAATTTGATTTTTATTCAGGCTTAAACTCAGTCCTGATGTGTTAAATAAAACTCTGAGTATAATGATTTTCTTTTCTTTTTTATTTAACTTTGCTATATAATGCTATCATTACAATGCTAATTAGCGATGGAGGTCGTTCCAGTGTATTTATGAACAAAGCACATGTAAAGTACAGAGGTGCTTGTATCAATCGACCGCTGCGAGCGGGATTCGAACTCGGGACCACGAAATTACGAATCCATCACTCTACCGACTGAGCTACTGACGACTTCTACCATTGTTATTTCAAATGATATTGTATTCTCCATTAAATCAATCTCTCTCTCATATCTGCCGTACGACTGACTCGTAAACACGTTCTGGCGTGTCTTGTTTTCTTTCGATAAAGCATTCTCTTTTCTCTCTCTCTCTCTCTCTCCTATCATCTTCGCCCGCGCGACGCTACTTCTGCATATACAAAGAAAATCGTGGTTTTCTTTTTTTCATTAATTAACGGATTTGCGTGACGTTATTTTTTATAACGTAACGCTTTTTACTCAAACACACGCTTCAAAGACAAAACACACGCGGCGCGCGCTATTAGCTACTTACCACCCCGAAAACGCATGCGCAATAAGCCACTTACCCAGCACGCATGAGAAAAAATTATTTTTTATAACATTGCAAATTATAGATTTTCCAGAAAAATTAAACATTTAAGCATATATTTTTTTTAAAAAGGATTGTTGATTTAAATTTAAACTATGTATATTTTAAAAATTACAATTAAGTGTAAATAAATAAATACGAATAAATTGTAAATTATAGATTGATTATATATTAAAGATCACAACAATAAAAGGCATACGTTTTCTTAGTTATGGCTTGGTAACAAAATCAATTTATTGAGTTATGAAATTGATATTTTTTATTTATAAAATAATTCGAAAGTTTTCACTCAAAAAACAAATAAATCTATAAACCAATTTTTTTAAGCTGTAATTTAACGCAAGTAAAAACTACATGACCCCGTAAAATGATCGCTGTATTTACGAATGAATAATCTAATTTATATAATATCTGATTCAGTATCGGCTTGAAGCACAATTTTTTTTCATATCCGATCAAGATTATACAAGAATGCGTATAATTTGTGGTTAAGGTGAGTGTCCTGTTAATGAGACAACAATCCATGAAAAAAAATACAGCCAAAAACCTCAAATTCTTTGGTATATATTGCGAAAAAAATAATAATATATATAAAGTCACTTATAGACTCTCTACGTGAATGTTATTTTTTAAAATTAAATATTCATGCGTTGGAGGATAATAACATTGTCTTTTTTAGCCTCATATAATCTATGCTAATCGACTTGTCATACGACCTCCCTCGGTCATATCTTGCGAAAAATGCTACCTTCTTACGACCTTGCCCATCTATATAATATAAACGAGGGTCATCGATGACATTATATATCCCAGATGCTACTTATGTTTAGCACTACGCAATTAGGTAACTAATGTATCCTTGATGAAAATTCTTATACCACATAATGTTAAATTAATGGAATTGAAGATTTACTGTGACACCGGAATATTCCGTGTATTTTTATATTTTTTATTCAAAAGTAACGCCGACTTCGGGACGATAATATTTTTATTAGTGATTTACGGGATTAGTTGTACGACGATCAAAATTTATGAAAAGAAGTGTAAGATAATTAAATATTTAAAAGTTTATTATGAAAAAGTTTATAATAACAAAAATAATTTTTTTTAATTTTCATGAACAATAAGTTTTTTATAATTATTTTATTGACGTATTTGAAAAATAGTCACGATTAACAGTAATGAGAAAAATTTTAATCGGATTTAAATAAATTTTTTACAAAATCAGAAAAATATAATTTCATCTGAAATTTTAGTTATATTAATTATATATCAAAATAACAATGAAATTTTCGATTTATACATATGCGATATAAATAAACGATGACTTTATTTTCATAACTAAACAAAAATTTTATTAATATTTATGAATGTAATTTCAAACTTTTAAAATATTATTATTTTAGTAAGAATGTTCTTAAATAATATGTTAAATATTTGAAAAATATTACATCGATCCAAAATCTTCGTGGATACATATGCTAAGTGAATGTATATTTACAGTTTTAAAAAGATCCTTTTTTTGATTAACATATTAGGCGTTATTAATACAATAAATATTGACTTCAAATCGTAATTTGGTTTCATTTTAAGACATGAGGTATGATTAAAAAGACAAATATTATTACTACTCAAATATTAAATAATTACACGGGCCAAATTACTATTGCTTTTTCATCAGAAATTAGATATAATTGAAAAAAATGCCAATACTTTCATTTTCATAAATTAGTACTAAAATACTTCAATATTTCTCCATTAGTATGTGAATAACCTATTGTTTTGAATAAGCATTCGATAAATCATTAATTTCGTCTAAAATCAAATGCCAATGGCTAATATTCTATTGTTTGTCAACAAACATGTTAAACACGAAATGGCCATTCATGAAACAATATTAGCAATCTTTCAAAATGCATTCGTATACATTTCTTTAACACAAATACCATTTAAATGTTACTATCACTTTTATTACCAATACTAAGAAGCCAACAAACCGTTCAGTTTGTCGTAAAATTAATTACTCTGCGTTCTACGAAATATCTACGATTGTGCTTAGCTTAAGATCGAAAGAAGAAAAAAACAACAATAGGCAATTAGCGGATTAGAATAAATGCTCGTTCGAATTTTTTTTGCGCAATATTTCAATATAACAGTCGCTCATTAATAATAAAAGTACAAATACACATAGGCAGAAAAGAATGAGATATAAAATAAAGTAAATAAAGAAAATACGATGATGAAAAACGTTGACTCGCTAATCGCGATCGTTATTTTATAGACAATACATGATATATACAAAAGATTTGTCAAGAGAAAGATTTCGGTCAACGCGAGAGTGCTGATCGCGATTCCTCGCACGCTCTCAACACACGCGAGCACGTGTGGTATGTGTGTATATGTGTGTCGTTAGAATTTTATTGTAAACCAAATCGGTACACCGATGATATACATTACAGGAGCGCTGCACAATAGCTGTATACATTTTTTTTTCTTTTTTTCAATACTATTAATGTTACTGCAAGATTTACTGAATTTTAGAAATAACTTTTTTTATGCAATTTATCTTTGCGAATTGCCAAGAATACTGTCAATTGCAAGGACTTGACTTTTATTTTGTTTGTTTATTCTTGCGTAATTAATGAATAAATACAGCATGGCTTAGTAATGCCTTTAGAATTATAAAATTGCTTGAAACATCATTATTCAAAGTGTACATTATTATTATATCTTAATTATGTATTTCTGTTCATTATTATTACGTTTTTTATTTTTAATTTTATTAATTTTTTTATAATTCATCTTAAATTTTTTTTATCTTTATTATCAGCTGTAATAAATTATAAAAATTAACGCTTTCTCTTAGCAAAATTTTTTTCATTTACGCATATTTTATATTTCGAAATATTACACTGCAATTACACATCATATATATAATATTTTAATTATTTTAAGATCTTATTTACGCGAATAAAGCTGGAAAAAAAATTTTTACACTAACAATAAATTAAAAAAAAAGAAAAAAAGATTGCAACGAAACAAAGATAAAAAAAAATAAAATAAGCAAAACGTACCGAGTTTCTTTCTCTCCAATTTTCTTAATCAGATTGTTACATAAAATATCAACTGCACACATTATCCGCGCTTCATCGCCAAAAACTTATATAGGAGTTAATTGGACTGCAGCTATTCAACCGGCGATGACTAAACTATGATAATATATATGTATATATACATTTGTTGTGTAAAAAAGGAATAAAGATGGGATGTATACATGCAACAAGTGAATGATTTAACGCTTTGGAAATTTAAACTTTGTGAAGTTAAGACACTTAGAAAGTTAAGGAAACGCTTCTTCCTACTTCTATAACAAGATTAAATTGCTCAGATCGTCATTATATACAAAATCGTCATCGCTCGTTGTTGGAGTAATAATGGATAATTCTTTTGATTTAACCATTCGGATTATGACTATCGTAATAATGCATAATTTCATAAATCTATGTTAAAAAGAAAAAAAAATAACGTTTCAAAATTTTATTAGAGCGTAGTTAATATGACTGGATTATGATTTCATATCCTTTTAATACAGTGTATTGATATATACTGTTTTATATACACTAATATTATAAATGAATGCAAGGTCTTTTTACCTTTCAAAAATCTTATTTTTTAACTTCATTGTGAAAGGTCTATAGCAAAATGTTTAAACATGCATTTCAAATGTGTATTAACATCCTTTTCAAAAGTTTTAAAAAAAATTTTAGCCTTTTTATTGGTAATACAACAAATAAAGTTCTTAAAAAAGTTGTAAAAATATTTAATTTAAAAGGTATGAGAAAATTAAGAATAAAATTTCAATATCTGGCGCCTGTAACAAACACATATAAAGTGGATATATACGGACTACAGTGAGACATTGTAATTTTAAAATGACAATATTTTTTTTTCAATTGTGCCGTTATAATTAAGAAGGACGAATTTCTTGGAGATTTTTTTAACCATAAACAGTAATTTGAGTTTTATTTATACATTTTATGATTTTCTCTAAAGTCATTGAGACACGAACTTCACAATAAACTGCATATCCATATAACGAAAAAGCAAATAAAAATCGTACTGACAATCATCGGCCACCTGCAACGTATATAACCAAGGGCCAGAAAACTCATCAGCCATAGGATGAAAAATAAGAATAAATCTACACTGTAAACCTTATAACATCCAAAACCTTGAAAAAAATTTCCATTAAAAAAAAGAGAACCTCACGACCGATGCAACTAAATAGATTGCATACTTATAACCATAATAACCGAGATGCAGTATATTAACTTGGCGGTCTCTCTGTAATCAAATAGATGCGTAATCAATTACGCACACCTTCGGTCAGTTATAACTTTGATCATTACACTCCTCTTTTCCCCCTTCTTTACCTCATACCCTCGTGCTCATCCTATACAAGTGCTCGTGTGTATGTGATATGTGTATATGTGTGTGCGCGACATTCCTTTGCGTGAAACTTTCACGAACGAGTCGCAAATCGCCGAAGGGCATCTCTTTTCACAATGTTGTATACATACATGTATATACAGCGTCATCGATATTGTCTGTCTGATAGATCGTGGCACTCCTCACGATCGCAGAAAGATTACAATTCCTTCTACTTCTTTATTTTTTTTTGTCTCTTGTGTCTCGACCAAATGTGTCGGCGCGATTCGATCATTATTGCATGTACAGAGATTTTTGTTTGTCTATGTACAAAGACAGAGAGGAATCAGAAAGATAAAAAAGTAAGAGAAGCCGCAAATGTTCCTTTTACGAAGGATCGTTTTTCCTTAAGTGGGAGAGAAACTTAGTTTCATCGACAAGTCACTTATATGAAGCGCAAAATTATTGTTGTCGTAAGAGCATAAGATTAACGAGAAATATATATATATATATACAGCCAATTGACTTGTATGGTTATTGCTACATACATGGTTTAGGGATAAAATAAAAGAACCCAAGAGGATGAGCAATGCATCGAAGGCTTTTCAGATATTAAATTACTCGATTCTGCAGAATTGCCTTCATGATTTTTTAGATTTTATAATTTCATTAATACTTATTCTATATCTTTTAAGCTTATGGAATATTTTTAAATATTAAATTTTACTTTTAAAGGATTATGGCGTGGAAGATTAGCTAAGTGTTTTTTCGAAGTTTAAAATGAAAGTTAAAGGGAGACGCTATGAGTAATTTTATACATGATGTATGAGATCAGATTATAATATTTAAATTAGCAAAACACGACTATGTGGTGAAAACCGATTGTGTTAAATTAAATTGCAATTTCTTTTCACGATAAAAATTTTTGAAATTTCATTATTACAATGTTGTAGATTTAATCCGAAAGTAATACTAAATTATGTTATTGATGAAAATATGTTGAACAAATTTAACACTAATAATGCCTTTGCACATTATTTCACATCACAACCTTATTATTTAAAATTAAATAGTCTAATGTTTTACTATATGAAATTTTAATAATCTTTAGAAGATATATACAGAATTATATTCAATGAAAACAATACATACAATAACAGAATAAAGTGATTCATAAAAATGAGCAAACATTACATTGAAATTAATTTTTTTCATTTCTAAATGTAGTTAAGTTTTAATTACTGTATAAAACAATAATTGTTAAAAAAATAGAATATTTCAAAATCCCTCTAATTTGCAATATTTTAAAATTTGAAATCGAATAGCAATTTTCCAAGAGCTCATATTAAGTAGTTAGCAATTCATGAAAATGGATTGTCTTAAATTACCCCATGAAACACACATAATAGCAAGTGCTTAGGTGGAAAATTACAAAATTTCTTTCATTAATTTGCAATAAAGTTTTTTTACAGTCGAAATCAAAGTTAAATTTTCTAAAAATTCGTATTAATTATATTATTGTACAATCTTGTGGAAAAGATTGGAATATAAAATATTTCGAATGTCGGTGTGAATGAAATATATCTCTTTGATGAAGAAAACTTATTTTTATAAAAGATCCTTTGTTTCTTTTATCTACATTGTTTTATCTTCACTTTAATATCAGCTCTTAAACAACGCATGCCATAATATTTTTCTTTTTGGTTTTTTCGTATTCAACAATTTCATAATAATTTTATTTGAAATTTAACGATTTAATACCGTAGGAGTTAAATTTGAAAGTCGTATAAAAGCTATATTGTAATAAAGTTCTACCTCATTTATTGCAAAACTACGATCGGTAAATAGATTTCCGGTAACTTTCATTTCCTTTAAAACTGATGATATTTTCTACATATTGTTCAATTTTAATTAAAATATTCAAGTAATTTACATATCTAACATTACATAATTTTAACTTATAATTGTAAGTAAATGTCGAAAAATTTATAAAGCTCAATATATTTATGGATGAGATCGATTGGAAGATTGAAAGCTTTACGATTTTATATTTTTTATATTGGAAGTATGTTTCTACTGAAGTATCTTGTTATTATGCAATTGTACAATCACACTATAATTTATAGTATTTATTTAATAAAGTAACGTTTTTGTTTTTAAGCATCTGAGAATATCTGACCGATTATCTCAATTTTTTTTCAAATTTAAATATTTAGTGTAAAATATTTCTTGATTTGCAAATTTTTTTCATACATTAATATACTTTATCACATTAGGTATTTCTATAATACGAAACGAGATCAGCAGTCCACACGTTTAATTATAACAAATTAAAGAATTTTTATATTAGTTTTCATAATTATTCTAGGCTCAATTTAATTTAAAGATATTTACTTGCAGCTCAAAAGTAATGGCTATTTTACTAACTTGAAAACAGGCTGAAAATCAAGTATTTCTACTACTAAATATTAACAAGAATAAAGTGTCTCATTACTTCTATAATAATAAGATGCCGCTTTATTTTCGATGATGTAGAGAATAAAGTAGGTTATTAGAAAGGAAATAATTTTTAAAAATAATCTCAAATTTTATAATTAACATAATTTATTTATTTGAAAATTTTGAATACTTTCTGATTATTTATAATTTAAACTTCCAACGGTATATTAAGAATTCATAAGTCTCCAGTAAATACAAATTTGAATTATACGGCTACTTTATGCTTATAGATAATTCATTCTCAAATATTTTAAAAATAAAACTGCTGATAAAATCTAAATACTTGGCATGGAATTCTATATGATTTTTAATTGAAATTATAATATGAATTACTAAGAATAAATTAATAATTTCAGTTAATTCAAATTATATCTTTCATTAACAAAGTAATTGCAATACAAAACTTTGTAAACAATCCGATGTTTTCTTACACTTGGGGCAAAATCACCGGTACGCGTTTAGAAAAATGTCATTTTCATTGAGTGTACTTACATATGTAATAAAATAACACTTTAACTCGACTAAATATAAAATAAGAGTAAATTAACGAGAATGAAAAACTACTTTATTCTCTACGAAGTAATGTAATAGTGCAATGTATCTGGATAATTAATTCTCATTTTTTTTCCCAAGAGTGAAGTTGATTTTGTTTCCATGTTGGGTATAGTACTTCACTTCCAATAAAACTGTAGCTATTTTACTGTCTTAAGCTCTAACTAAAAATAATAGAACTTTTCAAAATTTACGATGACGTTGATAGTGATAGTACAAAATTAAAACTATATTATTTTCCATAATCTTATTAACTTCCGTTAATTAGATCCTTAAGATAGAGAAAAGTCTCACTCTAGACTCACTTATCGGGTTAATCAAGTGATTATTAATTTCAAATTGAAAGTAAAGTAAGTTTCCAATCCCTTCAAACTTTCTTTCTTATTTAAAATTATTAACTAAATTTTTTTGGTTTTTAAACTCATCACATTCTTTTAAATGAAATTATTAAAAAATAATAAAAAGCATCACTTTCCAAATTAATAAAATGACATCAGTTAAACTGAGATTAAATTACGATATTCAATACGGGAATAAAATCGGTTATTCCTTCATTACGTAATATATTATTATTCTAATTATTAAACTTAAGCTTTCTCATGAGAATAAAACTTTCTAATTACTAAAGTATCGAAACATACTAATTATCGAAATATATTACGACTACCATCATCCTTTATTTATATAATGTAATGATTATCAAACTATTTATAATCAACCGTTAGCATACAAAGATCCAGTCATTGACACCTTTACGGTATAACATTTTAAACGTAATTCGTTAGAAATAGTAACCAATAAAATAGAAAAGTTTTATCCATGCTTATTGAATTTTTTTTTTATAAATTCTGAGTAGAAACTGAATTTTGTTTTTTGGTAGATGAAATTTAATAGTACTATAAATGTCATCCTTCATTATGCTAATAGTGAAATTGTAAGGTCATAGTAATAATTTCTTTTTCTTATTACACTAAAATATATGAAACGTTCGTTATCGTTTAAAGTACATTTATATTAAAGATTTACATTTTTTACAAGTTCCAATAATTTTTTCAAGGTCGGTATTGGCATTAAAGTTCTTAAAAGGAGACATATTCGAAAAATAAAATTTCAATTTTTATGTATCTGATACTCGTACACTTAATCTACAAGTAATTTGATTAATTTAATTTAAACAAAATGTATGATTCAAGAAATTAGCATAATAATTGGGAAAATTTTATTTATGTATTGATTCAAGGAATTTCATTTTTTTTAAAAGAACGGAAATTTTTTCTTATTAAATTATTAAAAAAACATTTAAAAAGATAAGCATTTTGTTTGTGCATTCATTCAAAGAATGGATTTTTTTTAACCGAATATCTCTTTTATATTTCTTTAAAATATTCAATTTACGGGTTTAAAACTACTATTTTGAAAAATCATAAAACTCTATACAGATGAAGTAAAATTTGTTCTTTGTTTCAATTTGCTTTTAAAGCATAGACTATTATGTTATCACAAAAAGATATGTTTCAACAAAAATAGTGTATTCGTATTTAAATATTTAAGATGTTAAATAAGAATTTTTAAAACAAATAATTATCCATTTTTAAATATTTAACTTTTTTATGCTGTTCTTTTTTTTAAAAATATGTATGTGTACACACTATTATTGGAACGTACGTAAAATTTTCAAAAATGAGTTATATAATATTTTTAAAAAACATACTAGTGTATATAATAATAATTAATAATACTTAATAAATATTATTACAATGTAGTATAATATAATACTATCTTCTATCTACAAAACTATATGAAATATTACAACAACGTTAAGTAATAACATAACTCATTAAATATGAACGTTTGACAAATATTTTCAAATAATGGTAAAAAAATTTTGTTTTTTTCCAAGTTATAATTACAATGAAGAAAGTTCTGATATAATAATGAAGTTTACATAAGAATTTTTCATAGCCAACAATTAAATTTCATTTTTCCCCGGTAGATATGTAACAAGTATAATAATCACATCACTAAACAAAAATATAATCGCTCGCTGTATAAGCAAGCGCGTGTCACACGCTTATAACGGGAGTAAGATTTTTTGACTGTCAACTCCGAAAAATTATGTAACATCATATATTACATCAATTATAACATTTTCTTGAACTATTTGTATAATCTTGCCCATAGATATATCATATTACGCATATAACTATTACGGATAACATATTTGTCCAGATATTAAGTAATTCACGCAACCGAGGTACGTAACGTTAATGTTAACTTTATATGTTTCTATGCCAGATTCGAGCAAAACTGGCCTGATTAATTTTTACATTATCTATTTAAGTTGAATATTCACTAGAAAATTTTATTAAATATTTTGTAAAAGTTTTCAAATCTTCAAGTGATACGAATTTTATTCAAGCAGTTAAGAAAAATTAAAGTGCATAAAAAGCCAGTTCCATGTGATTCAAGGAGTAAAATAAAATAATAATAATAATAATAAACTCATGGGATTGAATTTTCCTATAAAATCGTAAAAAAATTTTTACCCTACAATATTTTATGGAAGACTATTTTTACTTAAGAGTAAATATATTTTAATTTACTATTATAAAACCATTTATTTTGGCATTAATTTTTTAGTTTTTTGTAGAAGTGATTTATTATTTGTAATATAAAACACAAAAAAATTCATTTAATCTTCTAAACATTTTCACTCTTAAAAAAATAAATCAACATTGTCCGATAAAAACAACCGTTTGTTTTACATTTGCAAAAGTTATTTCAGCGATTGATATTTCAAACTTTTTTGTTACAGGTCTTAAAACTTTTTTTGTGGTTTTTAAACACAGCTTCTAAAAGTGCACTAAATAATTATTACCACAATATTTTTTCTGCGTTTGAGCATATTTATAAATGAATTAAAAGACGTTGAATTTTTTTGCAATTGTTTTAATGTTGAATTGATATTTTACCTTTTACTAAAAAAAGGATATTTTATTAAATCTTAAAATATTAAAATATTAGAAATCAGTCGATTGAACATGACTAGTGATGACTCAGTCTCTTCTACGAGTATATTATAATGAAATTTTCTGAAATAATTAAAAAAATAATGGTCAAACAAATAATTCAAAAAGTAATGAGTCCAAGAAGAGCTTCAAAAGAATTTTTCGCACTCAAGGAGTTTTCGAAAGTAACCAAGAAAGTAAAATAAATCCGTAAGGAGGGCGCGTTATTACAATAGTCAGTTTGAAAAGAAAAAAAAAGAGAAAAAACAACATGCATTATACAGCTGGACCACCTTGCAAAAAGGAGGAGGAAAGGCCATTTGAGTTGCAATGTAATGTGCGAAAAAATGCAACTACGTTGCACGTATACAAAAGTGTGCGTCTATGTGTGCGTGTAGACGTTGTGGTGTGCACTTTATAAAAGGCAAGAATATAACTTTCACTCAGAGGCGCATACAGAAAAATACACCGCTCGAACTTACTCAGGGTCGAAACGACTCTTTGCGAAAACCCGCTATCTTGCGGTTTCAAAAGATCAAAGAACCTTTATATTTGTCGCAAGTTTAACACTGGCCAATTTTACGATCTCGACAATTGATTCCGGCGTCTTAATTGATCCTATTTATAAAACCAAGCGGTACATAAATGCATTGTTAATGTCGAACCTTCGCTGCTATTGGAATATAAACCCTCCCTCTCCCACCCTACACACATTCTTTCAATCATTTTTTTTTCGTTTCAGCTACTTAAATTTTAAATCGTAAGAATTTTTTCGAAAAGACATGCTACGACTAAAGCTCTTTTTTTTCTCTCTCGTTCGAACGGGATTAAAGTACGGGTATCCTTGAGAATGAAAAATTTTTTTTTTATTTTTCGGGATTAAGATCGCAGACATTGTGCATATGTACACGAAGATACGTGGTACGTGTTGTAATGAGGCATTTAAGAAATCAATTGAAATTCCCATTCACTTATCCTTTTGTTTTAAAGATTGCATACGAGATATTAAAATATTTACATTGATTTTTCGACCTTAAATATTTTACGTAATGAGGATTAAAATAACTTTTGTTTTCCTTAAATTTTAAATTTCAAACAATTACATTATAGATATATGCATAACAAGAGTAATCATTGAATTTTATTTACATCAATCACAAAATTGATACAAGCACAAACTTTTTTAAATTCTTAACCTAATAGAAATGAATAATTGTATAAATTATTCAATTTACATAATACATTTACATGGCTAAAGTGCATAGTGGGTGTACCCTTGTAAATGGCATTTTATATTCATTAATACAAAATGAGCTAAATTAATATAACTGTCAAGTTAAGATTGTATTCCGGCAGGTATAGTGAAGGGTATCAATTGTATTCGCTAGATGCTTGTTACAGATGCCCTTAATATTTGATGTTTCAAAGAAAAATTCATGACAAGGGTCGTGGATTAGTGACAAGGACGAAAAATAATTTTCTTTCTTTACTTTTGCTTTTTAAGTATCTTAACGAAAACAAAGGTTGATACAATAATAGGATTACATTAAAGGATTTTTTTATGTCGTTTGATTGTTATTTTTAAAGTAACAAGGGCACGAATTAACAATTATTGCTTAATTGATGTAAGTACATAATAACAAATAAAAAAATAATGCCAAAAAAAGTGCTCTTTATCGTGACCTAGATCAGGTATTCAAAATCCATGAAATCAGATAAATTTTCACGTAAAAATATCCCGGTAAGCTTCTTAAAACTAAAGGTAAATGCTCAATGATTTATAAAAGCAAATATTATAATTAAAATAAAAAATCAATTGATCAAAAAAGTTTTGACAAGCCAATTTATTATATTGATTTTAAAAACTAAAAATTTGCCGGTAATTTAACGTTTTTTAAGCAATTGTTGGCTTAAAATTGCGAAAAGAGTAAAAGTTTTTTTTTAACGAAGTTTGCTAATTATTTTATGCAAGCTCAAAGGTACACCTTAGTTGGAGTGTCGAAAATAAAAGGAAAAAAAAATGTCATCGCTAAAAAGTACATCAATCAACTTTCTAAAAGACCAAAACAACTTCCTATGTATATTCATTAAACTAACTTCAAAGTTTTCTCCTTGATTAAATGTATTTTTCAATATATTCGACAATATATATGTATAACAATGAGACTGTTTGGATTAAATTATTATTTTAAAGTCACATCGATGATTCATATTCCATCTGCTTGCGCAATATGTCACGTTCGCAATAATATGGATTTTAAGCACGTGTATACACAAAAAGTTTTTCTTATGTTAGTTTTTTTTTATTATAGGTTGTGAGAGAATGTCAATAGCAGCTGGGTTTGATTTTTCCGGGAAGTTGTAAAGAGCGAATAACTGCGAGTGCATGTAAGTTTTGATAAGCAAAAGTCTTACTTTTACGTGATGTTATGTATAGCAAATTTCGGACAGGAATCATCAAGATAAAGCCGATGATTCAGGCGTTTATACTTAAATTACATAAACAGCTGATGAAGGAAAAAAACAAAAAAAAATCATAGGAAGTATATGGTTAAAGTAAATGTGTTAATTTAGAAATTTTTATTCTGTAATCTTTATGTAGTCAGTATCCACCAAATGAAAAATAAAACTTTGTTGTTGGAATTTCAATTCTCATAGAAATTTTCTTAGCAAATACTTGTCTATTAATTAACAGCTTCGTTCGGAATTTACGCTTTTCTTTCTAATGTCTGTTTTACAGGTGTTTCTATCCTCCAATTCGTTCATATAATTTTAATACACTGAAAAAAAAACATGTAAATACATAATTATTTAATGAGATTTATTAGATAAACATTATCTACAGTATAAAAAGTATATAATCAATTAGATAAAAATGAATTCAGTATCTAATGAGGAATAATAAAAAATGTGTTTAGGAAATGTAAAACAAAGTAGATCAATGCCAAGCACGGTCAGACAATTTAGTTTTTATATATTAAGACGAACTTCGAAACCATATTTTTAATTTTTTCTTTAGACTTTGAAAGATTGTCAACTATTCGAGTTTTAAGGAACCAATATAGTTAAGACAGTAAATTAATAATTCATAATTATGATAGATTTTCAGTTTTGAAGGATTCAAATTTTAAAATTAGGTAAAAAACTTTTTTTTATCTCCAAAACCTCTTGAGTAATGTTAATCAGTGTATGTGAGTGCGCTATTGTTTATGTTACGCAGTTTCATGCACAGCATATATTTTTAAAAAATGGGAACTGCAAAAAGTTTTATGTCTATTTGACATCTTTTTCATAGGAATCATTAGATTTTGAGCATCAAGCGATCTAATTTATAGTAAATTTTTCAATTTTTGGTTTTTTAAAAAATAAACTTATTGTCCTATCTAAACTTTTATAGTTTATTTCAATTACCACCAGTTTTATTTTATTTTTTACGGTAAATCATTTATTTCTAATGTATAATTATATTTAAAGTTTTCCTCATGACCATGAAATATTCCTTTAAGTATAATAATATTTTATAATTTATATTTCATTATACAATATTAAAAAATATAATAATTCGAATAAACAAGCCAACGTCAATGAACTTGCTGCTAACAAAACTATTAATTAATTTCATCAAACAATTACAATTCGACCAATAATTTAAGTTCTAAGAATAAAATAAAATTTTATTTACATTAAAACACATGCGCTTAAAAAAAGAAGAAGTTTAAATGAAAGTGATAAGCCATTCAAGGCTGTACTTAATACTTTGTAAAGAAAGAGAGTTTGTCAAAGAAGACTATAATGAAGTACAAAGAAGAAGAAGAAGAAAAAAAGAGAGTTGCTACCGGTTGAGAAACATTGCATCGGTGCTCCGTTATTTACTGAAAAGTGTGAGCATAAACATTATAAACGCTCCTCGTTACGATAATGCTAATACCTAAAAGTATAACTGATGCACACACATACACACACATAGATTAACGCGCAACAAAAGAGATAGTCGATATTCTCTGACAAGGCGCGAAGCCATTCGATTTATCTTTTGTATTAGAACGATGGAGCTAGCTAATCCGACAGAGTTAAGAGCTTTTAATACCATTACGTTACGGTTTGCTTGTTAAAAGTCATTACATAATGACACTTTCATTGTTTAGCCTTCTTATATATATAGTTTGTATTTTAAATTTTTCTCCGCAAGAGAAAGAAGGAAAGGGATAGGAAGCGCTTCGATAAAGAAAATTAAAACATTGAAGATAAACACGTATAGAATTATATCATAAGTGCTTTAATACTGGTAATTGAGCTCTTGTTACGCATTATGCCTATACGCCACGGAGAAAGAAAGATGCAAAAATTGCATCGTGTGCGTGATGTATTGAGACATTTGCGCAGATAAAATTTAATTGATTTTTCATTTGTTTTTAAAAATTGCTTACTTTGTACTAATTGTAAACAATCATTACTTAAGCTTGTTTTCTTTTTTAAGTTTGATTTTTGCAATAGTGACATAAGAGCCGATCTATTTATACGAAGAATTACCGTTCAATGATTATCATATACTTTCGTGAGCATTTATTATCACTTTTTACATAAGAATTAATACAACGATAATGAAAGATCATCAGGTACTAAAACAATGTAACTAAGTCAACAGAAATTTATATTTGTTAGCTTCTAAGAATGAAATTTCAAAAATTATTCTGTAATGCATGTTGTGGAATCAAATGAGAAAACAAATTAGTTTATTTATAAACGTATTGTTTTTTAGAAAAATAATTAATTCAAGTTATTTCGAAGCGCATGTTATTAATCATGGTTATTCAATATAAATATAGAATTTGGTAATCACCATTAGTCTTATGTAGAAATTATTCCAAGGTACTTTAGATATTTATAAAACTGTACATAAAAGCAATGAATTTAATACAATCGATGAACAAAAAGATTTTGTGTATCAAAGAGATCTAGAAAAATACCGTACGATAGTTACGTTTGATATGTCGCAGTTATTTTGGCATAAAAAATTATTAGGAATATTTTCTTTTTTAATTTTTTAAGGTAATTGGCACTTTTTATTATTTCTGATGATGAAGAAAAAGAGCGTTCTGAGGAAGAATTACAAAAATTTGACATCTTATAGTTCCAAAATATATGATTTGCAAGGGGATACCTAACTTGTTAAGAAGCTATTGGATCCCTCAATTCTTTCTTAATTCAAAATGTTTTTCAAAAAAACTAGTTACCATTGCTAGAAATAAAGAGTTATTCGTATCTTGTATAATAAAAAGCTATATTTTCTTTGATGAGAATGAATTAATTTTATCACTTATTGTTTTCAAGGAAACTTTGACAAAGTTAAATATCGTATATATTCCTTGCCCCAACTTGTAATTTTGTAAATTTGTCAAACTTATGATAAAATTTTTAAAAATTACATTTTTATAAAATAGAATTATACTTATAATTCGACGTTTAATAAAATGCATTCTGATTTTTTTGGAGAAAAAATAATGCATGAAAATTTTCTTGTAATAAAAGAACCAAACTAAAGCCATTGATTTAGAATGAAGTTTAAATAGAAAAAATTATAATTTTGAAAAACATTATTGTTTGCGTCACCCATATTATTGAAAATTCTAATCTTTGACCGACATAGCAGATTTTTCAGAAAATCCATAAAACTTGTTGCTTTTTTCGCTTGTTTTATTTTTTTATGTGCGGTACTATTATTAAATTACAATTTTAATACAGATTAAAAAAAGACAAAACCGAATATTTAAATTTCCCATAAAAAAATACAATGACACATTTTGATGATTTTAATATTGAAAATTCAATTAATGTTGAATTATAACATAATCAAACCTGTAATTTTCAGCTATGAGAGTTCTCACTTTACTTAATAGAAATGTTATTTTAATGATTCACAAGCTAATTATTGGTAAATTTTTATGTGGATTGATGATATCAAAATTAAAAGTTTTTTAAATTAAACATTGATACTCTTATTAATAGATTGCTTCAGTTAAATGACTCAAAAATCTATTAAAGTTTTATGATATAGTTAAATTATCAATTAATTGATAATTATAAAGAAACTTTAGAAAAGTTCGGTATGATAACCATGTATAGACACATACGCGCATGTATGTGCGTGCGCTTAAAAAAACTTGAAAAAAAGTAAATCTTTATAGCTTATTAATCTTTTCAAAAAAATCTAAGAGATAAAAATAACATTAAATATCTTCATTATATCACCAAACAGACATCTGTCAAAATTTCATTAAAATCTTTTATTCGTGACCCATGGGTTGGCCTTGTAAATTAAAAGTCAAGCAGATTATAAAAATTGTTTTTCAACCATTTTTTTGAAAATTCAAAATGATTAATCAGTACAGAATATTAAACAAATAGTTTTTATTCAAAGCAGTTCTACATTATAAAAAAAAATATTTTAAAAATTATTTTGTTATTTGTAAAATCAAAAAGTAAAACTGCCCAATCAAAATGGATCATCTTATTTCAGTATGAGAATAAAGTGATTTAAAATATATATTTTTCAATTAACATAATTGTTATGATGCAAATTTATTAAACCCGTTTTTTTCTTAATGTAAAATCAAACACAAAGCGAGTGATATCATATCCAATAATCTCAATTTTTTTTCAATTTTAGTTTTTCTGAACTTAAGGAAGTTTAAGCGCTTGGTATCGCTTCTGATCAAGGCCTCACAAAAATAATAAAACATTCCAATTGAAAATTCGTGTTTTAAAATGTTACATGAAAGAGCTTTTATTTGAATTTGTCATTTTGGGTTTAAATTATTATATGAAAATCTAGACATCCTACTTTGGTTAATTTTAACACAAACTTTGTATTTTATTTGGATGATACGTGGGTTTTTAAATTACTCAAAATTTATTAAAGTATACATTTGAATTTTTAATTATATTTCATTAACTATACGAAAACACTAATTATTCAAATTTATCGGTGTTTTAATTGCATCAAATTCTAATTAATTTTTTAAATATTGTGTTTATAGTCTTGTTAAAAAGACATGTGTTTTTTTATTGATTTAAATGTTTTAATATAAAATCTATGATTTAATTTTTGGTTAATGAAGAGTTATATTTATTACCAAATTATGAGCATACTCGCTAGACTCTTCATATTAAATTTTCAAATTTTTCCAATTTTTTTTTCAATTAAATCGATGATTATTAAAAAAATAACTCTGAAAGAATTTTTTTTTAATACTTTTTTTTAATTTTAAGCCTCCTTAAAATCTAAGATTAAATATTTTCCATCGATACAATTATGGGTGTCTTCCTTTGCAATTTTTTTTAATTTTACAAATTACAAAATTTAGTGAAAAGTGCTACATTGTATATGCAAATATTTTCCATAAAAATCTAACATTCGCCAAATTTTAAGAATTGAAGAAATTTAAGCAAACAAATTGACATTAAGACCAAAACGAAAATTCAATATAATCCTCAGGAAAAATAAAAATGAAAGTTAAGAAAATTTTTTACATATGTTGGAAATAATATCACTTTCCCATTTACAAATCTTAATATAATTTTTAAAGTATTTTTTTTTGTACAATTTTGAAGTTTCAAATAAAAATTATTTTGATATTTTAACAATCGAATAATTGCATTAAAAATTCAAAAGCATTAATTTCAAAACAGTTTTTGATAAAAGCTCTTTAGTCAAAACAACTTTTAATATTCATATCACGTTTTTTTTATATAGTTTCTAAAAATAGCAGATTTTAAGATTAATCATGTATTCAAAATATATTTATTATACGAATAGTGCATTGTTCTCTATAAAAGTTAAAGATATGTCACTTTTAATGATAACATTAAAAAAGCTATTAGCAAAATTTAAATTTATAATATCTTAATGCGACTTCATTCTTTTCTTTTGTGAAATTTCTGTGACACCTTAAACGTCAACTCAAAATCTTTCATGTATTTACAGTAATGAGAAAAATTATATATTTTCTCAGTCTTCAATACACATCTTTTTGGTCGGATTAAAAGAAAAAATTATTTTCATTGCTAAAATGAGCTTTCACTTTTAAAACGAAAAATTAAATAATTATTATACTTAAACATATCTTTCTATAGCCTTTTCTTTACAACTCTTTTATCAATGCAAACAAAATTTCTTGTATATTAAGTTAACAAACGTATCTTAAAGTTTTAACGCTGCGATAATTTATATATTATTTCAATCTGCACTTATTTGAGAACAACAAAAAGAAATCTTAATGCGACATATGAATCGATGACTCGAGCTCGCACACACAAGCCCATGAAAGTTGCCGATTCATTTCGCAAAAATATTGACCTCCTTAAAATTGGGCTTGAGTAAATCTCGAAAAAGAAAGTCTGCATATTCAAAAAGAAAAAAATCATTTTTTTCTCAACATATATACCTACACAACAAAAAATTTAATCTGTCAAAAAAAAAGTATACCCACCCGCTTACAGAAAAAGTTATAAGTAGACACATATGACTATATCGAAAGTGTAAATACAACAAGAAAAAAAATTAAAGATCTTTGCGAAGAAAAATCGCGCGTACGCTAAAGTATCTTTTTTATCTTCTAAAATAAAGATAAAATGCAAATAAGGAAAAAGTTAAAACAAAGAGCGGAGAAAGGAATAACTATATAAACTTGCGTGACAAACTTCATGTTTAGTTAATGAAAAAAAAAGAAAGAAAGAAGAGTTAACCAGTAACCCATAAGCATAAAAACATATATGAAACAAGAATCATTAGTTGTTTATTTATTTATTTTTTCCATTCTTTCATCTTTCTCTTCATCAACTTCTCTGGCACATATATACGCTTGGCTTGGCCGGAGAAAGTGCAAAAAATGACAATTGCTCTGCGGCGTGCCAAGTCAGTGGTCGCAACATTCGAGAAGCCAAGTGCGCGAGTTACGTCAGGCAATACATACAGTCTACAGTCTATACATACGTACATACATACACATACTAAAAGAAAAAAAAACGAACTTCGACTATATACGTGTATATACTTCTACGTGCCTCGAAAGTCAATCCTTCCAAGTCATCGGATCGTAAACGAGGTGCACGATGTGCGTATGTGCATCCAACTAATAGTCGGCCAGTGACATCAACGAGAGGATAGCAAAGTATCTCTCGTGCTTTGTTAACTTGCTCGTAGCAATTATATACGATGAAACTACTGCTTTAATATTTGTCTTTTTTTTATGTAGCTCTCATACGTTCCTTCTTCAAATTTCGGAATCCTTAGAAAGTTGTCTTTTTTATAGTCTATGTCACTATATTATAAGCTGCCTTTTTTTTACTCAAAAAAAATTCTATTTTTCACGAAAGTTATTGCCAGTTGCGCAAGAGCCGCGCGAATATATATAAATATATATTGTACATATATTTTCAAAGGCGCGGGCTCTTTATTAGGCTGCGTAACTATTACAATTGAAAGTGCGGAAGTTGAGAATATATAGTCTCGAATGCTGCAGCTTATAACGCAAGGAGAAGCTATTAAGGATAAGAGCTATTCGTGAGCTCCACTTTTTCCTTGCATACATATACTTTAGTCATTGACAGCTCGTCTATATAAGTATAATTTTAATCAGTTTTGTCCATATAATACACGCTATATCGATTTACAATTTTATACAGTTTTTTTTTTCATCTTACTTCATTTGATCTTGCGTTAGATACGTTTAGAAAACAATTATTATTTTAAATTAATAGTTGCTTCGGAACTTTCAAATCATAAAGAAAATATACGCGTCATAATTATATAAAACAACTCGGAACTAATTATCGTAAACATTCTCTTGACTTTGAATATTTCGAAACGTTTTATGGAAAATTCAAAGATTTTTGGTTTTTTTTTTTAACTTTTATCAGTTTTGCAAATAAATATTTATCTGCTCCAGCTTGTAAATTCATCGAAATAACTAAACAAATATCAGAAGAAAAATATCCATATATAGCGTTAGAGAAATCAGTAGTAAATACTTGATTGTACAACATCTTTTTTATTATAACATTGAAAAAAAATTTTATTAGGTCAAGATAATCGCGTGTTATGGTAACGTCAAATAATTTCATTTTTATGATCGCTGTTATATAAAATCATGAAAATCTTATTTAAATTAATGCATTTTCATTGTAAAACATATTAGTTTATGAGGAAAATTATGATTTAACATATTGTAATGCGAAATTTTCATATTTTAAAATTAAGCGTTGGAAATAATAACCGAAGACAGGAAGAATAAACGAAACAAATGTGCAAACATTTTTCTATTGGAAATGTAAAAGTTTTTTTAGGTCAGTTTCTAACATGGTTCAGTAAAAACTTTCTACGTGACTTTTTTTGTTAATATCGGTTATATAATGGGCGTGAAATTTCGTATTGGTCCGTAGACAAGCAGACTCCAAAAATTCTTTTTTTTTTTTCTTTATTTTTTCTCCGAACTTCGTTTGTCGTCGTCGTCTTACCAACTCAGTGAACTTGAAATTTAAAGTGAAAGTTTTAAATTTTCATTGAGATGTTTGTGAATGAGTGGACACTCTTACATCATTTTGGGTCTCAAAAGAAAGCAGGTGTTATTTAGCGAAGATAAAAAAGTAATACAAAGACAATTTCTTTTACTTTGATATTTTATCATTTTATTTTAATCTCAATATATCACATTTTAACGATCAGAAAGACATTTTTTTTAATAGTAGCAAGTGATTTTTCATTATCGTTTCAATCGAAATTTTTTTTAATAGAAAGCAAGATAAAATCATGTTGGAATGAAAAAACATTAGTTTTACTCAATCTAATAATTATTCTACATACGAATATTTTAAAAACACATAAACTCAAAGCTTTAGATAAGCAATAAAATAATATTTAAGATCAATTGAATATTAAAATTTAACTGCATAATTAATGTGATTCGGTAAATTTTTTAAAATGAAAACCGTATATTTCCATATTCAGTACACAAAACCAATGAACGATTACGTGACTTAAATAATTCAATTCTAATATTATAAATAATCGATCTATAAGTGGAATTACATTGACCTATAATTAATTATAATCATTGATCAGAGTTATCGAATAAAGAAAAAAAGGAATTATCTAAGAAGTACTTTATTAAGTAATAAATTTGTCAAAGTAGTGTCATGAAAGAATGTCGCCAATGTTTTCTTCAGGCGTCGTCTTGCTATTCTTTTTTCTTCTCTTTTTTTGTTTTGTCATTGTGTTTGAAAAAACCGTTGTTTAGCTACTCACGAGTTACCGTGCTTCCATTCAGACACAATGTGTATAAAAAAAATTAATTTTTTTTTTAATGAAAAAATAATTTTTTTATTAATTTATGCACTTGAAATGTTAATTAACTTTTAGCCAGGTAGTATAGAAAGTAGTTTACGATGTTTTTTTTATTAGATTTCAATGTTACCTTATTTTCATTAATTAATTTTAAAACTTAATATTAATTGAAAATAAAAAGTTTGATTAAAAATCCGGAAGCATTACAGACACGCCTACGGAACTGATATAAGCAATAGCGTATACCATTTAGATTTTGACTGAAACTGATTACGTATTTTATTATTTACCCACAGAATCTTATATAAGTAAATAATTTTAAAAATAATTTCTGGTACGCTTATGCGAACAATTGAATAGTGTTAATTTTTTTGTAACATTGTTACGTTAAACAATTAACGTCAGAGTTTGATATAAAATATTATAAATTTAAGATTTTAATTTTTTTTCCTACAAAATCCATTCGTAAAGTAAGTCGTAAATACACCTACATTATGCAGTAAAAGTAAGACAAATCATAGATAGCCCTTGGCATGTGTGTTTAACATTTCTAAGTTATGTAATATATACCAATATGTTGTGAAAAGAAAAACACCTGAAAATTTTAAAATGTCACAATACAACTAATCATTGACATTTAAATTATTTAAAAATTGAACTATTAAATGAAATTGAATAAAAATCCAATAATTCACTTAAAACCCGAAATATTCTTATTTATTATTACTTAAGATTATAAAAAAATTTAAGAGCATCAGAGAAATTTAGTGAATATTTAATATTACGAAGTTACACCGATACCTATAATTTTTATTTTTATTAGCTAGTTATGTTATCGACACATTTCGTCGTTTACTATGTAAATAAGAAGTAGGGAAAATCTTTGGAAATCTCAACTCGCGGTACTTATTCTATTAATTAATTTTAGTAGAACATTTCAATAAGTTTTAAAATCAGATTATAATTTGCATAATATTTGTTTTGTTGATTTTTTAACCTTAATTTATTTCGCGTTTGTAATATTATGTCATATTTAGTGCTCTACATTTCAATAAATTTAAATTCATAGAAACATAATGTACACATTTATAAATTTCTTCCTAAATAAATATCTTGAAATTAATATTCATCAATGCAATATACAACCAACAAAGGTTTATTACATTATCAATAAATTTAAAGTAAAATTACTATGCATTTATCTTGTTTCTTAAAAATAAACATACACGAATATTGCAAAATTCATTCTATTTAAACTTTGTTAATATCTATTAATAATAACGCTCATTAAAACAAAATTTTAAAAAAATTTGTAAATATTGAGAAATATAATCATATCCATCAATATTGCATGTATAATATTTATTGAAAAATATCAAATTGTTCGTATACCGCTACTTCATTACACAACGTTTCGAACAGCACTCGAGTTTCTAAAACTTAGATGTATTTGTTTTCGCTTCAATTGTTCCTACGCTCACTTTGACCTAGTTTTTTGATACATAGATAATCTCAAACAAAACGTACTTGTACTTATAAACGTTCTAATTTGGTTAACAGTCATAAAAATTTCAAATCTGCAATCATATGAAAATTAAAAAAAAAAATTATTTATTTATAAACTGTAACGATTTAATAAATCAAAATAAAAAAGCTAATCAATATTTTTTATCACAAATGTCCATCACAATGACGAATAAGCCCAATAAACGAAATCAACATTCTATAGTAGATAGCGTACTTATTATTATTTTTCTCACAGCATTTCATAAGATATTAAAAACCTTGTTCTTAAACACGAATTAGTACAGTCGGACATCAATTTACAACAACAAAAAAAAAACTAAAAGAAACATTTACAGTCTAAAAAGCTAATCTAATCGCTAACGCTTTTCAAAAGAGCGTATAGAGAAAGAATCAATCACGCATCCATAGGTATTTATCAAATTATCCTATGGCATGCGTCCTTCAACTGAAACGGCAATGACGGCTATGCCGTTTACGCAACGTACCCTGTCCTGATCTTGTATATATACATAAACGCGTGTGTATATATAAGTAGATGCGGGCGAGTAAAGAAAGAAAAATAAAATAACTTGCTGACCTGACGAAATCAACTATTACTATTACTATACTATATATGAGTTTTGTAGTTAATT
The DNA here is from genome assembly GCA_017163975.1 of Anastatus disparis. Classification (NCBI taxonomy): domain Eukaryota; kingdom Metazoa; phylum Arthropoda; class Insecta; order Hymenoptera; family Eupelmidae; genus Anastatus; species Anastatus disparis. Next base: position 2,563,532 of record JAFFSR010000292.1, on the reverse strand, counting down.
TTATGTTAACTTTTTTACTTTAAACGTTCAATTGCTTGTGTATAATTGGAGGACATACACGCGTGCATTTATATTGCTCGGTGGATGCGATACTATGAAATTTATGAATCTCACAAGTGAATCATTCTTACGCTATGCAAAATCGTTAACTTCTTCTTCTTCTTCTGCTTGCGATACGTGATTTTTATACATGCATGTATACATAGACCGAGTATGATGAGTACGTGAGGCCTATATATACATGATGTATGTGCAAGTTTAATGTTACTGGGTATATATTCATGAAACTATGCTCAATCAACGATAATTAGTCTTTCGGAAGATGAGAAATTTTTATTTTATCACCGAGATGTCACAATGTTATGTGTTTGGAAATTATTTTTATGAGTTCGTTTACTTAGTATTTTTTATGCATAAAACGTTAAAAGTGTACTCGTATTTAAATTTTAAATTAAACAGTTAAAGCCATGAAAGTTTTTATATTTAGATTTGATTTTAATGTCATTTTTATTACACGAAAAATTTTTTTTACTTCACATAGTATTTGGTTAACTGAAAATTTTTGTTTAAAGGACTTTTTATTTTGTTTAATCTTGATTGTACACATTTCCTATTATTTAATAATTACACATTTTCTATTACTTTTATGAACGTACCAACTATTATTTAAGAAATACTAATTATAAGGTTAAATAAATTAATTTTACTGTATATAATTAAACGATCATTATTGCAGATATTTATACTACTGTTTTTATTGTGTACCAAGTTGATCCAACACTGAACATCGATTACTAAAGAAATTTTAATCTTAAATTAATTATAAATATTTTCTAAATTTTGTAGAAAGAGATCACATACACTTAAATGTATATAATCTCAAGATATAAGATTGCTCATTAGTTTAAGCCGAAATTGAAAAAATCCATTAGAATCGTAATAAAAAATATGAAAAAATAATCAGCATGTATTCTTTTTTCTTCAATTAGAAAGCTTTATCAACGGAGATATAACAAGTTGAAATATCGCATGATGTCACAATTGTACATTTGCAGTATGCATGTAATATATATCTATATTTTGAACAATCGTGACGTTACGCTATATTTTAACCTGATATATCTTTGTTAATAAACAATCAATTAAACAAAAAAAATTTTCAATTATTTTTACTAATTCATTCTTACGGAACTAATAAATTTGTACGAACTAAATCCTAATCTCAAACTGGTATCGTTATACGCACAATGTATTGATATATTCATATTACAAATAATGTGAAAAATAGAATAAAATAAATAAAATACATGTGATTGAGATTTTCATCTGATTATAATATATCCTGTAAGTTGTAATAGAAAACATAACAGCTTTGAATAATTTTATTACCCAAAACGATTTAGCAATGTACGGATAAACGCTGTTGCTTTTGTCAAATACTACTTCCTATAAAATAAGCTCTACGTTATCTTGATTTGAATAAATTTAAATTGTGCTCGGACTTGGTCCAGTTTCAAATCCAGTTAAAAAACCTAAAATAGAAAGTCAAATAATACAAGGATGATATTGTCAATTCTAAGTAAAATTATTTTCTATCTAAACATTTTCATCCGTTTATTTTGTTTTTTTTCTTCTTTATTTTATAACTCCTTTAATACTATATTTCAATATTATTTTCATAAAGTTGATAATTATTTTAATAAGCAACCCATCAATTCAATTATGATTTTTGACAATTTATCAAAGATATCTATTGTTAGAAATTCTGCTTATATTAGTATTTTAAACAGCCGGCTAAGGTCATTTGTGATTTTGTTGATTGGTTGTAATGAGTCAATCGTAATGTCTATTTCAAACAACTTTTCAGGCATTAACTTGATCGTGCTCATTAGATTTTCATATTTAATATTACATTAATGCTTTCGTAAGAACGTATTTACTATTCAACGTATTATAATTATTGATAATATTATTACAAAATATATATTGAAAATTAGATAATGAAATTATGTTAAATAATTGATTTTACTGGTTTACAAATCAAACTAACCTTGACAGTTTCGTTTTTCTTTACTTAATTTTTAATTATTTTTACTTTGATAATGAGAAACTGGATATTCCTATGAGAAAATGATTATAATATAAAATTTTAATCAAATAATACTATTTTGATCAGTGAAAACATTCTCTGAAAAAAAAAATATACAATGCATTAGGTATATCAAATAAATATATAAACAAAAAAGAAATTACTTGAATTAACTTTGCAACATAAGATATAATCTTGTGAATTATATAATAAATAAACAATACCCAAATCTCGTTTTATACTAAGATTTTGAAAGAAGTTAATGTTTTAATCTCATTTTTCAAAGATTTAGTTTTACATGATAAATAGTTTTATGTAATGACAGTATCGTATTCACAATATCTTTAAATTAAAAATTTTAAGTTTACTATAATCTAAAATAAATTATTTTATTTTTTATGTTCATAACATTTATTTTTGATATTATATCTATGCTTTTTGAAAGCAATGCTTAAAAAAACACGTTTAACTAAGGCTAACTAAAAAGAAAATATCTATCTCGAGCAAAAAAAATTACCGTGCGATATTTGAATTTCTGCGAACAATATCAAGAGCAAAAAACATATATTTAAAAAAAATCAATATACAGTAGTGCAAATATTGCAGCAACTCAAGGCACAAATGATTATACAAATTTAACTAGCATAACAAATTTTCTCACGCTATATACCCAGCAAAATTCAATTAGAAAGTGTAAAAAAAAATGACGAACGAGCATGTATATCTTTTTTTATTTCATATATATGTATATATGTATAATTTATAATACATGTACATTATACAGAGAAAGAGAGAGACTATGTAGCTGCGATGTTGAAAGGCTTTTACAATCGCGATTTCCTCGTGCACGAACGCGTGCAAAAGGTCGCGAAACAAAATCCGCCGCGAGCGGATTAAGTCAAACGGTTCTTTTTTAATAATTGTCCCTATACAAAGTAGAAGGAAAAGAGGAAAGTCCAATTAATTATCTTTGCCATATATACCATTAGTCAGGTGTGCTTCTATCACTTTTTAAACGTTTAAATTTCAATGACTCCTATACAAGTTTTACCATCTTACTCGTTTACTTTATCATGCTTAAACTCGCTCTTTTTTTTCAATCGCGAGAACCTTATTTCTTTTTTGTTTTTACTTTTAACTTCGCTTGCGAAAAGTCTCTAACTCGAGTTAAACGCTCTTGAGGATTTTTAAAGATTTGTTATATATATATAAGTTTATAAGAGAATGTTCGAGGTCTTTGAACGTTGAGTTTGTTTTAAAATTAAATTCGCGTTCGATTGTAAAATTATTTGTGTCTGGATATAATAAAGCTCTACAATGTTTTAATATACGAGTAATGGAGTATCATTATAAAATATTTTGTTATCGTGATCAATAATTCATGAGGAAATTTCTTTGTAAGAAAATAAAAAAAAGTTTTTTTATATTTCACATTATTTATGTCGATTGTATCAAATGCATGATGTATTTGAAGTCAAATTTCATTTTTTAAATGATGATAGTACCTCACTTTATGCATACATTCATAAATGAAAATATTCAACAATGACTATTCATTTAAATTCAAGAAATTATTTATGCTTACACATTTAAATGAATATATTTATCAAAATATGTTGCATTGAACAGAAAAAAATTTATCAATGCAGTTAAAATATAAATTATAAAGTTTAAATAAAATTATTAGATAAATATTACCATATGTAAATGTTGAAATAAATTGAAATTTTAAAATGTACCGGAAAGCATGATACTTTCAAAATGTAAATGTTTATAAAGTAAAGATTACTAGGAAAAGGTATATACGATCGAAAATCCAGGAAGACGTATGACAGCTAAATGTAATCAGTAGTAAAAGCCGGCCTATCGAACGGTCTTTTTCTAATGATGATGTATGTATCGGGTATTTGGATTAGTTGTAACGATAACGTGAATTTTCTATGCTTATTTTTTTTCAAATTATGCATGAAAGTCATGTGTACATTTGAAAAAAATGACAATAATTTTAAAAATAATTACAAATTTTTATTGATCAATAAAAAACTTGAAATCCTGAAATCGATGTTAAATAATTAATGTGTCTTGTAGAAATCACATTAATTTTTACCGTTCTTTTAACAAAATTTTTCTGAAATCCTTCAAAATTCCCAAGATGACATTTATTATAATTTAGCATAAAAATTGATATTCTTTTGTTTCGTTAGAATATTATAAAATGATGCTATCATTCAGCATTATTCAAATCAAAGGTTACAAACAACTCCAACCTTATAGCTATAACGAAATATAAAATTAATATAATATTGGAATGTAATATTATTAAAAATTTTAAGATAATTGCAACTCTGTTTAAAAAATTTGTAATTTATAAATATTTATGGCATTGTATTTTTAATAAAACTTTCTTTTAAAATTGAATTTAAAAATAAATTTTTAGTAAATCTTTAATTATACATATAATTTTCTCTATTGTTCATTCTTTTCTCGTACAATATGATAAAAATCGTGATAGCTCGAAGGTGTAGACAGATATGTAACACTTTTATTCAAGTTTATAATGACATTGAATGCAGTAATTAAAAGAGTAGCAAGTGTCAATTAATTTGATTCTATTCTCAAATCTAACACATAATGTTAACTTAACAAATGAATTTAATTAATTCCCAGATAGATAAGAGCATCCAATTAAACAAAAAAGAAAAAAACGTCTCAATTGAAAACGAGAATTGTATCAAATACATTTAGTTTCTATTCTAAGAACGAAGTTCAAATCATGTGCACGTCTTATTTTACACATTTCACGGATTAGAAATTATTCTCACAATTATGTATATATGCATGGATCTTCTTCTTCTTTTTTTTTCTTTTTACATTACATAATTATATAGCTTTCAACAATAAATTATCAGTGAAATTGTATTTAAATTATTTTCAACATTAACATAATTTTGCGGATCCCGAAAATAACACCATAGCCAATTATCATTTGAAGAATTTTCAAATATTTATGAGTTAGGAAATAATTTTTTGATTCTTTAATATAATTTATTTATGCAATTCAATCTGTTACGTTAACAATTGTTTATTTGAATAAAATATTTAACGACCTATTCATTTATTAGTTACTTTTTGTGTAACAATAGTTAAGTCAATGATTTATTTTCCTTAAATAACGCACATTTCACCCAAGCCTACAAATGTTATTATTATGTATTTGTCCGATGGAATCTAAAAATCTTCTTCAAAATACATAAAAAAAAGATTGCAACCGTCATTTTTTCACAAAGCATAAATACTTTTACATCATTAAAATGAAATAAGAAAAGTAAAAAAAAATTGAAAATAACTGGGAATGTATTTTTCCCAACAGATATATAAGAATTATCGAATGCTTTAGTAAATCGCACAAAGAACAAAAGTCGTTGGCCTTTATAACTTGTTGAGCCTTAGCAAATAGTCGGAGAATAAAGATTCTTTTAACGACTTAGCGAAAGTCATATATACATATACCAGCACGTAAGATTGTACAACTAAACATCAAGTTTTCAATGTAACTAACATTCCTGGCAGGCGTGCACGAACGAATCTTCCCGAAGATGAATTACATATTTTGTATAGCCAAAGAAATAACAAAAAAAAAAACAGTAAGAAGAAGCACTACTGCATAAGACTTTCTTGGACTTATACACATCCAACTTTGTTGCTTCTCACGACTTTGTGTATATACATATAGATATAGTTAACTTGTCTGTGCACTCACGTTTCTTCATGTACATGAAGCTTCCTTCTGGGCAACTTTTAATATATATATATACGAAATTTAAAAAAATAACTGCATGGGAAGAAAAATACCCTCTATTCAGACATTGCACTGGTCGTTTAACTGACACGTTAAGTAAATCTATTCATATTTCAAAAAAGTTGCATATAAAACACGTATGTGGTACATATAAAAGCTTTTTTTTTGTATACACATAGAAATTACAATGCATCTCGAGTACATCGTGATTTTCAAAGTCGAGAGTATTCCTTTTTTTGTGCTTTAAAATGTCAAGACAATGGAAAAGAGAAAAAAAAGAGAAGAAGTTATGTATATCGATGCAGGAATGCGCGCTTTTAGGATCGTCGAGACGAGACGTTTGGAATGCATTTTTTTTATCAATTGAAATTTCAGTAAGCACTCTTGGCATAATGCTATAAAAATACGAAGATGCTAACATGAATTGTAGACATATTTACTCTGAATATATGTATATTTATTCATAAAAATTTTAATTATAGACGATGACAGTAAAATTTGCTGACTTAATTTATACTTAAACAGTATTTTGCTATTCCAAACATTTATTAAAGAATCGCTCAATTGAGGAGTAGGCGGAATTAATTGACTTTTTTTAATATTAATGAAGATTATTATTAAATATTATTAAATTTTAACATTCATAATAATGTTAAACATTAAATAGCAACCTTTTTTTACAATGCCTTATCTAATATTCAGTAATTGGCAATGAAATCTTAAATGAATTCTTTAATAGTGATTTTAAAAATTATCTAATACTATAATTAGCACTAAGATTATATTCTAATGATTATTTTATATATCTTTCAAAATTTACATCATTTATTGTCATTAGTTACGGTGTTAATTTTGCCTTTGGGTGTAGGAAAACCATAAGTTTAATATTTTTAATTTATGCAAATTTAACTTTAACGAAAGTTTAAAAAAAAAAAATTAATCATGTATTATTTTATGTATCCATAAATATATATATATATATATATATATATATGTTACTTTCTACATCGAACCTTACAGCTGATTTAATGTATGGTGCTGAGACTAAAATGTCTTGGATCATTTAAAATGTTAATGGATTTAAATATTTATTTATGACATTTTTGACAAGTTTCAATTTTTTTTTTCCTTGATTTCTGATATTCAAGCGCCAATATTTTCCATTTTTTCAATTCAATATTATAATATAATCAAATTAATTTTAAAAAACAATGTGTTGTCATTCAATATCAATATTATAAATAGAAATTATTTTTATTTCATATTTTGATGTCTTCAGTAAAAAATAGTTTAACTATTTTATAATAATTTTACAATTCTTAAGTAATATATTTTTTTTAAATTATAACATAAATTTAAAAAATAATAAATCTTTATTTAATATGATGAAAGCTAACATTTCTTTTTAATGTAAATATATATTTTAATTTTTATAAGTAAATATTTTGAAAGGTTATCAACGTAGTACATTTTTTACATTTAAATGTTACGTCAGCGTATGTAGTTCAAATGCTCTAACATTTAAAAATTATAATAATAGACCGTATAATATTTAGCGCAATAATTTTTAACTAGCTATAAATTACGTGAACTACTGTCATCATCGTTTCACATGCGGGTATATATGTATGTAAATTTTCTCGTTGCAAAATTTACTTCAACCATTATCTGAATTTTCGCAAACGCTACACATGTAAATATACACAAAAATAAAGCATTGAAATTTTAAAATTAAAAGGACAAAAACAGTATCGAGAAATTAAGATCTTTGTCTGTCGAAATAAGAAGAGAGAAATGAAAAAAAAAGTAAAATAATATAAATTTACCAAAAGTAACAGTGAGCAGTAAACTTCATCAAAGCTCGGCAAGTATAAGGTCTTTTAGCCAAGATTAGATAGCAATTATACAAAAACACACCAAGTATCAGGATCCGCAAACGGCAGTAGCTTTAAACAAAAAAGCAAAGAAAATTTTTAAATTAACAAAAAAAATCGCGAAAACAAAAAAAAATCACAAATTACGTGAAAGCTCAAAAAGCATACATTAAATAATTCCGATATATATTTCGCGTGTACACTATTTCTTCGCGACCAGAATCGAACTTTCACGCTCCTTTTAAAAAAAAGCTATACAGATATATACCCGCACTACATATAATACACGGCGTGTTGGCACGACAGCCCAAAAGAAACTGAAAGTGCCGCTCTTCCTTAGGAGCGTTTCGAGCCGGCTCTCCTCTCTGACGGAACGGCGCGCGTATAATACAAAAAGCGCCGTTTGCACACGAGCGCCCCGCAGCATAATTAACGGGACAGAGAACTGCCAAAGATATATAGTAAAATACATATAGAACGCCCGTTAACTTTGATGCGACAATCACTTATGCACACCTTTAATTTATTTTTTTATTCCTTTTTTTAGGCATTCCAAAAACGCCCTATCGTTTATATATCCCAAGGCAATTGTTTTTATATTATCTGTTTTTTTTTTAATTTTATGTATTATAAGAGTTTGTTTTGATGGAGATGAGGTCGATTGTAAAGTGAAATAAGGATTATTTTTTTGGATGCTTTACGATAATAGATACTCAAGGATGAGATTTAAGCATTAAATTTATGATCTTCCAAAAATATAATGAGATGAAGTCTGTTGCAAGAGATGATAAAGCAAAGTAACTAATTTTCTTTTTACTTTCCAATATAAACAAACCAATTGAAAGATTATATTGGCCAATAAATTAAACATTATCAAAATTCATGTTTCTTTCAACAGAAGGAAGGCTAAAAATACAATTTGCTCATGTTAATTATAGTATACATATAAATATTAAAGTAATACTTACTACGTCAAAGTGTGCAAATGAATTATCACATTTTTATGGTCAATTTTTCTTTGGTGAAATGGAATCGAAAATACAAAATGCAATTCAAATGGAGATACCTTCAGAATTGAGTAATTACTTTTACACTTTATTTTTATAAATTTGCAGGGAAGATTAAGGGTGTTTCTAATCATGCTAGTGCAAGTAATCTTAATATTTTTTAATATTTCACATTTATTTTTCGTAAGTCAAAAAGCGTCAAAGAGTTTTAAAAAATTAGAATAAAAATTTATAAGAATCAAATATATAAGAATTTATTCTTATATATTTGATCAAATTTTGTAAATTTTAATGCATTTCAAAAGATAATCGCCAAAAAACTATGCAAAAAAAAAAAAAAAAAATTAATGCCACAACAAAATATTAAAAATATAATAATTTTTTTAGCTGTAAAATTAATATTATACACTATGATAAATGAAAAAATAAATTAAAATATAGATTATTTGGAATACTCTAATCTTTATTTCTTATTTATCTTTATTCATTTTATTTATTTATAGAAAAAAGATAAATTAAAAGATTTAAAAAGTCAAGTTCAAGTGCGTTCATAAAAATTATCACCAGTTTTTTAAAATTTATTTAACGTCGCTGTATTTGTTCTATCATTGTGATGTTAACTAGCGATGGAGCTCGTTTCAGTGTGTTTATGAACTTCAGCACATGCAACGTACAGTGGTGCTTGTATCAATCAACTGAGAGCGGGATTCGAACTCGGGACCCCGAGATTACGAATCCATCGCTCTTCTGACTCAGCCACTGAGAACCTATATTATAAACGAAATTGAAAATGAAAATAAAGTTTAGAGAAAAGAATGAAAACTTATTAAATATACTATGTTCAGTATATTTATAAATTATTACAGGTAAAAATTGAAAAATATGGAAAAAATGCAAAAATAAGATTAAAAAGTTAAATTGCTTCAAAAGGGCTGACTTACAATACTCTATACGAAACAAATATTAATATTTATATATTAAAGTGACAAAACGAAGATAATGAACCAACTAATGTTTCGAGAATATTATTGTTCGTGACTAATGCTAGTTTGCATTGTATACACTAACAGAAAACTTTTATAAGAATAAAAATAAAAAACGAATAAAAATCTAACTAATTTCTCCCTTGAGACACTAGCAGTATAATACAAAGAAAATTCTATTGTGAACAAAAGTAGTAAATGTTTTAATGTCATACGAGTTCACAAAAGGTGATAAAATTTACTAAGTGAGGTGTGTCACAGTACACTCCTCCACAGCAATGCAATAACAAGTTAAATTATCACGGTGGGTAGCGACACTTGCATCTCTTTTGCATAATGCAATAATGATGATTAAAAAGGACAATTCAAAGCTGAAAAGCAATTTTATTTTTATAACTCTTTTTGGTCAATTATCAGAGTTGCTGCTTTTAATTCATTAGATTTTCTTTTATCTTTTTGATTGTCTTTTTATTCGATTTTTCATCGATCACGTAGAAGTACCAATCATTGTTAAACGAATATATTTTTAATGCATTAATATTAATATATTATTATATTATTATTACAGAGCTAACAAAGAAATAGACACAGATATAAATTTCAGATACAATACAATAGCTGAAAAAATAATTATGCTCGGATTCGAATTTAATGAAAAAATAAGCTATAATTCAATAATTAAAAAATAAAAACGTGATAATATTATTAAAATATAAAAAGTTATGAAAAATTGCATTGAATTTTGTTCAATCATTCATCAAATTAATTTTTTTCTGACTTCAACTTAATAAACTCAAATAAATTCATTGGTATGTTTTACATCTTTTGCAAAAATTTATGATATCCACATTAAAAAATGTCTAATATGTGAAATATGATAAAGAAAATCTAATTCGTTAAGACGATATAATGCAACGAAAATTGTTATGCGTGCATATGTTTACTTATATGCCCACCCATACAGATACTCGTACTTCTACATACAGACACGCACGCATATCTGTGCAAAAAGTCATCTTGTAAATACCATTTTTTATAATTGGAAAAATTGAAAACGTAAGAATTAGTATAAAAAAAAGATTTTTAAACAAAAAAATCTATTAGTTGACATTATAAAGCATTATTCTTGAAAAAATCATGCACCGAAAATTCTAGAACGAGAAGAGGTCCCCATGTCGGAGTCACGGATTTCAATGAAAATTTACAAAATGATCCTTTGACCCAAGATATGAAAAACATGTCCTGGCGTTTTATCGAATTAGCTCTGAAGTCACAAATATAGCTTATCTAAATATAACAGACCCAAAAAACATGGATTAAATTCAATTTTTATAATTTTGTCAAGATATTTATTTAAGAGCTGTTTAAAATATCAATTGAAAGTACAAAAAGCAAGCTTTTGTTTAAGTCATTGTAAAAGTAAGATAAACATTGCTCGTTAAAAATTTAAATTTATTTTGATGGAAAAATTTTGCGTGATTTTTTATCTGTATCTTTTTATATAATTAAACATTCGTCTTTTATGAGGGCAAAAATAAGAGCTTACCTTTTATACTTTAAGTTGATTTTTTTAAATAAGTGTTCGGTTTTGTATCAGAGAAAAATGATTCTTCATTTTGCAGAATTCATCCAAATTCTTGACATGGAGGTGGAGATTATAATTATTAGTTAAAAGACAAAATGGCTTGAATAATAAATTTTCATTAAATTAAGAACAAGCATTTTTTTTATTGTTTTGGCATTTTTTGCAACGATTACTTTAATTTTCAGCGTGAAAAAACAAAAAAAATTTACTTATTACTAGGGAATGTAAAATACCGACAGTTTTCCAAATTATTGGTTCTTAATCCAAGATTTTGAAAAATATCTCTATATTACAATCTTCCATTTCCACTGATAAAAAGCCTAATATAGAAATATTTCTGAAATTTTTGAATAAAGATAAAAAATTTGGAAAACTGCTATGTTGGTAACTATGTAGAAATCATATACCCTATTACATTTCCTTAAAGAATAAATTGTTGATTTAAAATTAATGTCACCTAATAATTCACAATCAATCGTGATTTTTTTAGAAAAATTAGCATTATAATCATATTAAAATGATAATTACCTATATAATTATTATTCGAAATAATATGTAATTTAAATTATATGTAAAAATACTTAACATAATATAATTGAAATTATATGTAAAATTACTTAACATAATATAATTGAAATTATATGTAAAAATTATAAAAAAGAATATATTATAAGACAACGTCGTTAAAGAATTATCTTCAAATTTTAATTACAAATTCGAAAATTGTTCATTTGATATATAAATAAGATATAAATTTAAACCGTATCCAATAAAATTTTTCTGAGTCAAATCATATAAAAAGCTTAAATATTTTAAGCTTTATATTTGAGAAACTTTTTTTAGTACAAAATAAACAGAAAAAAAATTATGTTACAGCTTTTATATTACCCGTCGACTACTTTTGTACGACTCATAAATATATAAAGAAAATTTAGTATTCTTATGACAACAAGTATATTATGTATGTGTGCAGCGTAAACTTTAGCATGATCGATTTGATAAAAGCAATACCAAGCGTAGCTCTTATATTTAATCAATCTATGAATCAATAATCTTACCAAGATTATAAAAACAGATGCATTGTACTAATAATTTTGCATGCACTAATAACTTTAGCCATCATTGATTTGAAACAGTTTTTTTGTTAGTTTATGATAGGCTTATTAGATTAAACTAGTTCCTTTCAATTTAAGTATCTAGTGTTACTTATCTATATTTCTTGTAATTAGTATTATATCCAGGTGTAGAAATATGTTCAACATTTCCCCAGTATTCTTTGTTTCTAAATGCAGAAAGAAAAAATCTCTTTACATGCGCTTGTGGCAATTCAAGCGAATTAAAAAATTTTTATCACTCGAATAAAATCTATTCTGAATAGATTGCAAGAGATATATTTTTTTAAAATAAAAATCGTGCACAGAACAGCGTTTTTTATGTTTGATTTACAAACACAAATTTACGTTCAATAATAATTTTTATAATTTTATACAATTTCCTTTCAAATCTATCAATACGAAATTTAAGCAATTTTCAAGCAAATTACTTGCTGTGCATTTTACGTACCACATAGATGAAATCAAACTTGCTTTCCGCTCACAACCTCGTTCTTTTTTTTCCTTTCTTTTGCTGTATACTTTTCTTTCAAAACTTTGACTTTTTTCAACAAGCAGACATTCTAATTATTACGTTGTTTTTAAGAAAAATTTATTTTAATATGCAATTATTGTTAATGATTATCTATGGTTAAAAACATCCTTCCGTAAATCAAAAAAACAAACATCACAAAGAAAATAATGATGATTATTATATCTTAATTATTGAAATTACTGAATTGAAAACTAATAAAATACAAAACGATTTAATTTTCAAAAACAAGATACTGAAACATAAAGAGTTAGTCTTAAATTAGATAATTCTTAAACCTATTTTAAAACATGTAAAATTTATCCTTATCAGTAATAAATATTCCACTAAAAACAAGTTTTTTGTATTCTAAAATTAATTATTTAACTTCAAATAAGACATTATTAAATATTTTTACTATATTTTTTACGATTTAAAATAAAATTAAAAATGTATAATAGATTTTCATGAATTTACATACCTAATTATATTGATGAAAAAACACACACTTATTTTAATCTTACTTTCAAATCCAATTTTGGATAAAAATAACATTTCAAGCTATTTCACTTATTTCAGGTAAATATAAAGACATTTAATATTTAATGATGCGTAATGCTCATAAAAATATTAATAAAATAGATTTTTTAAAATTGAATCTAAATTTGTTTACGCTTTTTGATTCACTAAGGTCCGAAATTTTAACTTTGTAAATAAACAATCATCAAGAATTCGAAAATTTCCAAATTTTTTATTATTTATATGTATACGTGATTTTATAAAAAGGATATTAAATTATGTATTAAAGTACTTAACGTACACACAAGTAGAAAACAAGAATCTACTTATTTTTAGATTTAGCTTTATTAGTATGTCGTACTCAAATCAATAAGTTTTGTCATTGGATTTTGAAATTATTTTTAAACATTAAGACAAATATTTCATGATATTATCTTCTTTTAATAATAATATTGTAATATATAATGTCTTTCTGCTTTAACCTGTAAAAATCAAGTTTCGTGTTACTTATATTGAAAAAAATTATCAAGAAAATAGAAAGTTTTAAATACATGTATATTTTAAGTAAAATAATCCTTATCATGAGCCCTTAAAATATGTTACTTCTTATATTTAGATCGCACTGTATCTTTTTTATATTTGATTTAAAAATCAGAATTCTTTTCTTAGATTTTTAAACATCTACTATGATTGAGTATAAAAAAGATTTTAAATATAATTATACACTGAGAGAAATCCTATAATAAATATAACTATAGATTGTATTAAAAATTACTATATTATACAGTACGAGTGGGACATTTCTGCGTTATAATAAAAATTACTATTAGTAAAATTTGTGAAAACATATGTAGAAAAAAAATTTTTTTTTTTCACCCGAAATTTGATATTGAAAATTTTTTAAATTTATTTAATTTAATAATTTAATTTTTTTAAAACAAATTACCTTTGAAAAAAATGCGCCATCATGACATGTACTTATAAAATTTCGAATCGTCTACATATGTTACAGAACTTTTCAATTTGGTAGAAAATTTTGAGGTTAGAAATAAATTTACAGATCATCAACTCGACATTATTATTTGAAATAGTAAAATTTATTATATTCATAATAAAATTTATTATATGCATAATAAAATTTTTTATTTTTATAACATTAATTCCAACATAAGATATAAAATATTTTTACTCTGTCATAACAAATTTTACTATAGCATAATTTTTACTATGTTATATAGCAATTTTTCTAATAAGATATAGTTTCATTTCTTAAACGATATTGCCAACGTTATCAAATTTTATAGTAATATTTGTTATAAATATAATAAAAATTGTCATAATACAGAAATGTCCCAGCTGACTTATAAAATATAGTAATTTTTATTACTATCTATAACTAAAGTTATTATTTATTTTTCTCAGTGTACAATAATAACTATTGATCATTTCTTTGGTATAATAAAAATCAGGGACCGTTTCGAAACTCAAATAATTTATTTTGATATTAGCTTAAAAATTTAGTTTTTATTTTTATTTATATTGTTTTACAAAAACAAAACAAATATTAATTTTGTTTTGTTGTTAAAAAATATAATAGAAAATAAAAATAGAAAAAATAAAAAATTTTTTTTAATTTCTTTTTTGTTTTTTTTTTTAAATGTAATTATTAAGTTATTTATTATTTTGTTTTTAACTGATTATTTTTACACAATCAATATAATTATTTTTATTTTATTTAACGTTGCTTATTCACGCTAACCATTGCGATGCTAATTAGCATCGGAGCTCATTATTATGTTTTTGAACAAAACACATGTAAAAGTACAGAGGTGCTTGTACAAATCGGCCGAGGGCGGGATTCGAACTCGAAGCCTCGGGATTATAAATCTCTCCATCTCTCTACCGACTGAGCCAATGACGACTTCTATTTTTATTTAAATCAGTTAATTTACAGCTTATTTACATATAAATATACTGTAAAATGATCCATATATAGATCTGGCTATTATCATACGATTAGGCTCCAGAAATATAAGCATTTCTTCGAAAACATAATGAATGAAGCGCTTATAAGAATTAAATTATAAAAAAGTACAACACAAATACTTTTATTTAAGCCCTATTGCATAAAAAACTCATCTGGTTTAAAAGTAACAAGCAATGAAATCAAATAGTTTTGAAAATTCATATATATTTTACATTCTGAAAATATTCAACAATATGTAATAATTAACAATTAGGCATATTTTTTTAACGACATAAGCTTTCTCAATGCAATAACGCTAAAATTAAAATATTTAACTTATACTTTCTTTGATCTTTTATACTTTTTTCTGTAAGAGTTTAAGTTGTACGGTTATTCAAATTCTTAAAAACTTTTCTTTTGACTAATAAATTTTCGGAGAAATGTCTATATCTTTATCTCTTGGGCCTATTCAAACAAAAGGAAAAACGCAGGATTTTTTTTATCAAAGAATCAAATCCTGCAGTTTCAACTAAATTCGTTTCCTGTAGATCAAAATGTCTCCTTGTAAGTATAGCGATTTCATTGTATAATCATGTAAATTTTTCTGATTTTAAAAAGAAAATCATATCACATGTTTATTTTAATCATTGATGAAACAAGGAAAAATTTGTTATACATTTTCAACATAATTAGCAACTAAATATTTCTTTGAAAAAACGTCTAACATCTGCTACAAATCAGCCAAAAAATTATACTTAAATTTATAACTATTGAAATAATTAATCACTTTGTATTTTTTGTATATTAAGTATATAAATAATAAATAGCTATCTAGATTTTTTTTTCTGATTTTAATAAATTGATTAAAATTTGAATTATTTTATAGCAAATATAAAGGCATGAATTCTAATTTATTCTAGATTATCTTTAAATATTAACTGATCCAATAAAAATTTTCATAAATCATTTCATTATAACTAATTTGAAAGGTATAATTAATTAGAGGAACTTCTAATACGAATCTATAAAATGTTGTAGTTTTTTTTTATTCTGAATAAATTCGAGATTTTAATTTGCTAGTCAATACAGGTAAACTTTTTCGAAGGTCGCAAAATATTAGATAATAGAAATTAGAATGCTACTTGTCATTCAGCATTATTGCTTAATAATTTTACATACATAAATGAATTTATACTATTGTTTTTCCTTAATTTTTTATTGCAATACGAAAAATTATTGTAATAATACTTATTTTAGTAAATTATAATTTCAAAGAATGAAAAATATTTTCTTGTATATATTTTATTGATTAAATTAAAATGAAAATTAAATTAAAAATGACAGCAACTTTTTCTTAATCACTTGCTTGTATAATTACAACGTGACATATAATAAAAATTATCCTTGAGTCATAATGAAATATGAAATTCCATTACTTTTAAAATATTTTTGAACAATATAAATCCATTTCTTTGGACAAATTTATCACTTAATTAAGAATTGCAAAAAGGTCAAAAATATCATACAAGAATTTATAAATTAAAAACAGTTTCAAGTTTTATCCCAAAATTTTTCAAGTAAAAATAACTTTATGATATTTTTATAAGCATTTTACACTTATACAAATTAATGCATACAATTTATATCAATTTCCATAAAATATAAACATTTTATTTCATTATATAAGTACATAATAATTGAAACTTTTTTTATCAATAATATTATCATTTTAAAAAGTAGGAAAGAAGATCTAAACTATAAACTAAGATATTAGACGAAATATATTAAAGGTTATAAGTGTTTTATTAAGGAAAGAAATATTTATAGACCATAAAGACTAGCTACACATAATTTAAGTTCTCAAGCACAATTAATGTAAATCATTATTTTTTAATATTCTAATGTTTTTTGTAATGCTAGACCATAATCAAACATTATTATTAAAGTGTACCTTGGCATCGATTTAAATAGAATATAATAAAAAAAGTAATTAACACAAAAAATTTTAAGAATAGTACAAAATATACTATTTTGTGAGTAAATAAAATTTTTTTTAAATAACTGTTACTATACTATTTATTTTTAATGTATGCTATAGAAAAAAATTTTATTGATTCAACAAATAACCATTCAAAAGTCTGATTTATAATTTTGAATAATAAACGTGAATCATCCTGTATTATTGTTAAACACAAATGTTTAAAAGTTGATTAAAAGCTTTTCGTCAAGCATGACGTTTGAAAACAAAGAGAAGTAACATTTGAATTCAATGATTTGCACGAAGCCGAAAATTACGTCAAAAGATTCAGCGCATCTGGTACATCCATGGTATCAAGATCGGGAATTCGAGCTGTGTTATTTTTTCGCTTTTTATAAAGTTTTACGTCTTCTTTTTTTTTTTTTTCAGAAGCCAATCGAGGTCAGTCAATGCAGAACGGCCGTTCTTCGCCCTCAAAGCCCCTTCGCGTATATTCGGTGATTTCGTAATTTTTAATTTACAATATGGGACATTCCGTATCTTTTACGATGTAAATACGCTCGCGGCACTTCCAAGGCTCTCTCACCCAGGTTCTCAAAGCGTGACGACTAATTTTTTTTCTCTCTTCTCTTTTTATTTTCTTAACACGACGCGACTCTCTTATCATCGGTCACGAATTGTTGTTGTTGTTTATGAAAATTTTTTTTGTACAGGAAACAACACACTAAATCAGTATTTTTAAACGTTTATTGTTTAAAGTAGGTGTAAAAATTACTACTCATGAATCTGGTGTATCAAATTTTAATGAAAGTGAAATTACAATTCACGTAGCGTTATGTAATTATTGAGAAAATAAGCGGTTGGTCAGAAATTAATGATTGATTTATTGTTTTTTTTGTATATGACTCATCATAACTTATCGTACCCAATTATTATGTGGATCGATTTTCACTACATCATTGTAAGTTTTATTGGTATTATAAAACGCTATAATTATGGTGTGTGTGAGAAATTTAAAAAAATTTTTCAATATTTTAATTTCTAAATAAATAACATTCTTTTCTGGACTCGTAGATTGATGAAATTTACATAATATTTATTGGGAAAAATAATGATAATTTTATGAATATTTTTAATTATTGGTAAACGTATTTTTATACAAATATTGCTTAGAACCCACATGAAATATGAGACGTATACATTTTTATGAAATATGAGATATCAGATTACTCTTTTTTGAAACGACTAACGCCGTATAGTTAAAAAATATATTAGTCTTTGTAATAATGATACGCAATAATTCAAAATAACTAAATGCAACTTCATAAATTTATTTAATATAAAAAAAATTTTGTAACAATCATTTTTTATATTTTCTTATCGAATTTAAAAGAACAAGAAATTGTTCAGTTTTCAAAACAATAAGAATTCATTATGTTATAAAATATAAACATTCGGCTGACCTTTTTTATTCTGAAATTCATCAAGTCATTATTTGAAAATAAAAATTTTATGAAAAATGAAGAATTTTAAAATAATTCTAGCGAATTTTTATTTTTACAAAGCATTAAAACAAAAAGAAAAGAGAAGAGCGCAATCATTAAAATACTTTTAAAACCATACCTTCGGTAATTTAAAAACCAGTTTCTCAACGTGTATCCCTTGTACAGTGCAATTGCAAAATTACAATAAAATAAAGTAATACTTATTATATAATAAAATTGGTGAGCAATTGCATTTTAATATGTGGCTTGCATAGGCTGGGGCGTCATTTTTTTCAAAGTATTTAACTGCATCGTTACTGGCTTTGTAAGAAAACTCGAAGAAACACACCTTTGCCTAATGTATGATGAACTCCAAATTCTAAGGTTTTTCTAACGATACCGAATTACAAAGCGTGTCGTAGGTGATCTTTATATCGTCAGGTGGGAGGAAGAAGGTTAGATTCGAATTGGCCACAAAAGTAACGATTCGGATAAAGCCACAAAAGGTTCAGATCGAAATTGGCCACAAAAGTTCGATTCGGATGCCCAGGTTCGATCGGGTTAGCGGTTGGGTTTATTTTTCCTCCGATGTTTTGGATGAGAACCACTGTGGAAACATAAGAATTATCCCGATATAATAAAATTATTTTTCATATTTTCCATAAAAGCAACAAGTAAAATTCCTATAAGTTGCTTGATGAATTTAAAGAATCGAATAATTTTTTAAATTATTTACGAATTAATTTAAAAAATGTTAAGAAAACAAAATAATTTAAAATATTCAGAAAATATTAAAAAAGATTTAAACATACTTATTAAAGTGAATAAAATATAAAAAATTAAAATGATGAAGGAGGCAAAAAAAGACGATCAAAGTATTTTATATAAAAAAACATATTATAATAAAACAAAATCAATAAATTTATAGAATAGGTATGGCAGGAATTAAATCTTTTCCAGAGGATCGTGAATCTCGTATCAGCACGATACTAAAATCAACGTAATTATTAGTTTTATGTCAAATTAGAATTTTTACTAGAGACTCATAATTAAAGTATTGTGATGAATATTCATAAGCCTTAATAAAAAATAATTAAACAATAATAATTTATTAAATATAAAAGGAATTTTATTAGACGTTTAAATTTAATTTAGAAAAAATAATTATTTAATAAGATTATAAAGTAAAATATATAAATAGATTTATATCATAATGAAAACAAGCTATATCCAGAAAAGAAAAATAATAATAGTACAAGAGAAAACTCTAGTTTCAGGTTCCCAAACAGGAAAATAGGTTTGTCATGCTCGTTTGCGTTGTGGCTTTGGTTTTTTGTGGCCATTCGATAACTTACGGATATGTAAAAAGATAAATTGTGCAATAATTAACGCATTCTCAAGCCTTCAAAGTATAAATGTATAAACGCTTTTGTTTCTAATAAATTATAGCCTATTATCGATTAAGTATTTTTTATTACGAAGAAATTTGTAGTTTATCTTACGAATTTCCATATCTACTTTTAGAATAATTCAAATAAATCAATCAATGAAATTTTATTTTTAATATATATTTATATTTCATCAACATTTATTTTACTCGATTTCGTTATAAATGTTACAGACATATAAAATAAATGTATTTCACTAATTAATTAATTTAGAAAAATTTTGTGTTTTATTAAAATTATAAATATTAAGCAGATGCATATATTAAAATAGCTCAAACTTGTACATAATTTACACTATTGTTACCTAAATTGAAGTTTTTTCTTTTTACTTTCAAGAATACGTTTTATTAATTTTCTCCAAAGATCATATTAAAAAATTTTTGAAGTTCACATTTTTCCACAATTTTCTCATAAAGCAAATTTGCGGATTAACAAAAATGAAAATCCTGATTGCTTTCTCATAGAGAAAGCAATGTATCAATAAAAAATTTTTTTTCTATTTTTTCATTAATTTGTACATATTTGAACTCAGGGAGTCGAAAAAAGTGGTTTTCAGAAAATGTGTGTGTGTGTGTGTGTGTGTGTGTGTGTGTGTGTGTGTGTGTGTGTGCGTGGGCGTGTGTGTGTGTGTGTGTGTGTGTGTGTGTGTGTGTGTGTGTGTGTGTGTGTGTGTGTGTGTGTGTGTATGATGTCAGTTAGTAAATTGTATCTCGAAAACTACTCGATGGATTTGCTTCTAATTTTGCATAAAATTTATTTTTTTGTCTAACTTGCTGGGAAGCTATTGATAATTGGTTCTTCTAGCGTAGTTTTAATTTTAGAATCGTTTATAAACAAAAAAAAAACGCTGCCAAGTGCTTTAGCGGAATGCTTTCTCATAGAGCTCTTTGAGTTTCATTAATTTTTTTATATTTATTTAAATGTGATTTTAATATTCAAAAATTGTCTAACATTAATATTTACTCATATTGTACTTTATAAATTTCGAACATATATGCTAGCTGTTTGCTTTTTCAACATTTATAATTTATTTTAAATCATCAAGTAATACAAAAAAATTGGTTCTATTGAAAAAATGATATAATGTAGTAATAAAAAGTATGATAACAACAAAATTTCTAATCTTTATAAAATGTAATCATATTTATGTATAAATACAGTTCATGTTTATGGCTCTATAAAAAAAACTACTCTATGAATACCAATTTTCAATAGCTTCCCGTCTACTTATACAAAAACATAGATAGTTTGCGAAATTTGAAGCAAATCCATCGAGTAATTTTCGAGATCTATTTGGCTGAATAAATAACATTTTCTTTTCAAAATTTCTTTTTCAAAATTTTAAAAATGCTCTAAAATTAAAACTACTCTATAAAAATCAATTTTTGAAAATTTCCCTTCTTTCGGCAATTGTAAATGATTTCCCTGCAAATTTTAGAACAAATCTATCGAGTACTTTACGTAAAATAAAAAAAATAACAAATAAAAAATCGAAATTTTTTTTTAAATCTTTAAAATTCTCTAAAATTGTAACCACTCTAAGAAAATTCGTTTTTAAAAGCTTATTTTTTTCAGACAATATCGAATTGATTGTACAAAAATTTTGGAGAAAATTTATAGTATGGTTTACACAAAATAGAAGATAAATGAAAAATAAAAATTTTTTTTTAATTTTCAAAATGCTCTAAAATTAAAACTGCTCTGAGAAAATATGTTTTCCAAAGCTTTTTTTCAGACAGTAGCGAATAACTTGCATTTAAATTTTGGAGAAAATCTATCAAATGGCTTTCGTAAAATAGAAAAAAATTAAAAATAAAAATTTTTAAAAAAATTTTTAAAATGCTCTAAAATTAAAAGTGCACTAAGAAAATCAGTTTTCAAAAGTTTTTCTACTAATGGCAGTCGAAATTAAGTTCCATACAAATTTTCAAACAAATTCTTCGAGTGGTTTACGTAAAATACAAAAAAAATGAAAAATCGAAAGTTTTTTAAAATTCTTAAAATTACTCTAAAAAAAAACTACGCTAAGAAAACCAATTCTCAATAGCTTTCGCACCAGTTGATCGAAAAATTGAATTGTATGGAAAATTTGAAGTAAATCCATCGAGTAGTTTTTAAGATTTTATTGGCCTAATAAATAGAAACATTTTTTTCAAAAATTTCAAAATGCTCTAAAATTAAAACTAAGCTAAGAAAATCAGTTTTTTTAAATTTATTTTATTTGGGCAATCACAAATAATTTCCGTGCAAATTTTGAAACAAGTTCATCGAATAGTAAAAAAAAACAAAAAAATGAAAAATCGAAATTTTACCTTTTTTTTTAAACAACTCTAAAATGAAAATTACGCTAGAAGAACCAATTATCAATAGCTTTCCAGCAAGTTAGTCAAAAAACTAAATTCCATGCAAAATTAGAAGCAAATCCATCGAGT
The DNA here is from genome assembly GCA_017163975.1 of Anastatus disparis. NCBI lineage: Eukaryota > Metazoa > Arthropoda > Insecta > Hymenoptera > Eupelmidae > Anastatus > Anastatus disparis. The sequence continues at coordinate 2,540,745 of JAFFSR010000292.1, read as the reverse complement.
AATTCTCGAGATACAATTTACTAACTGAAATCATACATCCACACACAGACACATACATACAGACATTTTCTGGAAACCACTTTTTTCGACTCACCGAGTTCAAATATGTACAAATTAATGAAAAAATAGAAAAAAATTTTTTTTATTGATACAATGTTTTCTCTATGAGAAAGCAAAAAATTCGATTTTTCATTTTTCTGGTTTTTTTTGTTTACTACTCGATGAATTTGCTTCAAAATTTGCATGGAAATTATTTGCAATCGTCCATATAAAATAAATTTCTAAGAACTGATTTTATTTGCTTAGTTTTAATTTTAGAGCATTTTGAAATTTTTGAAAAAAATGTTTATATTTATTAAGCCAATAAAATCTTAAAAACAACTCGATGGATTTACTTCAAATTTTCCATAAAATTTAATTTTTCGATCAATTGATGCGGAAGCTATTGAGAATTGGTTTTCTTAGCGTACTTTTAATTTTATAGCCGTTTTAGTAATTTTAAAAAAATTTCGATTTTTCATTCTTTTTATATTTTACGTAAACTACTCGAAGAATTTACTTGAAAATTTGTACGGAACTTATTTTCGACTGCCAAAAGAAGAAAAACTTTTGGAAACTGATTTTCTTAGCGCACTTTTAATTTTAGAACATTTTAAAAATTTTCAAAAAGATTTTTATTTTTCATTTATCTTCTATTTTGCGTAAACCATACTATAAATTTTCTCCACAATTTTTATACAATCAATTCGCTATTGTCTGAAGAAAATAAGCTTTCGAAAACTACCTTATTTGTGTTGCGTTATGGAACCATTTTCAGGACCATGTGAAGTACTGATTTTGTGTAAATTTTATGTTGATTTTACACTGATTCTATGTTAACCAAGTCTTGATTCTAATGTGAAATCAGTACTGAATCAGTACGAACCTTTTAAACAGGGTTTACATTGAAATCACATTTAAAAAAATAAAATCAAATTACTTTAACTCAATGAGCTCTATGAGAAAGCATTGCGTCAAAGCACTTGGCAGCGTTTTTTTTTAAATTCAGAATATCTTTTTGTTCTCGACTTAATAAATTTTTTTTTTTCAATTTATTTAAAGGGATATAAAACGGACACTACACCTATACACATAAATTTGGCCTATCTTTTCATTTGATTGTAAGACTTGAGGAAAAGAAATATTTTAGCTTGTAGTATTTACCACGAAGATTATTCAGTTAAATTTTCAAATAAATTTATTTATTAGTTTTTCAGAATTTTAGATTTGTTGTACAAAATCTAAAAATTTTGATATACAATATTGAAACCCAAAATTCTGAAAAACTAATAAATAAATTGATTTGAAAATTTAATTGAATAATCTTCGTGGTAAATACTACAAACTAAAGCATTTCTTTTCCTCAAGTATTGTAATGAAATGAAAAGATAGGCCAAATTCATGAGTACAGGTGTAGTGTCCGTTTTACATCCCCTTAACGTCACTGAATTGATGTTATCATTACGATACTAATTAGCGACGGAGATTGTCAATGTATTTGTAAACAAAGCACATGTAATAAATCGGCCGAGAGCGGGATTCGAACTCGAAACCTCGAGATTACGAATCCATCGCTCTTCCAAGTGAGCCACTGACGGCCTCTCAATTTTAAATATGTTTTTAATTAAAATAACTAAATACTCTTCCTTTTAAAGATTTTAAACCAAATTCCTTAATTACATTATTGTATTTTAGATAAAATAAAATTTGTATTGATAATTTCTCTGCAAGGATTGTAAAAAAGAATATATACCTATACATATATTTTTTATGTGCTTAATGTATTAAAACCGAGATTTAAATTATTTATTAGATTTTTAAAACGTTTTGACAAATTATTTTTTAATTACTTTTTTTATATATAATCTAAGTAAACGAAAATTTCTACATATATAAAAAACGTTTCACATCAATTCAAGTTTTAAAAAATTTTCCATATGACCAAAAGTTTTAAAGTATTGAAAATCATATAAAAAAAATTTTTTTTTGTTAAAACAATTTTTTAATGAATTTTTTAATTGCAAACTATTAACTTTTAGAATACATTTTATTGAAAATGACTTATTGCATGTTCCTAAATTTTTGTGAATTGTAATATGCGGATTTTTTAGTTTACCTGATTATTGGAAAACCACAATTTACTAAATCTAAAAACAGCCTCAGGATAAATTTACTTTTCAATCATTCATTTTCTAATAAGGAAAGATTCCCACCTTCGAGAAATGGATTTGATACGAACTGCAGGATATGATTCTTTGATGAAAAAAAATGAACCCGTGTTTTTTCTTTTAATTGATTAGACCCTTGAGTCTAAGATACAGACGTTTTTTGAAATTATAGTGAAAAGAAGCGCTTACGACCACTGGAGTAAGCGAATAACTAAAATTCTCAAAGAGTAAAAGAATAAAAGATCAAATAAAGTCGAAAGTATTATATCCTGCAGTCTCGATCAAATCCGTTAGCCAGACGTGAAGGTATCTTTTTGTAAAAGAAAAATTGGTGGTGGGTGGTCTAAGGCTTAAATTTTTAATACAACCCCATATGGAAAAAATTTCTGGAAATAATTGTAAATAAGTGTTAATAGCTGTAAATAAATGTAAATAACTGTAAATAAGTGTTAAAAAATGTTGAAATTGAGACATAAATAACAGTTATTTACATTTATTTAAAATTATTTACTATTATTTACCAAGTATATAAACATTTATATAATTACACGGTTAAGCGTGCTTACAATAATGTAGCTAAATAATTTATTTTTTTAGAAACCTATGAAGAAGGTTTAAGAAAATTAGAATATTTAAAAATTGATGAGCATGTACTGACAGTAACATCAGAAAACAGTGCTTCCGAAGCACAAAAACACCTCACCAAAGCTGTTAAACGTAAAAAACTTCAAGCTGAAGCAAAGAAATTAAATACACTTGAAAATGAACTTGAGAATAAATCAAGTATTGAGTAAGGTATTGCAATTTAATAACTATTTTTAATCATAATTTATGTAAATATTCGTTGCCTAGTTTATGTGTATATTTATATAAATGTTTTTTTCTTCATATCTCGGTCGAAAATTCTACCTCCCTCCCTATACATCCGCATCGAAAGTCGATGTTCCCTCTGCATCGACGCGCCACCTAGCTAGCAGGGAGGAAAGAATATACAACGTTTACTCGTTCTCCCATTCTCCTTGACGCGCTCTCGCAATCGTGATTTTAACCTCCATTGTAGAAAAAAGCATTAATGTACATTACATGTGCTTTAACACATTGGCGATCTTCGTCGCTAATTAGCATCGTAATGATAGCATAAATACAGTGACGATAAAAATTTTTTAAAAAGTTGCATTTTGTAAAATATTATATGCGTTTGTGTTTGTGTGTGTGTGCATTTAGTTGCGTTAGTGAACGCGTAGTGTTGTGTTATATTTTTATTATATTTATTTTGCTTTGTTTGCTCTGGGCTTTTTAAAATCCACTAACCAACAACACTCGTTTCACTCGTGCTGTAAATGTTAGCGGATTTAAAAAAATCCCTTCGCTTTTAGTTTGTTATAAGCACATATAATAACGCGCATCGTAAGACCAGCTGGCAGGGAGGGAAGTAAAAACATGGCTGCGCCGGCGAAGCAGACTGCTCTCACCTACTTCGTGCGTTCGCGACCGCTGAACGACGAATTGGCCACGAATTTCCGACCAGACATGAAGAAAAATAGTATACATTACATGGGCCTAAAGTCGATCTCGTTACCGGCGGTGTGATTGCCCCCCGAGGCGAAGCCGAGGAAGAAAGATCGCCTTTCGTCCCTTGTAATGTAATGTACTATTTTTTCTAGATTCATCAATAGGAGTTGAACCAATTTCAAGTGATAAAGAAACTTCATTAAATTCAGAAGTAATGAACTTATCGAAATATATTTTTAGTCAAACAACAAGTAATCGAGTTGAACCTGAAATTTCAATCAGTCAACGTAGTACATCTTTTGTACCTGAGCTACCATCTTCATCTCTTGCATCTCAGCGATCATCTACAACAGGTTTAGATAAACTATAATCATCGACTACAAATGATGCTTCAATATTAGTGTTACTTTAATTTTTTTTATTTATTATAGGATGCGCTGAAGTAAATTCTATTAGTTTCAATCAAGCCATTAATGAGGCATCTATTGTAAATGTAGATAACATTGTTTATAAATTTGGTAAGGAATATTTTTAGTAACCAGTCTGAGTTGTTTTTGAATTATACATTTATAAACTTTCAATTAATTTCAGAGTTTGAAGCTGCTGTTATAATGAAACTGGATAGCATAATAAAAAGACAGGATGAGATTGGAGAAGAGATGGCACATTTGAAAGCAGCTCAAGATGCAACATCTGACTTTTTAGCAGACAAAAAGGCTGCAGGGAAATCCAGTAATTTCGAGGCAAAATATCCAATTACATTGTCTTTAGATTGTTATCAAGATTTTCAAACATTTAAAGAAAAGTTAAAGGTTGATAAATTTTTTAAAAAAGATGTAAGTTAAAATTTTGTATATAAAAAATTACTAATAATATTTCATTTAAGAAATACTTAACAATTTGTTTATGTTTCAGTATTTAGAGTTAAAATCTCTTACAGACAAAGATTTAGCTGTAAGCAAATCTATTGTGAAGATGTTGAAAAAATTTCTTTCTAAAGAATTAGCAAAACAATTCAGTCATTAGGTCATCAACAATCAACAAAGGAAAATATAAATTCAAACCAACTGAATTATGTAAAATGATAGATGGTAATTCCATTAGATTTATTTTTTATTATTGTTTCCATTAGATTTATTTTTTTATTATTGTTTCCATTAGATTTATTTTCTTATTATTGTTTCCATTAGATTTATAATTTTTCATTATGATAAATTTAGATAATTATAACCTAATTTATTGTTTTTATTTACAGCTGTAATTACAAAAATGAGGTCTGAAAAATCATTGATCACGGAGCCAGAAGATTTGAATAGTTCGTAACAGACGTTTTTACTAACGTAGCTAAATGGAAAAATTAAAATTGAAATAAGATTAAATATTTTTATTATTTTATATAATTATTTATATATTATTAATATATTATTGACATGTGATGTAAAATTTAAAAAAAGTATTAAGTAATAAATTTTTTATTCATAAAGTATTTAAAAGTTTTATTTATTCATAAACTAAAAAAAAAGAATGTAAAAATAATTTATTAAAAAAATACATGCGTTCATAACCTTCAATTATTCTTTTTTCACTTTTAGCAGAATCTGGGCAGATTCTGCCGAGAAAACGTCGCGATAAGGTAGGCTTTCTGGGCAGAATACGTCAACAGAATCTGCCCAATCAATATAAATTTTAAGATATTCTGGGCAGATTAACATTCAATTTTCTACCAGAATATTTACAGTTATTTATATTTATTTACAGTTACCGTGAAGGACGTAATTTCTGATCACCTAAGAGGTATTTCTGATCACATATTTACATGTGAAAAAGTAAAAGTATATTTTTTTTTTCACACAAACTAAGCATTTCTTACGCTCAATCTATTTTTCCTCATAAATTAAAAAAAGCTTTTTCCTACTAAAATCTTAAAGATTATGATTTATAATAAATAATGATCAGAAATTACGCCCTAATCAGGAACTACGTCCTTTACGGTATTTACATTTATTTATTTTTTTTTACAATTATTCACATTTATTTACGATTATTTATATTTTTTCACAGTTTTTTACAGTTAATTACAGTTAATTACAGTTAATTACAGTTAATTACAGTTATTTCTAGTTATTTACATTTTCGAAAAATTTCACAAATTTATTCAATTTTTTTATATGTATGCGAAAATTTTTGAAAATGTGAATAACTGTAAATAACTAAAAAACTATGAAAAATTGTAATTAATTGTAAATAATTATAATTAACTGTAAATAACTGTAAAAAACTATGAATAATTGTAAATAACTATAAATAATTGTAAATAATTATTAATAACATTAAATTATTCACTAATTCAAAAAATTTTTGAAAATGTAAATAACTGTAAATAATTATAAATAATTGTAAATAATTGTAAATAATTGTAAATAATTGTAAATAACTGTAAATAACTGTAAATAACTGTTAATAACTGTAAATAGCTGTAAATAATAGTAATTAATAGTAAATAACAGTAAATAACTATAAATAACTATTATTAATGTCTCAATTCTGACATTTTTTAATAGTTATTTACAACTATTTACTATTCTTTACAGTTATTCACAGAAATTATTTCCATATGGGACTGTATAATACAGGAAGATTTTACAAATGGACATGCATACATATACATTCACAAATTTGCTCTTAATGTAGTATATTCTGATTTATAATTATTTAAAGAGCTTTTCGTAACATAACAACGCTTACTCTGTGAAGATGTAAAAATCAATGTTAAATGGTAATTTATTTATAACTTATAGACTAACTATAATGTAACTCATAAATTATAGTAAATAATTTTTTTAAAAATCCGAGAAATAATCATTTTTTAAGAGAGTGCGTCATGGGATTTCTGATTCATAAAAATCCATAACAGAATTGTTTTGGCAATAAAAAGCTAAAAATTTACAATATGCAATGTTCCATAATTTATTATCTCTTTGACCTTGATCTCTAAAATTTGTTTATATGTTACAGATAAAAAATGGAAAATATTTTCTAGACTTTCAGCGATTTTAATTTTTTGACCACGCAAGTTGACGTGAAGTGTCCCATATATATATATATATATTGATGAGTATAACTATATTAATAACATGTTGGAAGGTATGCAAGAAATTATAAGAAATGTATGTTATTTCGAGCATTTACTAGTTTTTGTAAAAATTTCGACATTTATGTTTCCAAAAATAATTAATTACAGGCAACAAGTTTTTGTCACTGTAATTATAAAATAAAAGTGGACCAAAAGTCAAGCCAAAAGTGGCAAACAGCTTCGATAATATTGGTATTTATGCTGTATATCGGTATTGAGTTCTTTTTTTTGCATTCCATTCTCACTCAAAACATATATATGACAATTTTAATGTCTGGCATTTATTTAAGATGATAATATTTTCAGATGTTTTAAGAATTTAACCTTTAAATCCTTTCATAACCGAAATCATGAAGATTATTTTTTAAATTATACTGCTCTATATAAACTGTCAACAACTTCAGTGATGAAAAGAAAACTTTTTAAAAGACATTCGAATAATTCATTAGAATAGCTGAAAACGTTTGCAATATTTATTATTTATGAATTATATAGTATTAGTTTATAAGTTATAAATAAATTAGCATTCAACATTGATTTTAACTTTTTCACAGAAAAAGCATTGTCATACCATTGATCAACTTCGATTAAACGGCTTATTTTTATTGTATTTTCAGAAACGTAATGGCTAAATTACATTTTTTTAATATTGGTTCATATTTTTTGGTTTTCTTACAACTTATAATAATTTTATTAGGTATAGTTAAATTATTTTAATGTAATACACACAAGTAAATATTTAAATACAATACTGTGAAGTGTAATATGATGGAATATTAAAGAAGCATCATTTGTAATGAATATATTATATTTATTAGAAAAGTATAATATCATATTTAAGTCTCAGTTTTCTTTTAACTTTGGGATATTTTTTCTTATTTATATTTATGAAATGAAACTATATTCTTTTGATGCAAGGCTCAATTTTTACAAACGAGCAATTTTATCTAAATTTTAAGATTTAAAAAATAAATTTGCATCGACTTTATACTGGTATCATTTTTCAACTAATTATTCTTTCTCTATTTTTAAGATTTTTGCTTAGAAATATATTAAAATTCAAATTGGTTTTTATTCTTTTATAGTGTTTAAACAACTTGAGCTTTTTGAATAAATTTTTTTTTCAATTACTTTAAGGATTTGAATCTTAACGTAAATATATTTCTAGATGAATTTTTCCAGAATTCATTCATAAGCTGTACAACCATAAAAAAAATGCAAATTTTTTTGAATAATGCATCAAATAAATACGCTCTTTTTCATGATCATAAATAAGAAAAAATATCCCAAACATTCGAATCACAAATGTAATATACTCTTTTTGTCAGTTGAATCTTCAAGACTATATTGGTTACATTTATTTTCAAAAAGTGATATTAAAAAAATAATTAATTTTTGAAAACAGTTTTTTAACTTTGTTTTTTCAAATGATTAATAAATTCAAATTTTTTCATTTTACGTGTTCCGTTTTTTTTATTAAATAATTTTTTATTTATTTCATTCTTTATTTTAAAAATTCGTCATTATTTTTTTGTTAAAATTATAAAATATTCATATTCCATAATGTTTTGGATGAATTAATTTTTAATTAATAATAAACCAAATAGCTCAAAAATTTTTTGGAAATAAATATCTCTTTGATATTAATCAGTAAAATACTAATTTGTAACTAAAATACAGATTACATCAATTATATCTATAATGTTTTATCAAAGTTAATTAAAAAAAAAATTCTAATTTAAATCTTAATAACAATATATCCAAACAGCGGTATTTTATTAAGTTCAAATAATTATCTTTTAGAATTATATAACAGTTTAAAGTGGTTTATACTAAAATGGTTTCAAATTGTATTTTTATATACTTGCTAAGTAAGAAACGATGTAAAAATTTTGAATTTTTGTTCTATAAATACCAAACTTTGAAATTTTTTATAATTTCTCAAGATTTAAAGACTTGAAACATTATACAAATTGTCTACTTTTATTTTTTTTTTAAATTACGTAAATCAAAAAAGAAAAAATGAATATATAATTGTCTCTACTTTCTTTGATATTAAAATAATTTGGTTTTGTCAACTTCACTGTAGAACCTGTTTGATGTATTGTAAAATGGAAACAAAGCCGAGTAGTCTTATTCGTCAATGAATGTAACCAAAATAATTTTGCAAATAACTTTATATAATCAGTTAACTACTAGTATGAAATAAACATATTAAAATAATATTTCTAAACGGTAATTTTGTTCATAGTTTACATAAATAAATTTCAAAAAGTTTAAATAAATTAGTTTCTTAAAAATTAAAATATTTTTATTATCTTTTTCATCAATAAAAATGGTTACATCATAAACATACAATACAAATAATTAAATTTTACATCATCATTCAACAGTTTGTAAAATTTTTAACAAATAATTTCTAATTAAAAAAAAAAATAATTTTCTTGTTAAGAAACTTAATGAAAACATATTTAGAATATAATATGCATTAAATGAGAAAGTTAATTCTATGAGAAAATAATAATTAACTTTGATAAATTAGACAATTACTTAGAGAAAAATCAGATAAATTTATTAAAAAATCGCAGCAGAAGTACAATTGTATTCAAAAGGTTGAATAATTTAATTCAAAGTTCCGTTTTATCTATAATCAGTAAGTAAAAACCGCTTCATAACATTGTCGGCATCTCCTTAATAAAACCATACTATTCTGACGAATAAAAAAAAGCCAACGAAAAACGTGTCCATCGTCATTTCAAATCACGAAGTCAGAATCCGTATACACGTATAGCCATAATCTTGATAAAGCCGCAAAAAACAATTCAAACTTTTCATCTCGCTGCTTCCATCCATACATAAAAAAAGTCTTTTAAAAAAAGTCCAACGCCTCTACTTTACTTACGCACTCCTTTGCTTACAATATCGGTACATAAAAAAAAGACGAAGCATTTAAAAAAAAGGTTAAAAGTCTCTTTCCTTTTTATCTTTCTCTCCGCGGAAGATCCTAAGGCGCATAACGTTAAAAAGAAGAAAAAGCCTCGCGGCGATAGTATAGCGGTGCGCGTTTAAGTAAATTTTCTTACGCAATGCGGAAACTCACAAGGAGTAGTAACTTCCTGTGCTCTCTGCAGATATTACCTTAGACAGGCGCTTATAACGAGGAGGGGAAAAAATGTGCATACAAGTATTTATCTAGCATAGAAGTGCTCATCTGTGCTTCCATAATATAAGCTATATACACATTTCTCTCGAAGCCGGCAGAAATGATTATTCCTAAGACTTTTCCAATGGGAACTCGCAGTCTCGTTATGTAACGCATAGTGTACGCCGTGGAGCCGCCTCGTGCACATGTTATATACATGCTTGCTTGCACGTACATACAATACCAAAACCTACTTAAACTCTGAAAGACGTAAAATGCACCTCGTGTGAAATTTTCGCAATGTACTTCTTTTATTTTCAAGCGACCCTTTTACATTGCTCGTCTTTTAAATATTATTTTCGAGTCACCAAGGCGAAACATCATATTTTGTAAACAGCATCAACGCTTCTTTTTTTTACGTTTTAAACGAATAAAAATTTTTCTACGAGTCGCTATGCATTTTAATATGCAAAATACAAAACAACGAAAAAAGCTCTCTTTTTCTTTTTTAACTGACGCGAAGGTGAACGCGTGCAAATGACATATTATGAGAGTTGTATTCGAGCTCTTTTCCTCACCGTCTCTCTTTTTTTTGCTTTATGGGTACATACAGAGCATTTCTTGAGGGGGATTGCGCGATATTTTGCGCTTGCTCAATTTCGGCGCGTCATTTCAAAATGTTCGGACATATACGACTTTTAAAGAGTCGTTGTCTATAGAAGAAGAATGAGGAATAAAAGAAAAAAAAATCGTTATTGAACACTCTTCGTGCGTATACAATACCTTATGTTATTCTTCTTTATGAATTGTACATATATATTATCAAACGAAGAATCGTATATATGCCAAGCCAAAAGATATCTTCAATTTAGTATGTATAAGCTAGTATCTGTTAAACGTTCGTGTAACGATTATCGAACCAATACACCATACACATATCATTCGACTTATATATTTTTTTTTCTTCTCTTCTTCTTTACGAATGTAGCATAAATTATCCATGGTTATTACAAAACTTAATGTGGGTTATTATTGTTGGATAAATCATGTCGCGTATGTATACCTTTATTATTGGCATTCAAAGCTTATTAAATTGTTGTTACAATTCTGTATATGGTTAATGAGACCTATAATCTTTGGTATGTGTATTTATATATAGTTCAATATGAAATATGAAAAAAAAATTCTTAATTAGTGTTATTGAACGCTACGGAGGTGTTGAGTGGCAGTAATGATAATACTGAAAAAATTTTTTTTTTACAAATGCATATATAAGTAATTAAAGAAATGATGCAGAATTGACTGGTATATATTATTGGATTTGGAACTTATACGTTTCGCGAATGGAATGTCTTGAAGGACACAAATGAGGAAATACTAACTTAAAAATAAGCTTTTTATAGCTACTTTAAATTAAATTAAAAGTAATTTTTAAAAAAAATACATTTTAAATATAAAAATATAATTTTATTATTGTCAATCATCGTGGCTAGTTGCGTCTATGTTTATATAGTAAAATATTGGCTGTAAAACATATAACATACGAATAAATCATTTTCTTGCAACTTTTACAAAATTCATTAGAGTACATGTAACGGATAAGATGATAAGCAACTTTGTTAAATTTCAAACCTGTCAGCGTAGTTAGAAGATTCAAAATTTCCTCTTATCACAAGTAACTTCCACTTCCTTACAATTCAATAGACTTTCACTGCACAGCTGATGGAGATGAACCATTAGAACATACATGTTACGTGCAAATATAGTAACGATATACGTGCAAATGACCATTTATTTACTTGGAAAAAATTCTTACATCGATTTTCTGTTATATTCATTTTTCAAAATGCGCTTTAATTATTCGAATTTTAACAGATTAAAAAGATTAAGTTTTTGCTCGTATAATATTTTGTTTGATTAATAATAAAATTGAACATGAATATAGTATAATTATTTAAAGAATAATTTAAACTAATTATATTTATATCATTTTACAATTCAATGCACTGAATCAATAAAGGTTCTTAATTATAATTATTTGTTAATTGATATAATAAAATTACTAAAAATAAGATATTTTTTTATAACTTTGAAATGATTCTGAAGAAAATTTTATGTTATATTTGAAAGCAGCCATTAGCAAACGTACTACAATTTGTATGAATAATGAATCTTTTATTTCCGATTATATAAAGATGATGTTAGAATAATTTTTATTAAATTTCTGTACAGTTATTAAAAAATATTCTTATATTTAAATTTCATTTTCTCAAGAAATTTATACTAACGCACACATACACATATTTAAAATACATTGTCATCTTGATTTGTAAATTAATTAACAATTACTGCAAATAATTTCCGACACAGTCGCTTCTTGTTTCTTTTCAGAAAGGACACAAAAATTTGAATTTAATTATATTCAAAAATTTTTATAAAAAATGAGTTTACAGATTTTCTAATATACTGGGAAAATAATAGTATATTATGCACCTAGGGAGGTAAAATAAAGGACAGGCCACAGCACGAGTAAATGGCAAACTCGTGCTATGGGTTGTCCATTTTACCTTCCGTGGTGCATATACGATTTTTTGCCATACCCGGGCCAAAAGTACCACTTTTGCGATTTTGAGCCGGGAGTAGAAGTGGTACTTTTGGGCAGGGTATGGCAAAAATTTAATTTTTGCAAACGCATGTGACATATAAATCAAAATTATGTCATGAGCCATTATGCAACGGACGTTTATATTAAAGGAAAATCCAAATGATTTAATAAAATCTATTTCACCATAAGAATATATATATATATATATATATATATATATATATAAAGGGGAAAGTAAGGCTAAATCCCACGCACAGGGTAAAGTCAAAAATGTAATTTTTTTATTTAGAAATTTTTTTTCTATTGATGTTTTAAGTGAAAGTTATCATCCGAAACCAAAATTCGAAGGTTGTTAGAACGTTCTAGATAGTTATTTAAATTTTTAATAGCAAAACTTTGAAGTCGTTAAAATTTTTTTGTTTTTTACAGATCGCTATAAAATGATTTTAAATTATATAGTGAAAAACCTATAAAGCCATTTATAGGTAAAAGCTAAGGAAAATTTTAACAGTTATAGAGCTGCGATTAGCATCTTTGTTAAACACTTTTTAATTATTTAAAGTTTATATGAGTACGTGGAGCTGAATTACAAAGCCATACCTATAAAGGTAAAATCAAAAATACTAAATTTCAATTTGAGAATTACTTAACAAAGATAACTTTATATTTTCATAACCATAAAGGGAATATGTAGTAATACATGGTACAAAAATACGCTATAAAAGATTAGATAAGCGAACAATATAAGGTGTTAATAATGAAAATGAATGTTGAGTTAATGTAAATATCTTAGTTTAGAATGCTAAGATTAAAGGTGAAGAGTGCAAAGTAAATAGAATTTGAATATCATTTAATCAAGTCAAAAAAAAACTAGTCCTTTACAAAGAATAGATCCAAAAGACAAAGTTGTTATAAAAAACGCAAGTTTACCGTTTAGGTGAATCATAACTTCACAGTACTTGAATAAAACCATTGAAATTTAAATTAAGAATTCTATAAATTAGACGATGTATCTAAAAAATTTCAATTTAAAATCTAAAGAAAAAAATCTATTTTTTAATCAAATTAATGTTTGTTTATAATAAACTAAAATTACACCTGGCAGATCATAAAGGTCAATACTATTTATATAGTCCTACCCAATTTTTTAAAGTGTATTGACTTACTAAACATAAATTTTTTAAGTAGATGTTTGTTACCCCGGGAGAAAAATTGTTATCAACAAATAAGTTTAAAAAAAGTATAAAATCATTTTTTTTTTTGAGAAATAAAAGATATATTTGGATTCTTTGTTAATTCTAAACAAAAAATCTTTTCTATACGGAAAACATTATTTAATATGAATAGTAAAAAAGAAATTAATGCAATTATAAAAATAATGTTAATATTATTGTTTTAAGTATTTTTAATCATGTAGAATATAGTATTTTTATTTTTATTTTTCTAACTGCTAGATGTTTTTATGAACTTTTCATTATCTGTAGGTACGATTTTTTAAAATGTTCACATTTATTAATGTATATATTACATTAATAAAAGTGAAGAAGAAATAATACAACGTTTACATATTACGTTTTTGCTTATATAATGTCTTGTAAGCTGCAGCAGCGGTAAAACTTTTCTCTATATGTTGTGAAGATAACACCTTTTCAACTACAGTTGAATTGATACCTTCTCCAACTGCATTTAAAATGGTACCTTCTTGAACTGCATTGAAATTGGTAACTTATTTTCAACTACCACCGAGATGGTACCTTTTTTCGCACAACCATCAATATAATTACTATAAATTCCATCTTTACAATTTCTCAATAAATACTGAATAACATATAATTCTAAAAAGTTTATTTGATAACTGAAAATTTTGAATCACCTGTGATAATTTAAGCACTTTTTATAAAATAACAGCTGGAATATTTATAAAGCAAATGAGCATAACTTAGCCCCACTTTCTCCCACTATTGATGAAATATTTCCTCTATAAAATATCATAGTAATATTAGTATGTAATTATAACTTAAAAAATTTAATGATATTAATTATAGAGTTTCAGTGAAAAAATTAAACAAAAAGCTCAATAACTTTCACTGGGATAATAGTACTTGGATTTTAAAAAACTTGAATTGTACCGCGGTGTATACGTAAGCCATCTATGTAATACCGTTCTAAAGTATTTCATGTATTCAAATGATAGTAATACAGACATCTGACTTATCAACAATAGGTTATTCGCATTTCCCATATAATTACCCTATAATAATAAATATAATTTTTCTTTTATCGCAATATATATAATGCATTTCAATATAAAAATTTAATTATAATAAAAAAAATTATTAAGACATTAGAAATTAAATGAATATTTAAAAAAACTATTAAAAATGATTAAATATTCATCTATAAAAAGTGATTACTGTTCTTAAATCGTATCTTTTACGCGCATCTACGTCATCATTGATCACCTGCCTAATCATATATATAGAAAGATTATTCATATCGCATGTATAAGTAATATTTGTAACATTAATATTTAACTAATTCATTTTTAGTGCAATTGAAGAATATATAAATTGTTTTAAACAATAATGAAATAATAGATGATTAGAAAAATATTTATCAAAATATCAATTTGATTGTTATTAAAAAAATTTTTTATTTATTTATAAATAAAAATAATATACTATTTTAAATTCTTTTGCTTTTACCTTGTTAATATTGCTATAAATTTATTTTAATCAAGTAAAAATTTTATCGAAAAAAAAAATTAATTTTACTTTTATAAAAATAAAATTTAACAAACTTATCAGTACTTTACTTAATAATAAACAGTTGTTCATATAAATGAATTCCATAAAATACTGATTCATAATGATGAAGCGGTACGAGTTCCTCATTAGATAACAGTAGAGCAAACGCTCAAAGATTTTCGTTTCTGTATATAGTTAGTAATAATTAAAATCTAAAATAATTGAAAAATCCCGCCACCATCTTCATGAATATTGGTATCTAAAAATTTTCGCAAAATCCGGCAACATTGCCAAGACACACCTAACCTCTCATCTTGTCAGTTTCGCATGTCGATATATGAATGTCTTTCGTATCGTCTAATACGCAAATTCCAAGAAAAATACCAGCTCTATCTAATCGTATAAGACTAAATTAAAAATCAACTGAAAATTATTTAAACTCAATTTTATCTATTGAAAAAATCATTTGTACAGCGACTGCATATTAATACATCTATCTCTCTCATCTTTATCTTTTATACCTATACAGAGATTAGAAGAAAGGAAGAAGAAGACAGATGGGAAAAAAGAGAAGGACGGAGCATAAAGTAGTCTTTACACGTCATCATCAGTGGCGTCGCTAGCGTTCTCTTAGTGTACGAAATTTCCGTGCTGCCAGCGCTCTTGGTAAATCGACGCTCTGAGTGCAACAAGGATAGCGAGCTCCATACATACACCGTTTACGAGCAAAAGCATTTGTATATCCTTACATTGAAAGAAAGATAGAAAATCCGAAACCGGCGGAGCCTGCGCCCTCGCATACCTTAAACGAAGTATAGAGAAAGAAGGAAATAGAGTTAGTCAGTAATCATCGGCAACATCGGCACTCGGCAGCTAAAAGAAGTCTTCAGAGTATACTGTCTATTCTCCTCTCGCTTTAGCGGCCAGCTTAGAGTATAGTCGCCGTTAGCCGAGAGTTAAACACGTATAGACGTATACACTTACCGAGTCTGACATTGCCGCCGCCGTTGCCGCTTTCGATTGTTGGCGGGCGCCGCCATCTTGCTGTAGTCCATATACCAGAAGAGAGCGATAGGATATACGTACGTGTATAGCAGTGCAGAGAGCGAGTATATAGTAGCAGCAGCAGTATACCAGAGTATACATTCTCCATCTCTTTTTATCTTGGCTTTTCGCTCTCGCTCTTTCCCGTATAGTGTGACTGACACGAACGTGCCCCGTGTTGAGAGCGCCGTCCATAGTTAGGAGAGAGCCTCCCGAGTCGACGAGTGCGCGTTTCAATATTATATTTTAGTTTTCCCGTTCTGTGGTACGTAAAACGTGCCCGCTGGTGCCACCGCCGCCGCTTGTCAAAACGAGCACATAATATATTCTTTAGACGGCATTCGATCATTCCTATTTTTCATTTTTAAACAAAATTCAATAATAATATTTTAAAAAATAAGATAATAAAGGACATCCGCTTGTATATCAAATAGAAAAGTGCCCGTGTTAGTGCACGCTTGAACGTCGCAGTTTCTAATAACAGTAAAACAGAACTACGACAGATCGAAGTCAGGATGACCGAGAGGGAGGATAATGTCTACAAGGCCAAGCTTGCCGAGCAGGCTGAACGCTATGATGGTAAGTTTAAATTACATTAAAAATATCTATATGTTTGCGTGCGTAGAATGAGTTTCAAGCATAAAGGAGACCAGGTATCAAAGAAAAGGTGGCGTCCCTTTTTTCTCTTCATACTTTCCAGAAGCAATTTTTGTGTGAGCCAGCCACTGCTCGTGAGGGCTCGATCGATCCGCTCTCTCTCTCTCTCTCTCTCTCTCTCTCTCTCTTTTCGTATACGAGTCGTGCGTCTATCTCATCGATATGTCTATCTGTCAAAAGATTATTAAGGGCTTTAATATTAAATACGAGATCTTTATACATCAACATGCATTAGAGTATAAAGTATTCGATAAATAGGTTCGTGTCGCGCAACTACCGAGCGCCAGGAGGCGCATGCCGTGGGCTGCGAGGAGAGCCCAGTCACCTCGTGTCTTTCCATTCTTTAACTCTGGAATTTCATATTATTTCATCATTTTTATTTTTTCTAGCCTCTATATTACTCATTTATTTCGATAATTAATTATAAAAATTTATTATATAGAGAAAATTGTTCTAGACACGGAGATGTGACGTATACCTCGATCGATTGCCGCTCTCTCTCTCTTTCTCTTTTCACAAAGCATCTCTCCGTAGGCGCATGCTTAACTTTAATTTCTTTTTATTATTATTACTATTATTCTGCTTTCCAATTCTAGAATAACAGTCTAAACGTTTTTCGGAGTAGCATTATAACATGTTTTTTTATATTTTTTAAAACTTTTGCTATGTCGATGCATCATCTTTCCGTTTTGCTTGACTTGCCCTATGTATCCTCGCCGACATATATACATGTATATATCGCTTAAAGAGAGAGAGAAGGCGGGCGGGATCCATGCGGCCGCGCGCTCCGAAATAATTGTCGTTGCCAAGAGAGCGTGTGCTGCCGGACGGTACACGAAATGCCGCGTTAACATACTTAGCTAACATATTATATATTCTTGTAGGAAAATAAATGGAACTTACAATCTAATCATTCAAAAATATGTAGAAAAGAAAATAGAAGCAGAGGGAGAAGGAGAAAGAAAAATGGAGTAAGGAAATGAAACTAGATGGAGAACGAGAAAAAGCGAGTTTGTGTGCGTGTACGAATGGAAAAGAATGAGAAAGAAAGAGAGGAAGTCGCGCGGCCGAGTAGGAAGAGTTGCATGAGAAGTTTTAAAAGGAGGGGAAAAAAGAGAGGTATAATATAGAGAAAACGAACGAGTAAAGACGAACGAAAGAAGCAAAGAAAGAGAAAATAAAAAAAAAGGAGAGCCACGCCGAGTACGTCGAGGTAACGCACCGAGCCGACGGTGGCGGACGGAGACACGACTCTTTACACACATACATTGAGAAAGAAAGAGCAAGAAAAAAATTAAAGAGAGATAGAGAAAAAGGTTTTTGCGCGGCAGGCAAGCAAGGCAACTCTCTTTCTCTCTTACTCTCGTAACACAAAGTAGAGCTGGCTCACTGATGGCTGACTGCTACGTCGTAGAGCATCGTAGACGCCGGTAGAGCGGCATATTCGCACACATTCTCATGAACATACTCATAGATATATATACACACGGCCTCTGTATATATATATACACGTACGAGGAAAAACGAGAGAGAACCTGGCCTTGGTTTGCCTTCGTTCTTTGCTTGCGCGCGCGCACACCGCAAGTCTTTACATTTACTACGCACATATATCTACCTACACATTTATAGTAAAGAGTTTGGAGAGCGCCGGATTCTTTTTTTTCTTTTTTTTTTTTTTCTTTCAACAAACCTAAGGAGCCCCATGTGTTAACGAACACATACCAGGGATGTAGAGGCCACTTTTTCTCTTTTCATTTTTCCTCATCTATCTCTATTTTTTTCCTCCTTTTCTTATAATCTGTGAGGTTGAACTGTACCTGCGCACTTTTTTAAACCTACCAATGACAAAGAATTATGATTCTATTTGACAATTTTTAACTTCATTTCTAGCTTGACAAACGTTTTTATTTCCTTTTTGCCTTTCTTTTGAAGAATTAAACTCTAGTGGCTGGTTAACCCGTGGGATTTGATTATAATGTATGCATTCAATGGGGACACTCTTTTTTTTTCTTCTTTTTTTTTAGTGAGAGAGTTCAAGTTTATACTCGATTCATAAGTTAAGAAGTCAGTGAACACTCCCAAAAGTCTATAAGCAAATGAGGACTGAGAACCTTTTGTCGCTTCAAAAGAATTTCGTAATAGGATTTGTATGAAAATTTATCAGGTTTCGTATGTACTAGGAGAAAGTCGTGAAAAGATTTAATGAAAATTTCATGAGTTTATTAATAATAAATGTTTCTAAATAGAATCAGTAATTCTTTTAGTTAAAAAATTAAATGTTATCTACTTTTTACTAAAATTCATTCGAGAAAAAGTAAATTTAATTATTTGTGTAAAATTTCAGTTATTTTTAAACTTTTTACTGTTAAAAAGTCTGAAAATATTTATAATTTCCAAACTTTCTGTGTGCCAAGCTAAATTCGTAACGCTTTCTTACATAATAAAGTATTAGCTATTGCAAATTTGGAACGTGTAATCGTTCGAACATTAATCGCAAAAAAATATCGATTAATCGATATCTAATAACTTTCTCATTTACGTCTATTAAACTTTTTCACGAGACTATCCCGCACACCTGTTCAACAAGCGTTTTTTAATTAAAAAGACAAGCTCTCTCGATGTTGTGTTAATAATACACATACTTCTTTGCAAGTTTCTTTTTATT
The DNA here is from genome assembly GCA_017163975.1 of Anastatus disparis. Taxonomy (NCBI): domain Eukaryota; kingdom Metazoa; phylum Arthropoda; class Insecta; order Hymenoptera; family Eupelmidae; genus Anastatus; species Anastatus disparis. Next base: position 2,521,033 of record JAFFSR010000292.1, on the reverse strand, counting down.
TTTCGAGTATATAGGAAGCCCATGACGTCATTGATTCATATATACGCGTGTGCGGTTTCGTTTACTCGACTGGGAAACGTTAAATTTTGCGAATAAGACAGGAAAAAATAAATAACGAGAAAAATAAAACAGCATATAGACAAATGTTTCCGCACTACTTGAACGTTCAATTATATAGCAGTGGCGCTTTCAATTTTCCGATCGATCGACGAATTATAAAAGTAGTATGAAAAAAAAAAAATAAATAATAGAGAGAGAGAGTCAATGCAATGGAGCAACAATTTGTTTTACATTTACGCAAAAGTCATATATTCTCACCGGTTGTCTATTAACAAAAAGCACAATTTCTTTTTTTTTTTTTTATTTTCCATATATTTTTCAATTGACTAGAAGATCAAAGTCAGTTTTTTTTAATCAAGTCTTGTTTTCTCACTTTTACCTTTTCCTTCTGTCCTTGTGCCCTTGCCCTTTGATATTGTTCCCGTATTTACTAGTGCCTTCTCGGCTATACGTATCATACGTCATTAATGAAAATGTGCGGCCTAGAGCCAACTTTTTTTTTCTTTTCTTTTTATTTAAATTCTGTTGTTTAAAAATTTAAAAATCTATTAAAACTTTAACTTTCTTAAATAGTAAAATTTTCTGTTATTTATACCTTACATTTGTGTATTTATACAAAGGGAGGGTGAGGGTGAGGGTGAGAAATGGTAAACTAGAGTAATAAAGAAAAAAAAGGGATGTGTAAATATTCCGTAAACCAAGGGTATAAACAAGGGAAGTGAAAAAAGAAAATATATATATACACGTAGGCATATATATTTAAAAAAGGGGTGTATAGTAGAAGAGTTCTGTATTTCTCTCACTTTAGTTGTATGTACAGGCAGAGCTAAATTCGAGGGTTGCGAAAGCACGCGCCGAGGGTTAGAGAAGTTTGTATCTATCTCTTTTTAGCTCTTGCTTGGGTTCTATATACGTGCTTGTATACATGCGCACAAGAGCGAGCGAGAGAGAAAGATTAAAATGTACGAAAGAACAAGCGAGAAGGAAGAAAAGGGAGGTCATAGCTAAAGGAAAGTATTGATCTGTGCCCGCCATCCTCTTTCTCGCTCTCTTTTTCTATCTCTTTCTCGCGCTCGTTACTCTTTTACTCCTATAACGTAGAGAGAAAGAGGGCCGCTATTCTTGTGTTAACTAATTTTTCCTTTTTTTTTTCCTTCTTTTTTTCGCTCTATAAAGAGGAACAAAGCTAGCGATATAACACATGAATTTTTAGACGTCGTTCAAAAAGATTGAGATAATCTTTGCGCGCTCCCACGGTTCATGGGTTGGTTATTATAGATTTAGGTGAAATTTCGAGAGAGGGGAATCTAATCGGCAGAAGCGTTATGTACGTATATTAAGAGATGAGCTTACACACCTACACTATCACACGCCTTTTCTCTTTGATGCGAAATGGGAATTGCTATATGGGGAAGGTAAAATATTGTGTATATATCGACAAAGGTTTATATGACACATATATACATGTGTTTTCTGAGCATGTATATTTTTAGATCGTGATAAAATTATATGCCACTCTCGCACCAATGATGCACCAAGCTAATTAAGCGAGCAAGCTTGATCGCTATTTTATTTTAAAATTTATAGAGCTGTCCATAGAAAAAATCCAGAGATAAAGATATTTTAATTACACATGATAGTATACTGTAGAAAAAAAATTTTTATTTATGTAGCTTTATTTCTATATTTATGTAGTTTTTAAACTCTGCTCATTTTTTTTTTCAATTGAGAAATTTATTGATGATTGAAATAAGCAATACTCGACTGAGTCATTGATGAATTACTCAGCAGCATAAATTAAATGCAAGCAATGATAGAAGTATGATTGACACATAAAAATGATAATTATGTATTACGTAGTATAGTTTTTAAAAAATTAAAGATTCAAGAAATGAAAATTAATTTTTATTCTTTTATTTTACAGAAATGGTTGAGGCCATGAAGAAGGTCGCCTCACTGGATATTGAACTCACAGTGGAGGAAAGGAACCTTTTGTCAGTGGCATACAAAAATGTCATCGGAGCAAGAAGAGCTTCCTGGAGAATTATTTCTAGTATTGAACAGAAAGAAGAAACCAAGGGAGCAGAAGAAAAGCTTGAAATGATTCGCCAATATCGGTCCCAGGTAGAAAAAGAGCTTAAAGATATCTGCGCAGACATTTTGGGTGTTTTGGAGAAACATCTTATTCCATGTGCATCGACTGGAGAATCTAAAGTTTTCTACTACAAAATGTAAATACTTTAAGAAATTTGCTTATCATTGAACACTTGCTATTGATGAATTTTAATTATGTATTACCTAGTAGATTAGCATCACAAATATTACATAAATAATTTTGCTTTACTCAACACATATTTTCATTGTTCAATATTTTTTTACTAACAAATACAAATATAATTTTCAGGAAAGGAGACTACCATCGTTATTTGGCAGAATTCGCTATTGGAAACGACAGAAAAGAAGCAGCAGAAAATTCTCTTGTAGCATACAAAGCGGCAAGCGACATTGCAATGACAGATTTGCCTCCTACTCATCCAATTCGTTTAGGATTAGCGCTTAATTTCTCGGTGTTCTATTATGAAATCCTAAATAGCCCTGATAGGGCGTGCCGTCTAGCAAAGGCTGCCTTTGACGATGCCATTGCAGAACTTGACACTTTATCTGAAGAAAGTTACAAAGATTCTACTCTTATCATGCAATTGCTCAGGGACAATCTTACTTTATGGACTTCGGATATGCAAGGAGATGGTTAGTATAACTTACTAATTTTTATAAATTTATATTTTATCATTCCAAGTCTCATTGAAAAAAAAATAAATTATTATCCAGAAAATGAAACTGAGCCACCCAACATCCGAGGAAATGTTTCCACAGATGTCATTAACAATGTCCATCCTTAAGCCTTTTCCTTTTTTCCTACTGCCATTAAAACATAAAAATTCTCAGGTTAGCCATATTCCTGAAATTATGTAATTGTTAAACTGTTTATTACAAATTGAAAAAAAAAAATTTATCATCAAATTTCTAATTTATTTATCAAAAGACCATATCTTAAGAGAATTATTGATTTTGTGTATGCAGGTGAAGGCGAGCAGAAAGAACAGCTACAAGATGTTGAAGATCAGGATGTATCGTAACTCTAGTTGCAGTGAGTGTTAAATGCGCATACAAATGAGACAAGAAAAAACTCTTAATAATTATTAAGCAAAAGAAAAATCAGTTCAGCAGAAAGAAGGTTGGGGTGGGAGGGGGATGTCTTTAGCAATTTGCGTGACCCTATGTACGCACGTACGGTTACTCCAAAATCATCCAATCACACATGTTGAGTTACGGAGCACGCAGAAATGAAAAAAAAAAAAAAAAATAAACGAAACTAATGTAAATGACACGCACCCTGCGATATAGTGAGATTGCAAGCATTTATAAGCGCGGCAATTTTTTCGTATTGCCGAATTGCGCAGTGAAAAAACAACATTCGAGCTCCCAAGTGTTGTCCTTGCATAGTGTATGGCTGGATTCAAATTCCGTAGTAACTGCATCTTTTATTTATAAGGCGTGGACTCTGCACACAAACAATTCCTACTCTTCCGGCCGGATTGCGAAATAGTGGTGGAGAGCCTGTCAGGTGCATTGTACGAAATTTAATAGCATATGTTTATAGTAATGATGTCGTCTCATTATTTTTTTCTCTAGGACTTATTCAACGATATGTATTGTAACGAGTGACTAGATTAATAATCAAAATTCTATTTCAAGCATTTTGCAAACCTTAAGTATTGCAGACTCGTTTTGATTTTCTTTTACTATTGTTTTTTTTTTCTTTATCCTTTTTTTTTTATTATGCGCGTACAGCTTATATTATATATTTCAGCAATGATATTTACCGATATTTACCATTCACTTATACCGATAAATGTTTCATTTAAATATAATTTGATTTTGTAATTACGCGTTATTTTATTTCTTAACCGTTACATCCCACGCCAAAAAGCTTCTAGAAAAATGGATGGATTTGTTGCAATGTTTTACAAGTAATAAAATCTTAAATCTCGTAACGATTTTAATGCTATTTCTCAATTTATTTTCGTCATTTATGATTGTTCAGGTAACCGTACCAATCGAACAATTCTAATACGTATGCATGCGTTCAGGATGAGAATATTGGAATGTAGCTGAAACTTTGCGACGAAAGACTTTCCTAGAAATTCTCGCGGAAGCGTATTAATTCAAGAATCATAGTAGACTGAAGAATTTCGAGCTGCGAAATCAGCTTAGTGAATCGTTTTAACTGTTCTTTCACTGCTTTAAGGAAAAAATTGAAATTGTGCTAACTATTTGGAGCGTCAAAAAATTAAGCAAAGCAAAAAAAAAAGAAAAGTGAAATTTCTCGTGTAGCGTTGATATTCGTATTAAACGTCTAGTTAAGTAGTCTCTTCCGCGAATGTACGTTTGCATACATCCCTTATTTCAACTGTATGAATAGTTACGATATGAGAAATGACAGAATAAATGGTTCTCTGTACTCTGTTTTGTCAATGTTTTTCTCTGCATTTATTTTATTTTTTATCATTAGCGAAAATATATGCGTAGTTTTTACTCACTCTAATTCAAAAAGCTAATAATCGTATTATGAGTTTATCGATGGCAATACTGTAGTTCAATCTAAAAAGCTCGCAACGGATGTCAATCTTTTCATCGATAATAAATCTTGTACCTTTCACACGATGAAAGATAAAAAAAAAGCAAAATTTTTGGTCATTTATTTGAAAAAAAGGGGTTTAATCAAGAATAATGGTTTTCGATCTCGACGTAGGCGTGCCAGACCAAACAATAGTTTGGTAAAAATCAAGATGCGGAGGGACAGTAACAATAAAACCGATGTATTTCGCGACCCCGCATTTAAGTATTATATCAGTAATATTGCGTAAAAACTATATAAAAAAAAGATTAATATTAAAGTAATTATTGATAATGCTAAGTAAGATTATTGATATTTTTAATTGTGTAAGGAGTCAAGCAAAATAATTAAGATAAAACTTTTGCAATAGAATGAAAATAATGAAGATCCAGAGAAAAAAACAGTTACTGTAAAATTACACGTGAAAATGCATAAATCATGCGTGTGTTCAAAGCGAATTTCCAATTATCAAATCGTAATAAAATAAAAGCTAAAGAAATCTTCAAAACAAATAAAAAGTGCGTTCGCGAACATATGTAGATAACGTAAACGCGCTTCGCGAAAATCGTTCGATCGACGAAAAATTAGAAAAGTGATCTTTCATATTTTGGATCCGCATGCATATGCTCTGTATTAGAGTTAATACAATACACCGTATATAACTTTTACTGTAAAGCCACACGTGGAAGCTGAAAATAAAGTGATTACAACTGTCTATAATTTCAATTGCTTTCATTGAATCAAATTAAATTTTACTTTAAATGAACTTTTTATCGATAGCTAGGAGTTTAGTTCGTTTCACGACAGTTAAATATTTGTACTGTTTTTTTTGTTGAAGTAGATGTATTAATTAAGAAAATTTTACATTAATATCTAGTTTAAAAGTTTTCCACATTAAATTGAACTATATACTGCTGCTTACCAACATATTCATTTGTAAAGAACAAAAGATATCTATTCGAAAAACAAAGTTTTATTATCAATTAAAAATTAAATATCACAGATTTGTACAAAATAAAAATATTTGCTAAATTTTTTACATTTTATACAATTATTTAATTTAAATATCGAAATATTTTTCTAATGAAAAAATCTAGTTTTCGTTACATCGTTTAAAAAAATTACAAAATATATACAAATTATTTAAAAATAAAATAATACTTGACGTTAAATTAAAACGGATTCCGATCTGCAATAACCAACTGATAATTTCGTCGGTGGAGTTTCTTTTTTCGATAAATCAGTCTCGCTGTTACTTGAAATAGATTGAATCCTTTTGAAGACTTTTTTATTGGCATCAATTGGTTTTAAAATACGGCTCAAGGCATTTTCAGCACCCATCATAATTGGTGAAAGACTTAAATTCGATTGGCATCGATTTCTAATTAGTCGGGAAGTGCTCCTTGGAGATTTGCGTTGATCCATGGATCTGCGCCTGGCAGATTTCAATTTAACATCCCGCAACATATCTAATGATATAACAGGTCCGTTAGGTCCAGGCATACTTTTTCTTCGATTGTCCTAAATCATTAATATTTAATATTTTATTTTAAAGCGAACATTAAAAATCATATAACACTTTTTAATTTAAAATTTTGAGAATCAAAAAATTCTAATGTAATATATTTAATTTTGAAACAAGAACTAAATTCAAAGTACACACTTTTAATGTATGGGTCATGTGGCACCAAGAATAATAAATACATGGCTCACATGTGAGTCATGTTGCCCTCAAAATGTTAAATATGTATTACGTATATAAGTTAAAAAATATTAATAAAAAATGTAAAATTAGTAATTTAAAATTACTTTTGAATTTGAAGACGCCTTCTTCAAAGTTACTTTAAGAAGATCTTCGACCGTAATGCATGGTCTACTAGTCAATGGTGTTGAACATTTGCTTGATAGTGTTTGATGTTTTTTAGCACTACTGTTAATTGGCGTGAATTTTGAAAATGGCATCATTGGTGGTAGTGGTGGAGGTGGAGGAGGTGGCGGAGGCGGTGGAAGCGAAGGTGCTGCAGATCCAAAAGACATTGAAGGAGGTGGTGGTGGAGGCGGAGGTGGAATTATAGCACAGACTGCATTAGTAGTAGAAGGCATTAATTGTGAACTTGATTTTATTTCATCTAATTTTTGTTGAAGAATTTTTAATTCTTTAGTTAAATTTTTATTTCCTTCAACTAATTGGTTATTAGTTATTTGCAATCCATTTATTTCACTTTTCAGTGCTGATAAACTTGTTTCACTGCTCACACGAACCTACACTTGCATATTTATGATGAAAATATACATTATTAAGAAAAAAATTTAAACAACTTAAAATAAATATATTAATTAAAAATATTAAATTAAATATATTAATCCTTATTTTTTTGCAGTGCAAATTTGAATTTCAAACTTTTAGTCATTTAAAATTATTTTCTATATTGTTAAATTTGGTTGCTTTGATAAATATTAAAATAAAAATATATATTGTATAAAGAAATGCTAAATGATCAATTAATAATTACATAATCTATTCTTGAATTAGTTTACTAATTTTTTTCTTTTAATTATGTAAATAACATGATAACAATCAAAATAAATCCAATATTAAATTCTTTTTACTATTATAAAACATTTAAAAAATTATTTTAAAATTAAACCTTTGCCTGTTGATGTGACAGAAATTTTTAGGTGGTAAATTTAAAAATTTGAACGGTAATTATGATTTTATAGTTTTATATAACTATAAAAATCTTTGTCGTGTCATGCAAGAGGTCAAAGAGAACAATATTTTATTAAAACAAGATTACCTCAATTAAATCCTGAGATACAGATGATATTTTTTCTGATAAAACTGCTAATAAACGATTATTTTCACATTTTATTACAGCTATAACCTGTGTTAATTCACTATCAACTAAAAGTGGTGGATCAGGTCTTGTAATGATAATTGATAATAAATTTCTAACACCATTATATCCCTGTAATTACAAATTATAACATCAATGTCATAAATAAATTAAATCATAATATTTTTAAATTACCTTTTTAATCCATATAATGAATTTTCCAGAAAGCCAGCTACAAAATGTTGATATTTTTGTAAAACAGGTTTTAACATTTTTATATAACATTGTTGTCCTTTTAGCAGGACTTGGTATACTTTGTGCTTCAGATATATTATGTATTATTGTAACAGGAGATTCTACCTAAAAAATTTAATATTATTACAGATTATGTTAATTATCAATATATTATTTACTTACTGATGTTTTACTATCCATATCAGAAACTACTGGTAAATCTACACACGTTACATGCTCTAGAGTCACATTCCAAGTTTTATCTTGTAAATTGTTTACAACAGCTTCTATTGTATTTGAATTGTCTAATTTTTCTTCAGTTTCTGTAGTAATGCTACAGTGGTCATCAGATGATTTTTCATTGCTAAATGGAAACAAGCGTTTATCACAATTTCCCACATGCAAAGTATTTTTTATACTATTTCCATGCATGTTATTACCGTTAATATTTTTTTCAATAGGAGCAACTTGCATTGGTACATTTGAAAAAAAAATTTTAGCAGCTTTTGATTTATTTGATTCAATTAAACTAGGTATATTAAAAGTAGATGATGGTATTTGAAAATATCCACTCAATGATGTTAGCTCCTCTCGTGGAACATCAACAAATTCTGAATTTTTTTTCATATTAGAGGAATAAAATTTTGTCAAATCATTTGATTTTATTGTTGATTCTGTATTTTCTTGACTATCACTTTGAAAAACTTTCTCAACTGATAGTGTTTTTTCTAATTCTTTATTTTCATTTAATATAGTTTTATCATTTTTGTCAACTACTATGTCATCCATATCCTCATTTTCTGGTATATCAAGATTTAATTTAAGTTTAGGTATGCGTCCATTAATCTTTGGACTCATATCTTCATATGCAATCTTTTGACTTCCTTCCATAACAAACTCTGGAGTTCGATCTTGAAAATCATTTACATTTTCACTTGAATATGATGTTGAATTATCAGAAATATTTGGTGTTACCATACCTTCCCTTACAGATATTAAATTTATTCCATCACTTGATGAACTGGGTCTTGTCATTTTAAAACTATACTTTGGACGATATTTCCTTTGTATTTTACGTCGACCCATTTTTTAAACTATAATATCAATATTTTTATTAACTTTATTTTTAAAAATAAAGTTTACACTTTCATTTTAAAAATTGTTTATGTTAATGTAAATATTTAACATTGGGAATAAATAAAACTTACCTATATTTATGCTTGGTGTATAATAAAAATCTTTTATAGTTAAATGTATATCTTATTAAAAAACTCACAATATTTTGTTCAATCAATTCTTAATTTAGAAATTGAAATCATTTTGGTTACTTAATAAATAGAACTCAGTCAGTAGTAGCAGAAGCAAATAGTAAACATAACGATTGTTTGAAGGTCAGTTAGGTATAACAAGAATATGAGCTTGGAAATTGAGTGTAAATATTAAGGTATTATTTGTATTTCTATATGATAATCAAATTAATCAATTTATATTCATATATTTGTCCAATTTTAAAAATATTTAAATATTTTTAAGTAGTAAATTTTAAAAAATTTTATTTTTATAATTTATTCTCTGATAAATGTATAAATAAAAACAATATTTTTATATTTAAAAAAACAGTAATTTTTATATTAAAACAGTAATATCATTCAATTTAAAAATAAATATCAACAAAATATATTCTAAAAATATGTAGAGGGTTTCATGAGATTTCATAATTAAAGAAATAAGTAGGTTAACGAAAAAATTTGTCTAATTAATTTTAATTAATGTATAATTGTATATTACAAGATGTTACATGATTCTGATCGCGCTATTCACTGTAAATGCGAATTCATTAAAAATCAACATTGTTCATGAGAAATCAATCTAATTGATTCCTTTGATTTTGAGTGCTGATGTAATACCGTTTTTATTTTGTATGATTTTCCATTTCTGACCTAATTTACTTCTTATTTACAAAATCTTCGCCTTTTTGGATATTCTTTTTAAGCTCTGGAATAGCTGCTGCCAAAAGTTTTGATTCAAAGTCACTAAGCTTTCCAAGTCCAAGATTCTTTTCTATTCCATTTTTCTATAAGAAAAAAAAAATATAAAATTTTTGTATCACAACAAAGAAATATTAAACAATAAATATGAATTATTTTATGATACTTACGCCCAGCAAAATAGGTGTAGAGAAATATTTGGCTTCAGTAACATTAGACCTAACATAAGAACATTCAACAACATTTGAATCACCATTTAGAGCCTTGATTAAAGAGAATGCAAATCGTGCTCCTGCATAAGCCATTGATAATGTAGCAGAGCCAGTACCAGCCTTAGCTTTGACTACTTCTGTACCAGCTTCTTGGATTCTCTCGGTAAGAGCTTTAAGTTGATCTTGTGGGAAAGATACTGATGGTGTAGCTTGAGAAATCAGTGGAATAATAGTAATTCCACTGTGTCCTCCAATAACTGGTACATTTACCTTTTGGGGATCCAGTCCCTAAATACATATTTTATATTAATAAGTTATATTGTAAAATATTTGACAAGTGAAAATTTAAATACAGACAGAGTGAAATAATAATATACTTAATAATTTAAAGATTTTATAAAATTTTTTAATTCCATTTAAACTAATAATCTTAATTTATTAATTTGAGAAAACTGAAAAAAATTTATCAGTTAAAAAACTACAATACCTTAGCCTCTCCAACAAACGCATTTGATCTGACAATATCAAGTGTGGTAACTCCAAATATTCTGTTGGGGTCATAAACTCCAGCTTTCTGCAAAACTTCACTTGCAATTGGCACAGTACTATTTACAGGATTTGAAATGATTGCAATAAAAGCTTTTGGAGATACTTCTGCAACAGCTTGGGCAAGATCACGAACAATTGATGCATTTGTATTGAAAAGATCATCACGAGTCATTCCTGGTTTACGTGGTACACCAGCAGGAATAACAACAACCTAAAATATTATTTATTATATAATAAAATGAATATAAGATAAAGATACGTAATATAAAAATAACTTTCCAAAAATAATATTTTAAAATATAAAATACAAGTGACAGAAATATATATGTATTTATTTGATAATTTGAAAGAAGTTTTAAACACATACTTGAACACCTTTTAAGGAATCTTTCAATTGATCTGGTCCAGTGAAACCCTTAACTTTAGAGGCAGTGTTAATGTGAGAAAGATCAGCAGCTACACCAGGAGTATTTACAATATCATAAAGAGACAATTCGGTGACCAATGGTGACTCTTTGAGAAGAAGAGACAGTGGCTGGCCAATGCCACCGCTTGCACCCATAACTGCGACCTTTGCATTGCACTAAAATAAAATATTTAATTAATTTTCAAGTAAATACGAAATATATAATGAAAGGCTAAATTTTTAAGGTTTGTGAGAAATAGTTAATAAATTAAAGTACTATCAATTATAAAGCAGACTATATATTAAGTACTTGGAAAAGTACCAAGTATTTAAAATTGAATATTCGTTTGGAATATATCAATCAAACGTTGAATTTTCCTAAGGAAAATAAGTTGCATAACAGCGTTGATCATCATTCGATTTCTCAGCATTGTTGGATCTCAAATAACAGGTCGAGTGTTGGATGAACGGATCGTCTGCAGTTTGGAAAACAGGAAAGATGACACTTTGCATGTATATGTGAGCGTAGAAAGGAATGCGGAATAGATCGTGCAAGTCAAATTTGAGTTAATGTATTAAAAATTAATTATGGAGCATATTATTAGTAATGATGAAAAAAAACGTTTAATTTATAAAAAAAAACTCACTTGAGAAGAAGTTGATAATTGCTTGGCGCCATTCTGGGCGATAGTAATGGTTGGCCTGAGAAAACGTGGCAACATTTTGAATAAGTTTGTTAGTTTTTCGCGATTAAGAGAAAAAAAATTAGGACACTAGATAGAAATGGGCCGCAGCTTAGTCAAAATCGAAGAGGCACAAGGTGCATAGAAGTACGGAGGAAAAAAGAGCTAACGAAGCGCTAGCGCACGCCACACACAGAAGAAAAAGATCCCGATAACCCCCTGGATCTCTTTTTCTCTCTCTTCAGAATTTTATATAGTTGTGCAAAGTACTGTGACACCGTTCTACTCTTGATTTTAGCGCGCGCGCGCACTTGTCCCCCGCGACCTTGCCGTGCCATCACTAATATTACGTGTTCACAGACACTCATTAGTCACATATATATATTGATACCTATATTACTATTTCTCTATTCGTGACTATCATTAATCTAATTTATGTGTATGTATGGCGTCTATTCAAACAATCATCAAAAATGGAAAATTTAAAGATTCGCGCCAACAGTGGAAACACTTGTGATCAACAATTGGTAATCAAAAGATAAACTTTAACTACTGATGATAACCTTTGACAAACTCGTGTCGCATATCACATGACATTATGATGCGCGAAATCGCTTTATCTTGACACACCTAAAAGATTACGAATATGTTCAAAATCAATTAAAATATTGTTTTTCTAGAGTTGTACAAAAGTAAAATTGTTTTGTCGAACATATACTTTCGCACACTTTTAGAAAAATTATGGTACTTGAATCTCGACTTGAATTCATTTTAGACATGCCCCAAGAATTAAAATTTAATTTTATGTTAATTTGATTTGTTGTTTAGTACTCGATAGAAGAAATATACATAAACGATAACCGTCTTCAGTGAAAATGAAAAATATTAAAAATTATATATAAATGTTAACAAATAAAAATAGTTATTGATTTTTCAATTAGAAATAAGCAAAAGGATTTAAAAGCTTAATAAACACGAATTTTTTCGTAATTTTATATAAGAAAAAGAATCTCAGATTTGAAGGTTCCAAAAGCAAAATACTCTTTTCATCAGCTAAATTTTTATTATGCTCACTTTTAAGGAGTGATTTAATGAAAATTGTTATTATATGATACTCTATAATTTAAGTAATTATTTGTTGACTATTATAAAATTTTATAAAGATAAAATCCTACTTTCTTGTAAAAAAAGCTTTGTATAGCAAAAAAGTTTTTCATATTTTTATTCCACTATTACATTTATACTTTAAGAATCTAAGAAAATAGTTTTAAAAATTTGTGTGAGTGTTTCAAATTACTCTTTTATTGGAAAATGAGTATTCAGGACTTTAAATCAAATACGTTCTGAAATTATCAAAATTACATAAAAAAACTTCAATTAATTCTCATATTAATGTGGTACTTATTAGTCACGAGATATGATTATTATTCATACAAATTAAAATACATGTTTGTATTTTATGCGTAAAAAATATTCTACATTTTATGTTTAAATAAAAATCAAAAAGTAGTAAAATTCGATCATATTCTGCTGGAAAATATATTATACGTGATAAGCTGTTGCCTTCTGACAAACTAGCAAATTTTATTTGCTATATTTAGGAATTTCCCACACAGCATGAAAGAATTTTGAAATAATTTCATGAAATATTACAAGTGATAATACGTTGAAAACATTTAAAAAGAACTTAAAAGATAACTATATTCTTTTGAAAAGAATTTATGAAATAATACACAGGAACATTACAAAGTCTTTACAAAAATATTACCAAAAAAATTAAGAGTTAAGGCATGAATCCTTACTGAAAGGACTTTGAAAAGACTTCCTGAAAGGAAACAAGAAAGAACTCAGGAATCTTCCAACGATTAAAATCAGAAAATAATTTAGACCCCCCAATAAATATGAGTATATTTTGGTAAAGTCTCAAGAAATCATACAGAAAAATTTGAAATCTTTTGAAATATTTCATGAAATAATTGTATGGGAAAAGACTTTTGAAAGGAAAAAGAAAGAACTCAGAAATCTTCCAACGATTCAATTCAGAAAATAATTTAGAAAGATTTTCGGAATGATTTAAGTTATTCTTTTACCGAATCATTTCAAGATTCATTCCAAAAAGCTTTCATGAAATAATTCATGTAATATTTTGGTAAAGTCTCAAGAAATCATACATGAAATAATTTTGAAATCTTTTTGAAATATTTCATGAAATAACTTATGATTAGAATAAAAGTTATTACATAAATCCTTACTGAAAGGACTTTGAAAAGACTTCATGAAAGGAAACAAGAAAGAACTCAGAAATCTTCCGACGATTCAATTCATAAAATAATTTAGAAAGATTTTCGGACTGATCTAAGGTATTCTTTTACCGAATCATTTCAAGATTCATTCAAAAAGCTTTCATGAAATAATTCATGCAATATTTTGGTAAAGTCTCAAGAAATCATACATGAAATAATTTTGAAATCTTTTTGAAATATTTCATGAAATAACTTATGATGAGAATAAAAGTTATTACATAAATCCTTACTGAAAGGACTTTGAAAAGACTTCATGAAAGGAAACAAGAAAGAACTCAGAAATCTTCCAACGATTCAATTCATAAAATAATTTAGAAAGATTTTCGGAATGATCTAAGGTATTCTTTCACCGAATCATTTCAAGATTCATTCAAAAAGCTTTCATGAAATAATTCATGCAATATTTTGGTAAAGTCTCAAGAAATCATACATGAAATAATTTTGAAATCTTTTTGAAATATTTCATGAAATAACTTATGATGAGAATAAAAGTTATTACATAAATCCTTACTGAAAGGACTTTGAAAAGACTTCATGAAAGGAAACAAGAAAGAACTCAGAAATCTTCCAACGATTCAATTCATAAAATAATTTAGAAAGATTTTCGGAATGATCTAAGGTATTCTTTTACCGAATCATTTCAAGATTCATTCAAAAAGCTTTCATGAAATAATTCATGCAATATTTTGGTAAAGTCTCAAGAAATCTTACATGAAATAATTTTGAAATCTTTTTGAAATATTTCATGAAATAACTTATGATGAGAATAAAAGTTATTACATAAATCCTTACTGAAAGGACTTTGAAAAGACTTCATGAAAGGAAACAAGAAAGAACTCAGAAATCTTCCAACGATTCAATTCATAAAATAATTTAGAAAGATTTTCGGAATGATCTGAGGTATTCTTTCACCGAATCATTTCAAGATTCATTCTAAAAGCTTTCATGAAATAATTCATGCAATATTTTGGTAAAGTCTCAAGAAATCATACATGAAATAATTTTGTAATCTTTTTGATATATTTCATGAAATAACTTATGACGAGAATAAAAGTTATTACATGAATCCTTACTGAATGGACTTTGAAAGGACTTTATGAAAGAAAACGTGAAATATAACAGAATCATTTAGAAATATTTTCGGGATTAGTTTATAATTTATCCGCTTGATGGCGGTATCTCTTACTCTCGCAAGCGGTAAGAGTGCTTCCCGTTTCATATATAAGGAAAATAAGAATCTTAAATGGAAACTATAAATTGTTATGCGTGCGATGTCTATGTTATGATAACTTCGATTTTAACCGCTGTAAAACTATTCGTAATCCTATAAATAATTATATCATCAGATCCGTTATATATGTGTGTGTGTGTGTGTGTGTGTGTGTGTGTGTGTGTGTGTGTGTGTGTGTGTGTGTGTGTGTGTATTAATTCTAAATTGATTCTTAAATAATACAGGAAAGAATAAAATTTCTAGAACTTTACACGTCTCTCAACTAAAGATAGATGAAAAGATTAATGCATTATTACTAAAAGTATTCATGGATCCTTACAGAATTCTTTCATTGAAAGGATTCTGTAATAATTCTATGTCCGAGGTATATTTCTTTCAGAAATAATACAATGAAATATTTTAAAAATATTTTATATCATTCTTACAGAATACTTTCAATGAAAGATGTATGAAAAAATTTACGAATTATTACCAAAAGAATTCATGGATCCTTACAGAATTCTGTCATTGAAAGGATTCTGTAATAATTCTATGTCCGAGGTATATTCCTTTTAGAAATAATACAATGAAATATTTTAAAAATATTTCATATTATTCTTACAGAATCCTTTCAATGGAAGATGTATGAAAAGATTTACGAATTATTACCAAAAGAATTCATGGATCCTTACAGAATTCTTCCATTGAAAGGATTTTGAAATGTCTTGTGAATTCTTTATGAAATATTTTTATGTATTATTTTTAAAAGAATAATACCTCGGACATAGAATTATTTCAGAATCCTTTCAGTGAAATATTTCTGAAAGATTGTAGTCCTTTCATGAATCCTTTCAGAATCCTTTCAAAGTCCTTTCATACTGTATGGGTTTATCGTAATTGTCTAAAAATACAAAAGTTATAAAATTAAAAAATATTTAAACATATAACATTAGTTTTAAAAATTTAAAAAAAAGGTAAAATTACGTATAAAAAAGTGGGATTTTCCTAATTTTAAAAATATTGTTAGCATTTTTAAAATGTATTTTTAAATTAAAACCATCAAGAATAATATTTTAATACGATATTGCATCAAATAATTATCTAAAATTCATGCTAAACATTATATAATAATCAAGTTATTATATATTTATTTATTTATTTAACAACTAACAGGAAAATCCCCATGAATTTTTTCTATACTTACAAGGAGAGTGTTTCACCTTCGGGTCACCGTTTTTGCTCAAATTTTGGGAATGTTTTTTGGATGCAGAAATATGAAGAAAGCCAAAATTTTAGAGGCCAACGCTCAATATTGCCCTAGTTACAGGCCATTAAAGAAAATCACTAAAAAAGATACTAGGTTTTCAAACGCTTATAGTTCCTTAGCATTATTAGCTAGAAGCTTAAATCTTTTTTTAAATGAAAGTTGAGCTAAAATCCTTTTGAAATAGTAGTTATAACATATCGAAATATTATTTTTTCCCAAAGTTATAGCGTAATAAAGATTGAACCCAATTTTAGCTTTTATTATTAATTAATGTTTTAAACAAAAAATTCAGGTCTAATCTTTATTACGCTCTAATTTTGGGAACAAATAATATTTTGAGATGCTATAGGTGCTATTTCGAAAGGATTTAAGCTCAGTTTTCATTTAAAAAAAGGTATAAGCTTCTAGCTAGCAATAATGAAATACTATAAGCGTTTGAAAATCTAGTGATTTTTTTAGTGATTTTATTCAATGGCCTGTAACTAAGGAAATATTGAGCGTTGGCCTCTAGAATTTTAGCTTCCTTCATGTTTCTGCATCTAGAAAACATTCCCAAAATTTGAGCAAAATTGGTGACCCGAAGGTGAAACACTCTCCTTGTTAGATATTTGTTTATTGCATAGATATTATTATTATTTGAATCTGAATCTCTTGAGTCGATCTGTGTGTGGCTCAATCGGTAGAGCGTTGGATTCGTAATCTCCAGGTTTCGAGTTCGAATCCCGCTCTCGGCTGAATCATACAAGCACCGCTGTATGTTACATGTGCTGAAGTTCAAAACACACTCTAGAGCTCCAGGAAATACCAGAGGAAATACCATAAATATAGCGAAGATAAAAAAATTATTTGAATCTGAATCATTATAAAAACTCTTTCACATCATCTAACTAAAATAATCATAAAAAAATTATTCTAATTAAAATAAATAATTAATGAAAAGATCTTATAGATAAAAAGAGTCTGAATTAATTTTCAATTAATATAAAGAATCGATCAACTGAAAACAGTAACAGTTTTACAAAGTTGTAACATCCAAAATTACATAAAAATTTAACATTCTTATGCTACCCCTGCATATCAATTGCATATGAAATAAGGTAAAGGCAACAAAATTCCGAGACTCTTTTTAGTGTACTTTTGTTGTAACTTTTTAAAATAATTAATTATTTTGATAAAATTAACGCTTTTAACGTGTAGTTTGTATTTCAAAGAATTGAAAAAAATATTCTCACATTATTTTTGTATTAGTAATTATCCGATGAATATTATGAGGTAAATCCGCTTAGTCGAGTCTACGATTACGGTTTGTTCGCAGAGTCTAGACAATATTGTAAGCAATGTTCGGCCAGTCTCATGAATGCTAGTTAATCCCATGAATGATATATACTAATGATTTCGTGATACTTACAATATTCAGGAAATTACACCTAAAAACTATGAATTTAATGTAGTTTAAAAACAAATAATATTTGTTTATATCAAAGAATTGTAGAAAAATATTGAAGATTCTTTTTTTTTTATTTTCATATTATACTTCAAAAATGAGATTTTCAAGTGGAAGTCTATCTTCTAAAATAAAGAAATAATTCATAAGAATGAATTTTTTGTATATTTCAACGTTTAAAAAAAGATTAGATTGCTGCATTAATCTTAGAACTGTAAATTCTTATCTTTGATCTGCAAATGAACTATTTAAAATTACATCAAATTTATTGCTCTCTTTCGTTTGTTTTATATTTTTGAGTACAGAGTACTATTCTGAAGTTCATATTTTAGTAAAGGTCTTAATATTAAAAAAAGAAAAGATCAATTTTTCGTCAAAAATTATAATGATACATTTTAGTCATTATAACATAAAAAATATAACTTATGAAATAAATATAGTACTATGTAATTATTGCCATTTGAATTGCTTAAAAATTTAAAAACAACTTTAGAATTGGGTACTTGTAAAAAAAAATAATTTTTCTGCAGGTCAAATATAAAAAGTTTCGCAGAATCAGTTATTCATAAAAGTTTAATACTTATCAATAATTTTCATACAGAAATAGATAAATAAACTTTCAAATATTTTTTTTAATGTAATTATTATTTAAGATGATTTTAGATATTTTTGTAAAAATAAAAATATTATTATTCATCGTAAATTCTTTATTGTAATTATTATATTCATAATGATTTGCTTAACTTTACAAAAAAAAAACTCGTTTCACGATAGCAAACTTTTTTAAGACTGACATATGAATTAGGACATAATTTTTAAAAATATATTATTTCATCAATACACGCAAGATACAAAATCAGCATTCCTTTTTAGAATACTTAAGAATCGATAGCATTAACCCATAAAAGCCTAAATCTTTTAATTTTTTCCTTTAACTTTGGGCAATGAAATTCAAATAAAAAGATTTTTTTTCAATTGAAGATTAAGCAATGAAAATCATTTTCCTAATCCTTGGAATGAAATTTAAATTTTCTGTTGGCAAAAAGTCTAAGCTTCAAAAAATATATTGTTCCGAAATCGATTTGACAACTTAGTGTTTCCAAAATGACCCCAGAACTGCGAACATATTTTGCAATATTCATGAATGTTTTCTCAAAATATACAGCCCTCTAAAAAAAATCACCAAGAATAATAAGTTCTTAGAATTATTCATAGAATGCGCCTGAATTTCAACAAAATATTTCGAGCAAGTTTTGCGAAACGATCAATTTTTTGGAAAATTAAAAATTGCTCAAAACGTTTTGAAAAAAATTCATGCACATTCTTTGGTCGATTCAAAAAACTTTTTATTTTCATCGATTTTCCTCATAAATTTACGGTTTTTGAGAAAAAAAATTTATGATTTATTTTATTTTGTAAGCCACCGAGCAAATAATTTGAACATCAAGAATTTTTGTCTCGAAAACGGCCAAAGAATGTGAATTTTTTATTACAAACTATTCCATATTTTGAAATCATTAACAATCTTTTAAAAAATAGACTCGAAAAATATTAATATTAAAAATAAGAAAATTAATTTGAAAGTTCATTATAATTTATCCTAAAAGTTATAAAAATTTATATTTCATTATTAGTGATGAATTATTTAAATGCTATTTATTTGCATAATTTAAAAATTTAGCAGATTAATCATTTAAAATTTTAAGTATTTTAATGAAAAAACAATTTTTTTTATGTTAGCCTTCGTCAATATTGACCAAAGGCTGAATACTTGTTTATTTGACATCAAGTTCTTTTACAGTAAAATTTTATACAATAGATTAATTATCATTGAATAAAACAACAATAATTAAACATAAATTTTTATTAAAATTAAAAATTTGTATTTAATTGAAACAAAATTCTAAATTTAAGAAAAATGATAATTTTGGTATTGATGAAATATTTGCTTAGATCAAATAAATAATAATAGACGTAAAACGAAAACCATTTATCTATATAAGTAAATATTTGGTAAGACAGTGTAAAGAATGTTGTGTAGGATATCGAGCCGTACTGCTGAGCCTGTTAATAAGGACTGTACTTCAAAATGGAAAGAAAAAAAACGTCTTTTCATATGCTACACTTTTCAGTTTTGATGTTAGAATATAGAACTTTGTATAATTTTAAGTAATTTTTTCAAATTAAGGTAAATATAAATTACCTTTTATATATTTTGGTAATTATTATGAATTTCTTATTAAAAATCTTGAAAGTTTACTTAAAAGTATATTATACTATAATAATGTACACAGTAAAAAATTATGTGTTTTGTATAAATTGATGTAATACACCAATTATGCGTGTAAATAAATTACAAATATTCTGTGTAATTAAAACACACAGTTCATGCCTTGATTTACACACGTTTTATGTAAAATATGTTTAATCGGGCGTAAATAGATAATAAACTAAAATACATAATATTTACTCAAAACTTATGTAAAATTAGTATAATGTGTGTTTTTTATTACAATTAATACACAAAATTTTTGTTAAATTATTTTAAAAAGAAATTTAATATGTTAAATATATGATATTACACAATATTTGTGTTATCGTTTAATTTCAAACGGACATTGTGTTTAAAGAATATATATTGAGAAATATTATGATATCTTAAAATAAAAACCAATTGTTATCATTGAATCTATTTAAACTTTTAATTTATACACGGAGTATCGGAGGTAGCTCAGTAAATAGAGGTACAGAGATATGACAGATGCCATTCATAAAGTACAATAATACGCGCGAAACATAATTTTTCTATATTCATTCCAAATAATAAAGTTATTTATTTTTTAATTGTAAACAAGATTTTTTCATGCGAAAAAAGATATGAGCCAACAATAAAAGTTAATGAAAAACGACATGAAAGTGATTACATCAAATAATCGATATGTTTTTAGCAAGCTGTCATAAATACCTCAGTGATACGGTCTCTTATATTCAATTTATATTATGATTTTATTGCGTCAATAATTTTAAATTTTAAATTATATAGACGAAATAACACAAATTTTTTTTTATATTTGAATTTATAAATTTTTGTGTTAGAATTTTTATTTAAAAATCTTCACCTTCATTATTCGTCAATTTTAAAACATTTTTGTATTTTCTTAACTAAAGCACTATTAAAATCATGTAAGATTTTTATATTATATTTTTCATATTTATAACTTCAATTATTATGTTAAAAGTATGCGAAAAAAAATTTACTTAAAGTAATGAATATTTTTCTTGTTTTTAACAGATTACTTTATGTTGTTCGTTTGCTTTGATTTCTTATTTTGAAATTACAATGTTACTTGTTCGAAACATTCGAACAAGAAAAATTTATTGACAAGGAAAGGTCATGATATTTGGGTCTCGGATTTTCTCCTAGCTTTGAGATATTTTTTTTTATATAATATTATGAAAAAAGCCTTATTCTTACGGTGCAACTCTCAATTTTTGCCGAGTTATCAACAGTTTTGTCTAAATTTTAAAAAATTTTCATCTTTTTTACAGCTATTTATTTTTTTAAGTACTTATTGTAGAAGGTTTTTATTAATAATTTTTTTTAGGTTTTCGTTAAAGTTAAGATTAAAACCTTTCGGTTACAAAAAAAGTGTTCAAAAAGCTAAAGTTGTTCAAAAGTTATGAATAAGGAATGAAAATTAAGATGAAATTTAGATTAAAGTGCAGCTGAATGCAGCATTCATTTTCTATGCATATATTTTTATCTAAATATTTGCGCTATTTTTATTCTCTTATAACTTCTAAACTTCAGCTTTTTGAACACGTTTTTTTTGTTAATCGAAAGATTTTAATCTTAACTTTAAAATATAATTAATAAAAATCTTCTAGAATAACTTCAAAAAATGTATAACTATAAAAAAAAATGCAAATTTTCTAAAATTTAGACAAAACTGCTGATAACTCAGCAGAAGTCGAGAATTGCACCGTATAGGGATAAGACTTTTTTCATAATATTATATAAACCCGAGACCCAAATGTCATGACCTCTCATTGTGAGTGCAAATTTCCTTAACGTAAAGATTTTTTAAGTTTTATATTTTTGGTTAAAATCAGTGCGGTTTTTGTGTAAAGGTCCATGGGACCAAGGCTTTGAACATTAAGCCTTAGTAGAACACTATAATGTCAAGTATTTAAAATTTTTTTTTTTTTTTTTTTAAGAATAAGTAAAATACTAAATTTTTTACAGTATACAAAATATAATACATCGAAAAAATGATTTATTGATTCATTCACAAATTAAAAATATTAGTTATTTATTGGTTTTTGAAATAATTGATATTTCTTTTCAACAATATCCACAAATTATGTTGTATTTTTTATTAATTAATTTTTTTCTTATAAAAATGTCAGACATTTGAAAGACATTTTTTCAAAATTGTGAATCATTTCAATGATTTTTTAAGAAAAATCAGTATTAATATTAGGGAGTTTTCAACTGAATTCTGCAACATTTTTACGAAAAATTGAAATGAAAATGGTGAGGTATTATACGGATTTCTTTCCTTTTCAATAGAATTTTGTGTAGGGCACAAACTTATCTTTGAGCCTGGGATACAAACAGTGACAAAAACGGCACTGGTTCAAATGATATACATTATAATTTAAATGCTTTAATATTTACAAACGTATTGATATTTGGAAGGAGACGAAATTAAGGATTTTCCATAACAAATCATTATCTTTCAGGTAAAAACATACATTATGAGAAGATTTTATTGCATCATTTACAATATGCCTATATTTACAGTAGATATATCATTATCTGTGCGTCTTTTCTAACTAATCCTCGAAACGATATTTTTCTCACCATTTAAACATTTATTTTACCTATGATCTTATCTAAAACTTAAGGTATTTTTTCATATTATATGTAATCAGTTTTGAACTTAAACGCTTTCGCAAGAAAAAATTCAGTTGAACTTGTCAATGCTATAATATGCTGTCCCTAGTTATTAAATCTAATTTATTCTATAAGAAATGAATCTTACAAGGAGACTACCCGACCTTCGGGAAACGGATTTGGCTGAAACTGCAAAATATGATTTTTTGATGAAAAAAAACTTTTTTTTTCTTTGAATAGGTCTCATAGACGGAGATGTAGATATTTTTTCGAAAATATAATAAAAAGGAGCATTCATAAGATCTTGAATAACCAAACAACTAAGACTCTTACAAAAAAATGTATGAGACATAAAATAAAGTATAGATTAAATGCTTTAATTTAAGCTTTGTTGCATAAAAAAGCTTGTGTGGTTCGAAAGCTACAGGTGATTAAAATATGCCAATGAAATAGCGTAAAAAATTGATGATATGTTACACGCAAAAAATATTAACAAATATCTAATAATTTTTAATTAGGCACAACTTTTGAACCACATAAGCTTTTTTAGTGCAACAAAGCTTAAATTAAAGTATTTAATCTGTACTTTATTTTATTTTCCATACATTTTTTGTAAGAGTTTTAGTTGATTTGTTATTCAAGATCTTATAAATGCTCCTTTTTATTATATTTTCGAAAAAATGTCTATATCTTTGTGTATGAGGCCTATTCAAAGAAAAGAAAAAACAGGGGTTCATTTTTTTTGCAGTTTCAGCCAAATCCGTTTCCCGAAGGTCGGGTACTCTTCTTGTTAGAAAAATTGACGCACTAACAAAAACAAGCTTTAGTATTTAATTACTCCCAGTAAGTGATAAATATTCTGAAAAAAATCATTTTAGAATAAATTGTTTAAAATAAAGTTGTGTTTTACAAAGTTATACAGTTCTTACAAACAAATTTCGTAATACGATCTAAAAATGAACTATCTTAAAAAATTTATTTTTTATTTTTGTATTTAAAAAGACTCTTATTTAAAAATTTACTATCGCAATCTTATTAGTTTTATGTTCATCGATGATTTGTATTGCACAAAATACATTATTTTGCAAGGCTGTGCTTTTATCGATATGTAATAGATGGACCATCTAATATACGAAATAAAAATAACAAAATCTTTAAAATACCATTAAACAAATGATTTAGTAGTAGCAGTAAATAAACAATTTTTTTATCAGATGAATATGAGTCTGATTGACAAGAATCGATGTACTGAACGTAAATAATATTACTGGACATTTGAAATAAAATTTATGTTAATATAAAAATTTATAAAATTTAGATTTTTGTTGAAAATTATTAAGAGAGACCGGGACTAGTATTAACATTTTTTTGAAAAAATATCTCTATTCTTTTATTGAAGTGTTATTTAATTATACGTGCTTATTTTATACGTTAGTGTGAACTATCAGTTATGATTTTGCATAGAATTTTTTTTTTAAATCATCAATAGATTTTTTTGGGAGATTTATTAAAAAAGGATTCATGTTAATTTTTACCCTGTGTGTAGGGTAAGTATTAACATTGTGTTCTTTTTATTATGAAGATGCAATATGACAGTAAATATGAACAATTAATTAATGTTAACAAAAAATTGTATATTTTAGCTATAAATAAATATAAATATATACACAAATAACAATTCATATATAAAAATGTTGCCAAGTGCTTTGGCGCAATGCTTTCTCATGTAGCTCATTGAGTTAATGTAATTTAAAAAATTAAAACTACGCTAGGAAAATCAGTTTTTAGACATTTTTCTTCTTCTGGCAGTAGCAAATAATTTTCCTGTAAATTTTAGAATAAATCAATCGAATACTTTACGTAAAATAAAAAAAAAAATTAAAAGCGGAACATCAAATTATTCTATTTTTATAAAAGTGACCTCGATACTTTTCTCTTGTAAACTTTAAAAAACTTAATTTATAAAATTAACAATAATTTTTAATTATTTGTGATTAACAGTTCATAAACTTACATTTTTTTATAAATTTTGATGAAAATCAATCAACATTAATTTAAGTTATGATAATTTATGATTGAAAATTAAATCATAATCTTGAAATATTAATCGTTTTTAATTTTTGTCTTAAATAATATAAATTAAATAAAAGTATAGATATGAAAATATATATCGTGATGATTTTCATATTTTTAAAATATATTTTATGAAAATTTATAATTATTAAAATTGTAGTAATTTATATATAAGAAAATAATTGAATCAATATCTAATCTTAAAGCTACTGTATACAGCAATTTTTTACATAATCAACATGAGCATTCCAATTAAGGTTTGCGTCCAGAACTATTCCCAAAAATTTAACAGCCTTGGATGGCGTAATATTTTCGTTATTAATATTAATAGAATATTTAGAAAATTTAATCCTTTTTTTATTGAAAATTACCAATTGACATTTATCAAGAGGTAACAATAAGTTCTTTGTTTTTAAAACTCTAGTAAGTTTATTTATTTCAGTTTCCAGAAGCCTTAATGTATCATTTATGTTGTTGGTGTTAGTATATAATACAATATCGTCAGCAAATTGTAAAAGTTTAATTTTTTTATCAATAATTTTTTCTATATTCTTAAAAAATTTAGTTAATCATAAACCGTAAAAATTTGTACTAAAATTCTAAAGAAATAATAAGGTATGTAACATGTAGACACACACTCCCGTAACTTTATTTCTAACCCTTCACACGTACGTGACAATCTTATAATTTTATATAACTAAAATCTTCAAACATAAATATAAATTTTCAACCATCCTCAATTTTTAAAAATAAGAAAACAAAATAAGAATAAAAGTTTATGAAATATATATTTAACATAAATGAGATAATGGGAAGAAAGGTAGATATAATCTGTATTTATTATGGCTATCAGTTATGTTCAGGTATAGATACGTTCGACATGAACGTGCATCATTCTTTGCTCATCGGCAGTAGCAGTTCGACTATGGACTAGTTCTCATCGCTCATGTCATAATTCGTAAAAATATTATTTTTTGAACAATTGTAAGAAAAGCATACTGTTATTTTGTGATCTCACAAAACTAGGAGGAATCTTTGGAAAAAGGTAGGCAATTAATTATAAATCTATTTATAAAATTGTATTTTTTACAGTTTCATAAAAGTTTTTATAAAATTTTCTGTCACATATGATTCTGTTTTTATTTATTGTAAATGTAATTGTGTACTATAAAATCACAAAAAGATTTATATAAGGTATCTCATATGATATTTAAAATGTCAGATAGTTTTTGTCTCTAGAAGAAAATATTCTTTGGGTAAATCCACATCGAAAATGCAAAATTAGTATAGGTTGCCATGAGAAATCGAAAGAAAAGATCTTTTAAAAAATTGATATTTTGACATACGTTCTAATGGAAAAAAGTACATAGTGTAGCTAAATTCAGAAAGTAGCAGACAGTTTTAAATAAAAAATCACTATGACGAAGATTTTTTGCTAATGCTAATTTTAATATATCAAATATTAGGTTTTGTCAGTCAAATTTAAAAAAAATCTGATTAAAGTTGAATAAAAAGCTTTTCGAAAAACTTAATATGCTTTATATGTGCATCTTTATACGCGTCACTTAAATTTTTATTTAAATATGCTAAGAAGAGGCCAAACTATCTGTCTTTGTATAAAGGTGTTTTCATAATTTTTTATAAACACCGTCGGTTGTAACAAGAAAAAAATGGCAGGCCCCACTAGATATTAGTATAATAAGTAAATTTTATACTAACAAAATAATTTAATTATCTAGTTTTTAAATAATATGAAACCTACGAAAAAATTATTAAAAAATTACGTAATAAAATTATTTTGTTATTATAAAATTCATCTATTATACTAGTATCTAGAGGGGGCTGCCATTTTTTTCTTGTTACAGCCAATGGTGTTTATATAAATGATGAAAATAATTATTAGAAAAAGACAGATAGTTCGGCCTGCTCTTTGAATAATTATAAGTTGAAACAAATCGTTTTTCAGATCAGAATTTTTTAAAATTAAAAAAAATGGTTAGGGTCTCTTGATATAACTGACTAGGTACGGCATCAAATGTATGAGATACCCTAAGATCTAATCTATATTTTACAATATTTCCATTTTTAAATTTATAAAGATCTATTTTTGAACAATAACAATTTAAATTTTTTTAATGCAAATAAAAATATAATATAAATAACATAAAATAAAATATTAATTATATTTTTTTCATCTCATGAATGCACAAAGATTTTTATAAAATTAATTTTTTTTACAGTTTCATACATCATTCTTTGCTCACCGGCAGTACCGATTCTACCATAGACCAGTGTTCATAGCTCACTTCATATTTTATCAAAAGATTTATTTTTGAACAATTGTGAGAGTAGCATACTGTTATCATGTGGTCTCACGAAACTAGGAGAAATCTTGTTAAAAAGGTATGATGCATTTAATTAATAAAATTGTGCCATGTTTAAAATAAAAAGGAAATATAAAATTACGTATTCGGAAATTTATGTGAGAAAGTATTATTTTAACATTGAATTAGAAAAATTTGATGCGGTTAAAAATAATTTTATTTTGAAAGTATATAACATCTGGTGCAAAAGCTATGTTTTATTCGTATAATCTTAGGTAATTGAATATCAATTTAATAAAAATTTATTAAATTATTTTTTTTTTAAATTTAACTTTAAAAAAACTTAAATTTTTTTACATATAGACGGCTGAAAGAAATAACTCCATAACTCGGCGAAGATTCCCAAAACTTCGTATTTCAAAAAATTGTTTTTACAAAATTAAAGAAAACGAATAAATTTTTTAATTGTGGAATTTTTGAAATCTTTATTGAGTTTTGGGGTTCTTGTAACAAAGGCCGAGTTATAGGTCTTTGAAATCTACACCGACCCTGGTGGAAATTGAAACGTTTTTTTTACCATTTTTTGGCCAGTAGAAATGAAAACGCTTTTTTTAACATTTATTGGCCATTTATTTGGTATTTTTATCACTAATAACCTCAAATTTTTATACACACCATTTTTAATGCTCACATTTCTACCAGGGGAGTTACAGTTTTATTCCTCTCAGCCATCGATATAAGAAATAGCCTATCTCTAATTATACCGTCCCATTATAATTATATAATCTATTAAAAGTTGTCAACATTTATAATATGTAACGAGATTCAAAATCGAAAAATAAATATTTATTGCAAATTTGTTAATTGAAAAATTTAATGTTTATATATAAAAATGGTAATTAATTTGATATTAATAGATAATTATTAAATATGTATTACAAATATAAATTAACATTCTAAAATAACATTACTACACTGAGAGAAATGTTTGTATAAATTTTACTACAAACATATAAAAATACATTTAATAGTAAGGTGACAATTGTTGTAAGAAAAATTACTATTTTAAATAGTAAATTTTAATTGAGCAGATAATAAGAAAAAATTTTCGTTTTTTTTTACTGAATTATTTTTTCGTATATAGCGAAAAATTATAAATTTTTAGAAGAAACCAACTGCCGGTGTAATAAGTCGTTAGTTGGGATACGAATTGGGTTGTTTTCGAAAAAAGAAGACGAATAATATATAAAAAACTTTAATATGTTCATTTTTTTTGATTTTACATTATTTTTACATAGGAGGAATTTTGGTATCTTTATAGAAAAATTAATGTTAAAAAATTTATATGTGTAAATTTCTAATTTTATAAATGTGAATTTTTTGTATCAATATATTTTTGTGTTTTAGTAAAAAATTACATATAGAATATTTGTCGAAATTTCTAAAACGAGTACGTAAACGTTAATTTAGTAATTTTCTTTTTGCGTAATTTATCCAGAATTTTTCTCGGTAATTTCAAGATAAATATTTTTTTACTAACATTATGAATTTTCACTTAAACGAAATAGATATATTTTCTTATTTCGAGAATAATTATATGAAAACGAAATTCATATATTTTGTAAATTTATAATTATAATATTTATATAAAATGTAAATTTTCATTATTAATTAAAATAATGAATTAAAGATAGTTAATTCATAGTATAAACGAAATTATACTTTGAAAGACGATGAAATTAGTTGGAAATTTTATTTTTAGTTAAAAGTAAAACACTATTACAGTAAATAAATTACCTTCGTCTTCTTGACCATCTTGAGATTTTTTCAATAATTCATCTTCTCCGCTTACCACATCACGATGACTTCCACTTTTATCCTAAGATTGTATTTTTTAATATTTATCGATGCTGGGTTCCATCTCTAAGTCACTTTGATCTTGTAATTCTTTTTCAGGTCCACCTGATAATTTAATGACATTTATATATGGTAATAATAATATATAATTTATATAATTTGAGTAAAAAAATTCAGATTTATAAATGTTTACTAATACAATCAACATAATTCATGATCTTTTTAAATTGATCAAGTACAAAATAAATAAATATAGTGCACAAATTCAATAAATTTTTACGTTTAAAGTTTCTCACAAATAGAAAATTAAATTGATATCTATGAGTATATTCTGAATTATATGAATCTTCGATTATTTAATAACGAAAACTTACATTTTATTAACTACAAAAATTATTTAATATTTGTATATTAAATAGAGGATGACAACATTTATAATATTTGAATTTCTTTTTTTTTTCAATAAAATGTTACCTTGTAGCTCTTTTGAATGCTCAGCTTCTTCGCTAACAACTGTATCCTGACTTATAACTAGTAATTGTATATCAGAAATTATATCGGCTCTGCGAGCTACATTTAAATTGCCTTGACTTTGAATTTCCATATCAGATTCAGTTGATTCAGTTGACTTTTTGGCGTTTTGATCTACACATAATACGAATCCCTACTGCAAAATCTCACGTGAGATCTCACGTGAAATTTTGCAGTAGGGATACTAATAACTATTCACGTTATGAATTTATTTTCGATTATTTTCGTTTTAAACTTTATGAAATAAATAATATCAAAAATTAAAGAAACAGAGGATAAATATTAAATTAACAAATATTAATTATTTATAATGGATAACTAACATAAATAAGAACTGTTATTATAAAACGCTTTAGATTAAATTAAACAATATATCGTATATCGTATATATCGATCGTATGTCATTATAAATAAACACTTACAATAATATATATATATCAATATATATTTTCATACACTGAGAAAAATTTTCTGGTAAACATTACAAGGGAGAATGGTAGCGAAGGCACAAGCTGCCGTTATGCTGCATAGTAATTTTTCGTTATAATGGTGGCCTGTGCCTTTGCTACCATTCCCTTGTAATTTTTACGAGGAAATTTTTCTCAATATATAATTGGGTACATAATTAGACAATATTCATAAAGTATCATAAACTTGCATTGCATAGAATTATCGGTTGTGACATTCTGTTTATTTCAATTTTTTTGGATGATTGCTGTTTTCCTTAGTTTGTTCGGTGGTATTGTTGTTTTGCTGAAGTTTTCGAGTCTCATTGTTCCATTCTGTGAGTTCTATCATACTGGTTTTCATCTATGGCTTGGTACGTCTGGCCTTTAGAAAGAAAATAGAAAAAAATAGAAAAAGAAAAATTTAAAGAAATAGAAAATTTAAGATAAATTATTTCTTAAAGCAAGAGTAATAATTATTTAAAAACTGTTTTGTAGTTTTTACTTACTTTTATTATATTTTTCTGAATGTTTTAATACAGCAATCCAAAAACCTTTGGAAAATTCGAAGGTTGAAATTTTGAGAAAAAAAAATAAAGTCTCGAAGACTTATAAAACTTTTAGAAAATTGAAATTTAAAAAAATATTTTAGAGAATAAAAATAAGTTAAAAATATTATAAGTCCAAAAGGCACTTAGGATATTATGAAATTTTAATAAGAGATTTGAAAAACACTTGAGAGTAACTCAAGGTCTGTAACTGCATAGCTATGAAGTTATACGTCATTTTCTAATGGCTTTCCTTAAGGATGCATTAGGTAAGACAGAGAAAGAGAGCAGAGATTAGACCGAGAAAAATCCTCATTGGCCCCTCCCTTATCTTTCTCTGTCTCTTACATTCATTTAGATCTTACATACTAAATAATTATTCATATTTATAGTAAGCTTTAATAGTACTTTACGCAACGAGTGTATAGAACAGCGTAATTATTGCACGAGCTGGGAGGTGGCACACGAGCGAAGCGAGTGCGCCGAATCCCCACGAGTGCAATAATTGCGCCTCACACGTGTTGCGTATACTATTTTTTAAAACGAGTGCGAGAAGTTCGATTCATATACAATATAGATGTAAAATAAATTGTGTGGTAAAAATATATAAATAATACATAAAATTATGTCAAAATAATAACATTTATTTATCATAATGAATAAAAAATCTATTATGTTGTATATCATTTGGCCTTAGGTTCTTATATTTTTTGCAAATCTTGTAAAAATCTCCTGTGATTGTGAAGGAACGTTCAACAAAAGTTTTAGTTTTGGGTATAACAATTAATAACATTGATTCTTTTTCAAAATCTTTAACGTCGTTGATTGTTATATTTACTATTTCATTTCGTCTACATGCGCCACAAATCCCGATAATTATAACTACCTATTAACAATAACATTGCAAAGTAACTGTAAAATAAGTGCAATTTAAAAAAATATTAAAAACTACATACAAACCTTTCTACATAAATGAACCTCATCAGGAGCATCGTTGCA
Organism: Anastatus disparis; assembly: GCA_017163975.1. Lineage (NCBI taxonomy): Eukaryota > Metazoa > Arthropoda > Insecta > Hymenoptera > Eupelmidae > Anastatus > Anastatus disparis. Next base: position 2,489,484 of record JAFFSR010000292.1, on the reverse strand, counting down.
AAATGTGCTGATTTCGTCAGCAGTGAAAATCTTTGATTTTTTTTCTTATATTTAGAATTAATTTTTTGCAAAAAAGCCGACAATTTATGAAATTTATTTATGTCTAAATCATTAAAATTTTTAAATGTGGCCTTCAGCTTAGAGTACTTAACCCATAAGGATGATGGTGCCAGTGTTTCAGACAATTCTTTAAAATATGCTAAGAAAACTTCTTCAACATATAAATTTGTTTTTTTTATTAAACATAAATTTTATGGTTAAGTACAAATAATAATAAACTCAACGTGTCTTTCTACTAGCTGTGTGAAGTTGCGCAATAATAATAAAAATATTGGTTAAAACGACTTCTCACACGTTGTGCAATTTCTTACTGCGCGAGAAGTCGAACTTTTCACACAGAGTTTAAAAATAGTACATTATTTAATGGGTGGGTAAAGGCTTTATTTACGAAACGAGAAGTTTACAGCCCGAGCCGAAGGCGAGGGTTGTAACGAGTTTCGTAAAAAAGCCTTTACACACCCATTCCATAATGTATTTTATACCACGATAGCCGAATAATCATATTAAAGTTATGATTTTGAGGTTAGAGTGGTATAAAAATTATAACATAATGAATTTTCCCTTATTTTTGAGCGAAGTCAAAAAAACAAATAAAAGAAATTAAATTAAGTTTAAAATGAAAATCAAATTATTAAAATGTTAATTAAACATAAAAATTAAAATATAAAATTAATTACAAACAAAATATCAAAAAACTAAAATATTCAATTTTTATGATATTAAAATAACTTATATATTTAAAAAATTAAAGTATTAAGTATTTCAGCTTGTACATTATATAAAGATGCGTGCAGGTATCTAAAAGGTAAAAACGGACACTACGCTTATAACTAAAATTTTTTTTTTGTCCCGTGTGTATCTCAAAAAATAAAAAAAGGTTTTCGTAACAACTTAAAACATTAAAACATCTATTTTTACGTGTTTTGATTTTATATATATATATATATATATATATATATATATATATATATATATATCTTCCTATATTATATAGACGTAAGCCTCAAAAAATAGCATTCTTGCGTCCTCCCCCCTCCTCCCCAAGCCTCACATTTTTAAATTTTTTTAACCTAAATATAGGTTTTTTTTCAGCCTCTGTGAGATGCCTCCCCCCTCCTCGACCCGCCTCCTCTCGACATCGCCTCAGACGTTTGTCGCCTCACGTTGTCCCTCATAGGTCTCCTCAAAGACTCCTCAGAGACGCCTCAGGTAAGCCTTAGGAATTCCTCGAAACGCCTCAAGTTTGTGAGAGTGATATTTTTTAAAATTTTCAAAAATAACGTAAAAATAGTTACCGACGCCTCAGTGCATCCTCATCCCCTCCTCTTACAACGCCTCAGGGTACGCCTCAGAGATGAGGCATTTTTTTGTATGCCTCTTGTCCCGCCTTATACATCGCCTTAGAGACGCCTCAATGTTTCCTTATCTCCTCCTCTTACAACGCCTCAGGGTACGCCTCAGAGATGAGGCATTTTTTTTGTATGCCTCTTGTCCTGCCTTATACATACAAATTGGGGGGCTGACGAGCAGGGCGAGCAGGGGGGTACCCCCCTAGTATATATATATATATATATATCTACCTATATTATGTAGTTATATTAAAAATTAACCCTCGGACCCCCCCCCCACTCCCCTCTATAGCCCCTCCATGGCCTCTCTACAAAATAACGTAAAATTGCTTAAAATATTACGATATTTTTTATTGTTGCTTTTATTCTAAGTACCCCAGTTCATAATAAGTATTAAAATAAAAAAAACTAAAAAAAAAAAAAATTATAAAAATAATAATAAAAAATTTTATTAAAAAAATTTATCTTAATTAAAAGATTATAAAAAAATTTTTAAATTATTTTAAGATAAAATTAAAAAGAACTATAAAATATTAATCGAAAATAAATTTTAATTTAAAACTAAAAAGATGTAAGATAAAAATTTATCTTTTTATTAAATAAGAGAAGGAAAAATTAATACTCATTATTCGAAGAATATAAAACTAAAAATAGATAAATATAAAGATATAAAAAATAAATTTCTAAAATGTTATAACTAATAAGAAGATGTGAAATTTAAATAATAAAAATAAAATAAGGGTGAAGATAACTATAAGTATAGATTGGGCGTGTGAATATTCATTAATTATTGGTATAGGATTTAGTAAAAGTCTAAATAATAGAAACTAGTATGATGGTTTGTAATGGTGTTAATCTAATTATAAATTAATAGGTGGATTAAGGAGAAATAAGGAAAAAAGTTTTGTAATAATAGTAGAGTTTTTATTAAAGACAATAAGTGTTAGCTTTGATAACAATAATAAGTAAGGAGTTTTAAAAAAGGTTTATAAATGGTTAATATGTTTATTTTATATTTGGTTTTTTTGTTTGTATTATTTTAAATAAAATTTGATAGATTTTTTGATCTTCTAATAATTATTAATGTTGATGATAATTATATTTAGGTTAATTGTAATTAGTAAAAGTATTTAAATTTAGTGGTTTTTGGTGGGGGGGTGGGGGGGTGGTTGTTTTGTTTTTACTCTTAGTTGAGGGGGTTTTTGTTTTATTTTTAATTAAATGATGGGGTTGAGTTGATTTTTTTGTTTCTATTTTAGTGTCTGTTTTTTTTTATTATTTCGGAGGTTTTGTATGTTTTTTTTTTTGCTTGCTTTTTCTTTGTATTTTCTTTGGAATTTATAAATTTTAATTTGAAATAATTTTTAAGAAAAGAAACACTAATTATCATGTTTTTCATGCTTCTTTCCTTTACCTTATCTTTTACTCATGCTTCAATTATCTATTACAAATTTTTGTTTGTCATCTTCTCTTAAGGTATCTTTCTCAAAAATAAACATACAAATTTATTTATGTTTCTCATGTAACAAAGTAGTCATAGATCCCCAAGAGAAAATAACCACTAGGTAAAGGTAAAAACAGATGCGTAAGTGTTAGTCTATAAGAGAAAAAAGAAATATTTGATAATAAGACGATTACGCATCGATTTAACACCTATAATTATAAAATATTTTCTTAGAGCAAAGAAAAAATTAAAATAAAAAAAATATACTCAAATTATTAAACGCTGACATTACAATACACGTGTACCTTGTTATCTCTACAAATTTTTAGTTGTTAGTTTGTCTTGAGACGGCGATAATTTTAAAAATAAACATACAAATTTGAAAACGTTACCTTTTTTGTACTTCTCATGAAAAAAATGTAATTATAGATTCTTAAGAATATAACGATATAGATAAAAATTAACTGATAAAAAGGTACGTAAGTGTTAATCCTTAAGAGAAAAAAGGGAGGAAGAGAAAAATATTCTTTTATTGAATAATTTTTAAGTGTCGTATATAATAAAAAAATAAAACGAATGTGCATTTGTTTACTATCTATTGGAAATTTCCTATGCACGTTCAAACTTATAGCGTCCTTACAAATAAAATTATCATCCTGAGAAAAAAAAGAAAATAGAAAAATAAAATATACCTAAATATGGATTTGTTGAGTATTGGCATTACACTTAAAATGGCATACAGCGTAAAACCATGGAAACATAATGTTCCAACGTTACTTCTTCCTTATTTAACCTATCTATACAGAACCGAAAAGCCTCTATAGTGGCGCAAACCATGATGAATACTTTGTACACGACCAATCGATAATATAAGAAACTTTTTTTATCTGGTCAATTAATCTCAGATATGTCAAATCCCGAGCCTCTAAAGGTTAATTATTATATTAAATGCAAAGATATTTTTAATATTGTTTTTTCTGCAACGCGTAGGTTATAGCTACCTCTAGCGTCGAAAAGATATTTAAGCGCGGCTCATAAAAAGGAACAAAATAGCAAATGCGTGGACTCTTTGGTAGGATTGAATAAGTGAGATATGCAAAGATATACATATATATTCAAATATGTTTTTGTAAGGGTAGGCGCTGGACAATAAATTGTACTATTTGTTGGGATGCATTTTTCCATATCGTTTGTGCTGTAGAATACATGATAATTTCGCAGCTGATCTATAGCTATAAAGATAGTCTTCAAGAATTTTCTGTATTCGCGGCAAGGTACTCCTAGGTTAGACAGTGCTTTTTTGATTTCCCAGTAGTCCGGAGGGCCAAGTGATTAAGACATGAACGGAAAAGCGAAAAAGTTCTTTCATATAACTCAGGTGGCAGGCCCTTATCTCGGGCTTGTACTAATTTATAATGTAGATAACAAGAGAGTTTCGAACCCTGGCTAAAAGATATAAAAAGTGGTAAACCACTTGACAACAGATTGCTTATTTCATAATTGTGCGTTAACTCCAGTAGTTAATTGCTTTATCTTTATTTGTAAAACTTATAAAAGTTTATTAATGTTAGTACTAATAATGTTTATGTATCCAGCACGCCCGATACTGTTAGTTCTGATGATTTTACTTCACTTATTGAGTCGAATAAATCGTTACATAACTGTTTAACAAGCTTATTTCTTTTCTAGGAAGCATATTCTTTTTACTAAGGTATCCCATAGTTTGGAATAATCCTGAATATGAGCACATTTGTTTCTTAGACCTTTAAAGGCTTTTCTTATTAAGGTAGCGTTGTAGTGCAGAAGACGATAAACACTGTTACTTTTCAGCCAGTTTCAGAGTACCATATAACCTGCAATCTTTCGTAATATATCCCCGGATTACTCCTAAAGGTTAGTAGAACGTAGTTCTTATTAAGCCCAGATGCTGTCGTGGCTATTAAGATTATCAAAGTCCAGACACCTTTCATCTGAAACAAAATATTTCTATTGATGATGAACAGGATTAATTTTATTAATATGCATTCGTATGCCATCATCTTCAAACATTAGATGCCTTGGCTAGAATATATCATGACTATCACACGCCCAATTTAAGACAACTATATATATATATATATATATAGTATATGCGTGTGCGCGTGTGTGCGTACGTGTGTGTGTGTGCGTGTGAGTGTGTGTGTGTGTGTGTGTGTGTGTGTGTGTGTGTGTGTGTGTGTGTGTGTGTGTGTGTGTGTGTGTGTGTGTGTGTGTGTGTGTGTGTGTGTGTGTGTGTGTAATTTGATTTCTTATCTTTGACTCCTTTTTAGGCTGGTTACAAAGAAATAATTCACTTTGATCTTTTATCCTGTACTGATATTTCATTTATTGAATAATGTAGCGTATTGAGTTTACAATGCTTTGTTTGCGCACTCTTTTATTATATAAATCAAACGCGTTTTTATATTCATTAAGATGAAATAGTTCTCTATATTTTCGGATATAAACTGTACGTTTGAAGTGCAAAAGATATTGAGAACGAATCCTATATTATTTGGAAGAGAATGAATGTACAGAGATTGTTATCTGAACACGTCGATCTATATCGAAAAAAGAAAATAATTATCTCGTCGTAACTATGTACTTACAGAAATGAACTTAACTGAAGTATACTTATATGTAAAAAGAAAATCTCTTTTTTAGTTTTTACTGTTGCCTGCTAAGATATATCCTGGATCGTGTTGATCATTCCAAAACCTCGTAAATATATGTAGTGGAAGTGGAACTCGTATATCTCGTCTTCATTGAATATTTCTCTGAGCACCCTTTTCTGCTCAGGTGATATTTGTACTGGGTCATCTAGCGTATGGTATATCAGACGCATGATCGGCCTTTCATTGTAGGGCAGAGTACAATGTATACATTGAGAGTCGTCGTTGTCCTCCTGGTAGTGGTCACTGGGTGCGGTATCAGGCCTGAACCCAAGTTTCAACAGAAGGTTTATCTTGGTATGTAAGTCCTTCTAGGGATTGTTTGTAATGATCTTCCGTTGCTTTGGTATATTGGTACTGCGCGCATTTTGTATAACTAGTATAGTTAGTTTCATATAGGGGTAGGGTGATAGCAATGGTAATGTCATTTCCTCTTCGGTGGATTTCAACGTTGGTAAATCTTGATGCGGTGCTCAGGTCTACTGGTGCTATGTGAAAATGAGGGCTTCTCATTATTCCGTTTTTAACTACACTTAGTCTGGTTCTTAGTTAGCAGTGTGATTTATTTTCTTCTTGCTGCCTTCTTCTAATATTAGTTTAAGCTGGTTTATTGTTCCCGAAATTATTTCCAAGATTTTTTCAAATGTCAAGATCCTGTAGCGTCCTCACATTATTTCTCTTAAACTTTATCTGTATACATATAAAAAAAGAAAGAGAGTGAAGGGGTTAACACGGTCGTTGCACTTCTATCGCACCGAGCGGATTGCGCGATTAATTTTGTTGAGCATGGCTTTTAATTGAGACTGATCGTGTGAGTATGAATTTACAGGGTCCCGAGACTCTTTAGGAAGAAAGTAACAAGAGGAAAAAAAAGGAGAATATATATATCTATCTATCTATGTATAGTCGCAAGACAAGATTCAACCGACCCCCCCCCCCCCTCAGCCCCCCCTCAAATTACGTTATAATTCTTCTTATAAATGGCCATTTTAAAATTAACGTAACTAAGGCCTCCTTTCAGCCCCTCCCTCAATTTTTATAGCCCCCAGCCCCTCCTCATTATGCCCTCCTCACTATGATATTATGTTTTAGTAATTAGTAATAAAAAATATTCTTATTATTTATAATATTCTATTATTATAATTACAATTATCATTCGCTTGCCAGGCTTTACAGGCGCTCTTCGATACGATTGGGAGCGCGTCTTGCGCGCTAATGTGGTGCTTTTGGCTAGTGAACATTAAAATTGTGAAATATAAAGTTCTTCCTTTTATATTTCTTTTACACCTCGAACCTGCGAAAGAATTTGTTAATTCTAACATAGATAAATACTCGCTTAATCACGATAAATTACTTGCGTTCTTAGAAAGCGCCCGAGGTGGTTCAAATATAATCGGTTTGGCCAAAATGTACACAAAAGATATTAATATACTTGCCGATATGCTTACTGACATATATAAATTTATAACTGACCGAAGTACTAAAACTAGAATCACGCGAATTAGAAACTCATTAAAAGCCGCCGATGTAAACAAAACATTTGAATTTACCGAAGAGTCTAGCCTTTCAGACGCAAGTTAAGCACGGATATTAAATTCTATAAGCTAGTATGCAAATAATTATAAATTTAAATATGAATAATTTCGAACTTAAAATTCTTTATTGGAACGCTCGTAGTGTTCGACAACGAAAAAATAAACTTTATGATATTCTCAGTAATATTGATATTTTTGTTTGTGTAGAGACATGACTTAAGCTCACGGATCTTTTTAATATTTCTGGATTTCAAGTTATAAGGAAAGATAGAGTTAATTCATGCGATGGAGGCATTCTTTATTTAATTAAAAAAAACCTGATAGTTACTGATCTCACCCATGTCTCTAAACAAACTTCAGAGGTAGAAATTGCGGGAATTCGCTTAGAAAATATAACTATTGACTTATTAGCATGCTACAGAATACCAGGCAATACATTAACACAAACCGACTGGGATAGTATTTTTTCGTGTGTCGATCATAATTTAAATGCAATACTGGTAAGCGATTTTAATGCGCATAGTAGTAAATGGAACTGCGTTAGTACAAACGAAAATAGTATGAGGCTAGATCAAAGCATAGAATTAAAAAATTTGTTCCTCCATAACACAAACACATACACACATATAGAAATCTGCAATAATCACAAATCTAACATCGACCTTATTCTCTCTTCAATGACCCTTGCTCACAAAGTTAATGTTGAGGTCTATGACGAAACGTTTCGTTCAGACCATTTTCCAGTCTTAATAGATATTGATACTAATTTACAAATATATCATCGTAAAACATTTAAACTTTCTTCTCTTAAAACTAATTGGAAACAATTTAAATGTCTCTTGGATAAGGAATTTAATAATTTTATCTCTATTGATTACGATCTAATTTCACCGGCTGAAAAATACAACCTTTTCGTCAAGACCTTAACTGATGCTGTTCAAGAGGCAACACCACGTAAAAATACTATTAACAGAAAAAAAAATATTAAGAACCCTTCTCCTGGTTGGGACACAGAATGCAATGAAATTAAACACTTACGACGCGCTAGCTTTAAAAAATGGGAGTGTACCAAAAGTTTGAATGACTTGATCGATTACAAAAAATACTGTACTTTAACCAAAAAACTTTTTAAAAAAAAAAAAAAAAGATTATTTGAAAAATTTTGCCAAAACAATCAATTTCTAATTTGGTAGCTCATATGTCTGGAATAAATGCAAAATTTTGAACAATAGTTGCGTAAAATTAAAAAATTCTAGCCTTATAAATAAAGATATCCTGAACGTGAAATACACTTTATACTTAGACAAACTTTGTCCTCCATGGGTGGATGTGGATCCCAACTGGCTTCTTACTTGTAGAAAAGAGGAATTTTTTGATAATTACTTTTCTTTCTCAGAATTTAACTAAGTTTTAAACTCCCGTAGAAATAAAGCTTCACCTGGTTTAGACGGTATTGATAATGAAATTATACAAAAGATTCCTATAAAGTATAAGCTCTTACTATTAGATATATTCAACGAAATGCATCAGAAAAGTTTGTTTCCAGTCGATTGGAAACACTCATTTATACACATGATAAATAAACCAGATGGCAACTCTGTTAGGCCAATCGCATTAACACCATGTTTATGTAAAATTTTCGAATCATTAATTAAAAATCGACTGCAATGGTGGTTAGAGCACAACAAACTACTTCCCTTAGATCAGTCTGGCTTTCGAAAAGGCAAAAGCTGTTACGATGATTTAACTTATTTGACACTACAAATAAACGATGCATTCGCTGATAAACAACATGTCTTTGCTGCATTTTTAGATGTATCTGACGCTTTCAATAACGTTTCGTTTGAATGCCTCTTAACCAAACTAACTAAAATTAATTGCTCTGAACAATTGATTAAATTTGTCAAATTTCTCACACAAGAAAGATATATCCACACTAATGTCAAAGAATATGAAACTAGGAAAGTAAGCAAAGGTCTCCCACAAGAAGGGGTTCTTAGTCCTCTTTTGTACTTAATATATGTATCTGACATAACACAAAACACTTCTCACGACACCTCTGTCTTGCAATTCGCTGATCTTACATTGTCATGTTTGTTAAAAACGATTCGCCATTAGAATGCAAAAGAACACTACAACCCTCTATACACTTACTCCACCATAATCACACAATTAGGACTAGATTGTCCCAAAAACACCCTGTCCATTTTAATAATAAAAAATAGCACCAGATAACGATGATTAGCGATTAATGGTACTATAAAGTCTAGGGCGTTCGTTTGAGAAAGATCAAAGCAAAGTAATGTGGGGGCGTTGAGGCCGTCGGGGGATGTATTTATGTGGGTTTGGGTGGGTAAATTTGGAAATTTGAGAAGTAAGAACGGTAGAGTCGCGTTATTCAAAAAAAAGATATTGGAGTTATAGGGGAAAATGAGGTCGATTGGAGGTGAAAAGGTAAAAACAAAAGAGAAAGTACTGAGGGAGTCTTTTGGGTTGCACAGCTGGTTGTGCGAAGGAGGAAATAGGAGATAATAAGTGCTGGGTAGGGTTTATTGAGCCTTTGTTATGCACTTAATAAAAACATGTTTGACAAAGGTTGGAATCGCTATGTATTTTCAATTTCAGATTTTATGTGTATTAAACCACAATTTTAAAATTTTGAAAAATATCATGTTTTATTTTTTAATTTAAATTTAAAATTTTCAAAATTTTGAAAATTTTAAAGTTTTGTTTATGATAATTTGTTTTGTTCCATATTAAATTACTGGAAGTGTTTGCATATAATCACCTCTAAGAATGAGTATTTTATTTCCAAAAAAGTGATTTTCTGTATTACAAATATCTCGAATAAGTTCATCAACAAGTTCTAGTGCTTTTTTAGGTACCATAGAAGATTCATCCCATAAAATAACATCACATTCTCTAATTTTTTTTTATCAGTATCTAATTTCACAAATGAACTTTCTGTACTTTTTAAATCTAAAGGTAATTTAAAAACTTTATGACTTGTTTCACCACCAAGTAATAGAATAGATACAATACCTGTCCAAGCCATTGCTAAAATTTTTTATTTTTACTTAAAAAATAATATATTAAAACATTGTATAATAATGTTTTTCTAGTACCTCCAGGTCCATTAATAAAAATACATTTTTCTTTTTTATTTTTATCAGTAATATAATAAAAAATTTGTTTTTGATCATTATTTAATAAGGGTATTAAATATTTAAATTTTTCATCATTAAGTTGTATATTTAGTTTTATTTCAAAATCTTTATTATCTTCAATAGGAATTGGATCTTGTAATCCAAAATCAGAACATTTTAAATTTTCAACGTTCAGAATCTTATTTATTTTATTTAAAGCTTTATTTTCATTATTATTCATAAATCCTTCACAAAAATGTTTTTTATATTTATTCAAAATATTTAACGCTAAGCTACAATTTTTATCAGATATTAAATACCATGCAAAATTTTGTCTTAATTGTTTTGGCATCATTATTTCACAAGCTTCATCAAAAATTTTATAAATTTCTCCATCACATTCGATTAATCCCATTGCCATAGCTGTTTCTCTAAAAGAATTATATACTTTTTCATAAGTTAATAAATCATTATAGGAAGATGCTCCTTTTACTCTATATAAAATAATTTTAAGTGAAAACGTTCAATATCTTTGGAGCTTACATTTATTAATCTTCCAATACAATTTGAATACTTTGTTCTTTTAGTCCATTTTTTTTTGTTTGAATAGTAGTAATGTTCTGGTATATTTGCGTATAAATAATTTTTAGCGTTTTTATATTTTTTATTTAATTCAAACCAAGAAATTAATGTTGTTTTAAATTTTTTCATTGTTTCTTGAATATTATTTTCTTCAAACACTATATTTTGTTGATTTTCTAAGTGAACAACTAAACATTCTACTGAGTGAGATCGTCCTGTTAAAGGTAACTCTTTTATTCTCCAAGCAGCTTCCATTGGACTTACATATCTTGAATTTTCATAGTTTTCTAATTCGTTATTAATATCAGAATTTTCTTGTTCTGAAATTTTTTTAACTTTTACATATGCTCTGTCATGGCCTTTATTAAAATATTTAAATAAATATTTTATACTCATTATTGATGCGCAATATTCTACATTCATATGAGAATTATATTTTTTGAGCAATGTTGAATTACATGGTACTACCATTGAATTATCAACTTTTACTTGTTGTCCATCAATTTTTTTATTATAATAATAGTTTGATTTTTTATTTTCTCTTTTGTATTTTGGAAAACCGTTATCTTCAAAAGTAGTTGTATTACTAAACATTTTTGGAAATTTTTTTAAACATTTATAATTTTCTAAGTCATAACAAGGTGTTTCAGGACCATGTGGCCCATGTGTTTTAAGACTAATTCTTTTAATTCTTTATCATTTTCTGGAATTTCAGCTGATATGAATTGATCTATATTTTCAGGGGATGACATTTTATATTTATAATCTAAAGTAAAAATCATGTAAATATGAGGAAAACCTCTTTTTTGAAATTCTATTACCCAAAACCAAGAAATTACTTTACCAAAAACTTCTTCAGATATTATATCTGCTAAAATAGCTTTTCATTTAGCATAAAATAATCGAACACAAGTATATCGTTACAAGTAGTTCCAGGTGGAAAATTTTCTAATACTCGTTTAATTTCTGACTAATTTGGATTAAAATGTCATTGTAATAAATAAATCTAAACGACCTTTTTTTCTAACGATTGCCATAGCATCTTGATAATTTTTATTCATATATTGAGGACTACCTATATATGTAGCTGGTAATACGTAAATATTACCTAATCTTTCTGCATTTTGATAATTATTTGAATTATCAAATGCGCTTCCGGAAGTATAATCAATCAAACCTTGATAACATTCTATTCTTAATTTATCTTGATTATATTTTAAAATGTTAAACTGTATTTTTTTTATTTTTTTTTTTTTAAAAAAACCCGCCCGGCATTTGTTAAACATTATCAGTATGTATGTTCAATTATAATATATGGATTTTTTAAAGTATATATATATTGTTCGCGTTGAAGGCAAACTCTATCCATACAACCGGGTATTATGTTCAATTATAATATGTGTATTATATATTATTGATTCTGGTCTGTGTTTATCGATTTGAATAATATTGAAAAGGCGTTATATTTTTTTTACTTTTTTCATGTTTTAAATCTATGCTCCATCCTCTATCTCCAAATGGAAACATAAGTGGAAACGTCACCTACTGATCTCATAACTTAAAATAAAATTTCATAAGATAAACTAATTAATGACATTGTAAATCGTTAAAAATAGAACTTTATTTAATAATATAAGAATTGCTTGAATTATAAATTTCTTTTTTTAGTTTATAAATGGCTCATTTTCTATTTATTAAATCAAATTTCAATTTTAGTACTTCAAAAGTTTAATTCGATTTTTTTAAATTTCATTATTTTTGTTTTAATTATATTTCCTCCGTAGTAATCTTAACTGAAAGGAAATCATTTACTAAACATATACTTAATCATCGATAATTTCAAAATAGCTGAATTTTGTTATTGATTATTATAAATAAGTTTCTTATAACGTTCAGTTTTTCAATAATCGTATAAAAAACTTTAATAATTTAATACTTTTCAAAATAAAATTGTCATGAACAATCGTCAAAAAAATTTACGTTACTTTTTCATAAATTAAAAAAAAATTAACTTTATCATGTTCAAAGTACATAAATTTATTTCATGTTCAGTAAGACTATATACATTATAATTAAAAATTAATGTAATTAAAAATTTATTACCTTATTTTTTCTTCATTTCCTGCAACTATTGTAATCAATACTTATCGTTTACTTGTTTATTTACTTTTTTATTTCATCTTTACCTTTTTAATTTCTAACTTTTAAACCTTTATATTTTTTTCCATTTTGTTTTCTTTTGTTTTATTTAACTTCCTTTAACCAAACATTCCTTTTCTAACCAAACATTTTCTATTCAGTTTTTAAATTTTTTTATCATAAATTTTTATAAAAAATTTTTTAAATGGAATTTAATCCATTATTAAATAAATACGTTTTACCTAAAACGAAAACAAAAAAAAATTTAAATAAGTTAAATGAAGAAATACAAAACTATTGAAATTGGGAAGAAAATTATTTTAATTACTTACAAAATTTACAAAATAAAAAGTTTCAAAAAGAAGTCAATTGTAAGTCATTAACAAACAAAAAAATAAATAAAAATAAGGCAATATTCAATTATCTTTGATCTTTTTTATATCAATTTTTTTTAATTCTAAATTTAAATATATTTTAAAATATTTTAGATTAATAGCATTCAAATTTCGTTCGTAGGTTTAAAGCAATAGCCCTAAATTAAACTTAAAGCGCTTATTAGACGCTGTTATGGTCACCATTTCCAACGGATCTTTCTTTCGCATTATACTCCGAAAATCACCTAACTTCTAAAGGCTCAATTCTTATTTCATTTATCTGGCATAAACAAATATTTTCTTTTTTGTAAATTTCTAAAATCTTTTATAATATAAAAAGAAAAATAAATTTTATGATAATTTAAATCAAATTGACCTGATTTATCAGATTTTAAGTGAAAAAATTAAAATTTTAAATAAAATTCACAATAAATTGGCTAAATGTAGCTAAAATTAATATAAATTAGGTAAAATTCTCAATAAATTAGCTAAACTTAGCTAAAATATTAAATTTTTAGCTGAAATTCTCAATAAATTAGCTGAAATTCCGATAAATTAGGCAAAATTTACCATAAATTAGCTTAATTTATAAGTAAAAAGGAGGAGTTAAGAGAGGATTTTGAGAGACTGACAGCGGCAGTGGCGAAAATCTTTTATAATATAGAAAGATATATTGTATTTTTATTTTTATTAATAAAAAAATTTACTAATTACAAAAGTAAATTATAAATTACAAAATGAATTTAGCTTAATATCCATAGGTACTTTATTAACACTTGTATTTTAATGAAACATGTTTTTTTTTTTAAACTGGAAATAAGATATTTATATATTTATCTTAAAAAGGATTTCTGGGCTTGAGACCAGCATAAAAATATATGGCTGCATTAAAAGCTTCAAAAGCTTACAAATTCATTTCTTATTGTAGCTGAAGCGTACAGATCTACTGTTTGTTGTCGCTAAAAAAAGCTTATAAAAGCGTACAGATTTATTGTTTGTTGTCGCTAAAAAAACTTCATATGAGCATACAAATTTATTGTTTGTTGTTGCTAAAAGAAGCTTACAAATGCATTTTTATTGTCGATAAAAAAGCTTACAAATTCATTTGTTATTGTCGCTGAAGCGTACAGATTTATTGTTTGTTGTCGCTAAAAAAATCTTATAAGAGCGTACAGATTTATTGTTTGTTGTCGCTAAAAAAATCTCATAAGAGCGTACAGATTTATTGTTTGTTGTCGCTAAAAAAATCTCATAAGAGCGTACAGATTTATTGTTTGTTGTCGCTTAAAAAACCTCATACAAGTGTAACGTTCCGGCGTTATTTATTTTTTATTTTTAATAATTACGGGAGTTACAGATCTTTCGCGCCGAGCGGCTTGCGCGAATAATTATTTTGAAGCGTGGCTGTTAAGGAGAGGCGCGCGGATAAGGTATTCATGGAGTCCCCAGAGACTCCCGAAATAAGGGTTTTTGTAAAGATAATTATTAAAGAATAAATTGGTTCTTACCTTGTCGGGAATGTTGTAAAAAGAAGACAATGCTCAAATCTCCTATTGATGTTATGATGATTTTATTGAAAATAGAATTATACACTGATATGCAATTACAATAAAAATCTTAAAATTACAATAAAAGTCTTTAAATGATACAATGTTAAATGTCAATGATCTTTTTATCTTAACTATGAAATCACGCTCAGCCTTCCGCGTTAGAAAATCATACGCACCGGGCTCTTACTATTTTAATGAATCGTTGAGAAATGCCTACCATCGAAAATCTTATCGTTACTTGACACAGGTAAAGATTGGATTGTCGGACCCTGCTATATTTGTCTGTTTATGGAAACTTATAAGAGGCTATTAGTACTTCTGAATATATACGTATTTATTTATTAAATGTTGGACCGAAGTCCCTTTGATGTAATTTAAAGAAAAATATTTTTGATGGAGAACTGGCTTCTTTATTTTAAAGTATATTACTGAACAATTTTTAATACTAACATTCGGTTTTTATAATAATTCGGCGCTATTGAAGATTAATAATTATCTGTTGATGACAACGATCTACGGGAGTCATAAATAGTTCAATAATTTATAACACCATATATGGTGGTCGATCTATAGATCGGTTATCATAAGCAGAATAATTATTATCAATTTCCCGAATCAGTCTAATATAAGAGACGCCGAAAAATGCGGTATGAGGTATCGCGATAATAAAAGAAAGAGAAAGAAGAGGAAATGAAAATAATAAAATAATGATAAAAATAATGATAAAAATTAAAGAAAAATTAAAAAAAAAGTAAAATATCAAACATGGGATGTTACACAAGCATACAATCTTATTTTTTATTGTTGTTAAAAAAAGCTCACAAATTCATTTTTATTGTCGATAAAAAAAGGTTACAAATTCATTCTTCATAATTGCTAAAAGAAACTTACAAATTTATATCTCATTTTCGCTGAAAAAAGCGTACAAATTTATTGTTTAGTATCGTTAAAAAGTATGCATATCTGTTTTAATTACAAATTTATATTATTTATAAAAATTTATGATTTTTTTTTATTGTTTCTAAAATTAATTTGATATACTACTTTTAAACTATCGCTGAAAAAAGTTTGTAAATTCATAAAAATAAAATATATTATCATTAGCAAAAAATAAAAAATTATTATTGTTTTTATTACATGTAAATATTTTCATTTTTATTTTTTGAAACATTTTAAAGGTGTATGTAAATAATTATTATTTTAAAAATATAATTCATACATCATATTACTTAATATTAATTAATTTTCGTAATAATTTTCATCATTTTTAATACCTTCTATGTCGAAATCGACATTATTTATTAGATATTGAAAAATTTCTTGAACCTGAAACTGAAAACATTCAGGAACATCTTTCCATTCTTTATAATGGTGTATATAATATTTCATATCAAATTTTTGTATTAATTCAGCCCATTCAGATAATTTTTGTTCTTTTATATATTGATAATAATTTTCTTCATTTTCTATTTCTTGAAGATATTCTATTTCTTCATATTGATCGATTTCGGCATTTAAGTTAGACAACTCTTCTAATTCTTCGTTAAATAGTTATTATCGTCAAAATGATCAATGTTTGGATTTCCTATATCATTGTCAATATTCATTTGTTGATTGTTTTCCATGTAACTGTCCATGTTTATCTAATACATAAATTTATTTTATATTAATTAAATAATAATTCATTTTATATTTATTTTTTTTAAACTGTATTTATTTCTACAATATTTTTAAATCGAATTAACAATTAAAAATTTCTTTCCAAACAATATTCAATATTTCATATTTATTTTCAGATTCAATTTGTATATTCTGTTAGGATTTTTACATCTGGACAGTGCAACATAAAGCTGTCCATGCGAAAATAAAGGTCATTTAATAAATAATCCAATCTCATCAAAACTTTGACCTTGAGATTTGTTAATAGTAGTCCAGTCATTCTACGAAATGTCATGACTTAATTTATTACAGTTATTTGAAGGTGGGAAATCATTGCGGGGGGGGTTCATAGATGATAAATAAATAAAAAGATACAGCTAGATCTGGCCTATTTTTTTATAAACAACTATCAAATTCTGAAAATAACGATGTTTAGCCGTATAATTTTCAAATGACGTTTTGGAGAAAAATGTTACATATGAAAGTTATAGGTATCAAGAAGACCTAAAATTTCATTATTGGGTACGTGAAAATCGGTCGATAACTTTTCCAGATAATCGCGAAAAACCCTCATTTTTACACTGTTTTATAAATGTTAATAACTTTTATAATAATTGCTACAAATGATTTATAATACGTTGTCCGTGAGGCCATTATGGGTCTTTATAAGCATAAAAAATTTCAGCCCGATCGGTTCGATAGTTTATGAATAATTGCAATTGTTTATCCCAAAGAAGATTTATTTAAACAATCATATGACATCAGAACATTGTGAATTTTCCAACATTTAACAAAGTGGAATGGATTCTTCAAAGTTTAAAGTATAAGTTAAAAAAAGAAAATTGATAATTTTTTTAAAAAATTATTGTTAAACATTTAATGTAAAATTAGGCTATTTTTTTGCTTATAAATAAATGGAATAACTTTTTGGTTTTTTGTCATACGGACTTCTAATTAGTCTCATTTGATAGTTATTTCAAAAACGCATTAAAAAAAAGTATTTTCTACAATCAATACTAACGGAGATAACATTTTTTTTTTAATTCATATCTCCGTTATTTATAAACATTAAGAGTTGAAATTTTCAGGAAATTAATTTTCAATGAAAACTTATATTTTTGAATGCAATAAATCGTTATACAATTTATGCAATGGATATGATTTTCTACATCCTTAAAGTGACATCTGCAAGATGGTCTTGGTGAGAGTGGCTTCAGCTTCGTTTTCCGCGCGGCGAATATTAGTATATCGTTGCCTCGAGCGGGGACCGCGAAAAAAAATGCAATATCTCGGCTTCTAGACGACGTAGAACCTTCTTTTTTTTAATCTGGGATAACTCGAGAAAATATTAAGAATGGGCTTATTTTCAGCCCTCTGGAAAATTGGGAAATGCCGAAAAATCTTCAGTTATGTAACCATATGAAAATTTTCAACATTAATACTTACATTTTCTTATTACTATAATTTCTTGTAGTGTTTTAATGCTTTTAATTAATATATTTTTTATAATTTAAATATTTATTAATTAATAAAACGGTTTTTTTAAATGATATTATGTTTTCCATTTAAACATAAAAATGACTAATTTTTTTATATTTTTTATATTAATATTCTTTAAATATTTTTTTTTATTTATATGAAATTATTATTCGATATTATTATTATTAAAAAATGTGAAAAAAGTTTAATAGAAAACATCGATACATAAAAATATAAGATATGAAGTTATAGAATTAGAATTAATAAAAAAAAGATGGTTTAACGCGACATTCAAAAGTTCACAATGAATCAAACATATATTTTTGAAATAAATTAAAAATAGAATAATAAATAACATTAAAATTTCAAGTTATGATAGTATATAATAATATTTGATAATAATTATGAGCGAATAATAAAAAATAGAATAATAGAAAATTATGATTATAAATAAATATTTGTATCTTCTCATGTCCTAAATTTTATACATATTGAAAAGATACAAAGAAAACGCTCCCTCTCTGCATTTTTTATTTTTGGGCTTGAGACCAACATATATAAATATATGGCTGCATTAAGAATGTTTTTTTTTATTATAGCTAAAAGAAGCTTACATTTTTAATTTTTATTGTCGCTAAAGAAGTGTAAACTTTTTTTTCATTGTCGCTAAAAAAGCTTACAAATTTATTCATTATTGTCGCTGAAGCATACAGATCTATTGTTTGTTGTCGCTAAAAAAATCCCATATAAGCATACAAATTTATTGTTTGTTATCGCTTAAAGGAGATTACAGATTAATTTGTTATTATTACTGAAATAATTTTATAGACTTATTTTTTATTGTCGCAAATAGAAGCTTACATACTTATTCTTCATTGTCGCTAAAGAAGCTTGTACAGTTGCTTGATATTTTTACTAAAAAAAAGTTTAAATAATTCTAAATATTTATTTAATATGTCGTTAAATTTCATTGTTTTATTGCTAAAAGAAGCTTACAAATTTATGTTTTATTACAAGCTTACATATTTATTTTTTATTGTTGTTAAAAAAAACTTATACATTAAATTTTTTTGTAGTAAATCAATATTATTTTATATTTTGTATTTTAACTACCATCAATTTGTTTTTCTATAACCTTAAAAAATAATCATTTTATATTGAGAATATTGTATTTATTAATGTAATGAAATAAAAATATTAAATTATTTAATTTACCTTATTTAAAATTATTTCATTTGCTAATATAAGTTCTTCTTACTCCATGTTTTCATCATTTAATACTTTAGTAAATTCCAATCTTTTTACTTTTAATATATATGTAATATCTATAAAATTTTTAAATATATATATATATATATATATATATATATATATATATATATATTATATTATAAGTATATGCATATGATATATTATTAAAATTTTTTTTTACTATTTTATTCTATTTTTCCAATAATTTCTAGTTTTGTTCCTCTTACCCAATTCACATATTCATTTTCTAATTTATTTATTAAAATGTTTAATTTATATTGTCCATCCGCTATTGTTCCGATGTATTCTGATTCATTTTTTTTTTATGTTTTTGTACAAAAGAATTTTTTAAATACCCTTGTATTTCTGAAAAATAAAAAATTATTTATATTATTATATTTTTTTTTTCAATAATATTTAATTTACTTATTAATCCAGGTCTTAATTTTATTTCTTCGAAATTTATTTTAATTGGTTTGTTATTTTTCAATGTATTGTATTCGCCTAAATGAATAATATC
This sequence comes from Anastatus disparis, assembly GCA_017163975.1. Taxonomy (NCBI): domain Eukaryota; kingdom Metazoa; phylum Arthropoda; class Insecta; order Hymenoptera; family Eupelmidae; genus Anastatus; species Anastatus disparis. The sequence goes on along the minus strand of JAFFSR010000292.1, from coordinate 2,469,706 downwards.
CGAATAATATTTTAATGTTAAGTCATATATATTATTTCCTTTATTGTATCCTTTTGTTTTTAATACATTAACATTCTCTAATAATATTTTCTGAAATATTAAAAAAATGTTTAATATTATGTTGTAATTAATAATATTGTATATTATAAAAATTTACTTCGTTTAATTTTAGATTTTTCTTGAATTTTTTAATATTTTTATCATAAATATTGCATTGAATTCTGAATCCTTCAGAATCATTTATTATGAATTTCAAAATCCTGAAATCAGTTTGTTTTTGTTTGTTAACAAAAGTTTATTCTTCGGAAATTTCTTCAATATATGCAACCAGAGATTTATTATATGTAATTAAAAATATTTATAACATATATTATATTTTTGATTTTTTTAATAAATTTTTTAATACATACGTTGATTGATCTCCTTTTACAATTTTAGTTTTTAAAAATTCCGTTGACGAAAACGGTATTTTTTTTTCTTTTTCTCAAATAGATAGATATAGATAGATAGATATTATTTTATTTTGTAAAAGAGTACAAAAACGTGTAATACAATTTGTAAATATGAAAACAATAAATATTGCACAAAATGTTATAAAAAAATATAAATATATATATAAATGTAAATATTGCACAATTAATATCACAGTCAGTCACTAAATCTAATAATACTAAATAAGTAAGTCATAAACAAAAATTAATAAAAATGATATCACAGAATAATCATACAATACACGCAATAAAAATAAAAATAATCATATAAATAAAATAGTCATACAATATCTATCAGTCACAATATTGAATTTAAAAGAATTAAATTTAATACATAATAAAATAAAATAACAAGCGTACACAATAGCATGAAACGCAGTCAAAAATAAAATCAAATGAAAACTCTCACTCACCAACCATTCAGCCAACACTCATACAATAAATACACTCACACCTTACGCCTATATACAGGACGTTACAAAAATAAATTAAATAAATAAACATAAATTAATAGTAAAAAATATTAATCTAGGTCGAGCAAGTACCCTCTCATCGCTGCTTTGAACCTGCTGAGAGATGGAAGATGTTTAATCTCAGCAGGCAGGGAGTTCTTAAAATGCACACATTGAACTTGGAAGAAATTCCTGCCAACCTCAGTACGGATAAAGGGCACCATTACATCCCTGATTTCTCCCCTAGTAGCCACCCTGGGTACACATCTAGTGAAGAGACCCATTAGATGCTCCGGAGTATTCATGCGCACGATCTTGTACATAAATACAGCCAAAAAATACTGTCTCCTCGAATTAGTACGCAGCCAACCCAACGCGGCTCTATAAGGAGAAATATGAGCTCCCATTTTTATACCTAATATATATCTCACACACAAATTCTGCAGTCTTTGTATTCTTCTCTTCAAGCCCTGAGAAGCATCGAGCAGAACCACCAAACAGTAATCGAGATGCGGAAACAGCAGGGCGGTTGCAAGTTGTTTACGCAGAGCCTCCGTGGTGTACCGACGAAAAAACCGCAAAGCGTACAACACTTTATTAAATTTTTTTGTAACCATATTAATGTGAGGCTCCCAAGAAAGCTTAGAGTCAAGCACAACACCAAGGCTCGTTACAATGTCAGAGAAAGGAACGCTGACACCTCCCTCAAAGTCAATCGTCCGTGGCGCCCCAGCATAAAATGAATTGATAAAACGATTACTGCCAAAGACGATTGCCTTAGTCTTGCTTACATTTAAAGTGAGTGAGGCACCAGCCGCCCACTCCGACACCGCATTGGCCGCCCTCTGTAAGATTGGAATACCTGCAACCACATTCTCACGAGGAATGTGCATATAAATCTGCAGGTCATCTACATACAGTAGGTGCTGAACACAACCAGAGCCAAGATCGTTACGTACGTTATTAATGTAAAGGCAAAACAACAAAGGCCTCAGTACTGATCCCTGTGGAACTCCTAGGTTGGTTGTTAGCCAACCTGATTCTTCTTGTAAGTGTGTTGAAACCATTTGTTTCCTTCCTGAAATATAAGAGTTAATCCACACGAGAGCGGACCTGGAAAACCCCATCGATCTAAGCCTTGCAAGTAATTTAGAGGGAGAGATCGTGTCGAATGCCTTACTAAAGTCAAAAAGTAAAAGTAACGTGACGAGTTTTTTGTCAAGACCTGACCTTATATCGTCTGTTAATTTAAGCAAAGCTGTCTGCGTAGAGTGATTTTTTCTGTAACCAGTCTGCATGGGATCAAGTATCTTATTTGTAGTGATATATTCCTGCAATTGGTCGTGGGCGATCTTCTCCAGTACCTTCGAAAAAAAAACACAAAATCGCAACTGGCCTAAAATCTTTAGGCGACTAAGGTGCAGAACACTTTTTTAATGGCACAATACGTGCCTGCTTCCAAAGGCCAGGGAAGACCCCCCGCGCAAAAGAAGAGTTGAATAGAGTCACAAGATGTTCACCAATAAATGGTAAGGCTTTAAGTATCACGCTTTGAGGAATGCCATTCTCGCCACGAGCCTGTGATGAAAAATGGGAAATCGCTAGAACAACATCATGATATTAATTGGTTTAAAAGTAAAACCATCTTCACTACATTCATTAAGAACCCTCTCGCGAAGCTCATCATTATCATGCGGCGAGACCGACACCCCAGCAAAGTGCGCGTTAAGCTCATCAGGAGTGAATCCATTCAAGTCCCTTGTGGTCCGGTTAAGAGTCCCAGGTCTCTCAGCTCCTTCCAGGCATTACCATTTGCAAGTGCTTCGAACAGTCTATTATGATAGTTTGTGGTCTTTGCAAGTTAAGTCTGTTCGTCAACCGTTTTACATAAATGCAGAAACTCCGTCAGGTATTGCGTTTCGTTCGTCCGTTTATATCTTCTGTAAGTAGCATCTCGCTTGCGCCGCATCTGCGACGATTCTTTATTTAACCATGGTTGGCTATTCTTCGTATGCTTGAGTATTTTCACTGGTGCTAAACTCTCTATGACAGAAGTAAAATTGTCACAAATGCAGCCAAGTGCAGACTCTGGGTCGACAGTACCAGCTGTTAATGGTGGCCAATCATAGCCGGCCGATCTATACTGCACGTATTGTGATCTATACTGCACGTATATTATAAGCAATAGAAACATCAATTAAGTTGTGCCGACTATCAAAATTCGCAGGTAAGTTACGTGCGTCAAGTACATTGTCATTGTCATCCACAAGAATCAGGTCAATCCATGTGTGAGAAGATGGAGTTATATTCGTGGCACCATGCTGGACCAACTGAAGCGAAAGCTCCGCTGTTAGTTTACTAAGAAACCTCGCATCGCTGCTTTCTCGCAGAAGATCGGCATTCAGATCCCCCATTATAATTTCATGTGAAAAATCATGAGATAAATCTCTCAAAGAATTTAACAAATCAGAATTTTTTGTAAATGAAATGGCAGGAGGGCGATAAATGACAGAAACCAGCACAGATTCAGAGTCGCCATCCTTAATCGAACAAAAAATATATTCTTGGCACTTCAGGTTTACCGCTGCTAGTTATGGTTGTGGTACTAGAAAGAGCTAGTACTTCACATTTTAAATTATTTTTAACGTAGAGGGCAACCCCTCCTCCATGAAGGTTTCTGTCCTGCCTGAACAACTTATAATCCTTAATCCGAATGACGTCATCCGAGACAGTCGGTCCCAGCCAGGTTTCAGCAACTCCAAACAGATCATAAGAGGGACCATCGCATAAGAGCTCGCGCACCTGTCCAATGTGAACTCTTAATGAGGTCACATTCAAAAAGGAAATTATATATTTAAAAAAAGTATATGTTTTTTACAATGTGATTTTAATGTAAATATTCTTACCAACTGTATCAAAGACTGACTTAAGATCTAAGGAAATTATATATTTGAAAAAAGTACATGTTTTTTATAATTCTTTTTAAAAACTTGAAAAAACAACAAAATGAATTGATTAAAACAAACATTTAGCTATTTATTCATTTTTCTATTCTACCGCCTATTCTACTGATTTTTCTCTCCATGTAACCATAGGGGGAAAAAACTCCGTGGAATGGAAACAACATGTTTGCGTATTAGATCGCGTAAACATAAACATAACCTCTTTAAAATTGTAGTTCAAACAGAGCGATTTTTTACAATTTTTTTTTAAATGAATGAAGTAGATTTGTATTTATAATTTAATTATTTTTGTTTATTTACTTCGTGTCGCGACTCGCTTTTCCATTCTACAGTGGAACAGAGAATAGAATTCTATTCTTCGCATGAAACTTGCCGAATAGCACTGATTAGTTGTTGCTATTACGCATCCTCTATTCGGCAGTCTCTTTTCTACTCTTCTGACTGCACCCTTACATATTTCTTTCCTTTAGGGTAAATCGTATAAATGATGACATGTATTGAATTTTATGTTTAATTACAACAGTTAACATCCATCTTTCTCAAATTTCATACTTTCCCTAAATTATATTACATATAAATTTTATACATTTTAAGATTTATTTATTTAATTTTATAATTTAAAAATTGTAAATAATTATTGTAATTAGAAAACAAATAAAAGATTTAACAATTTTAATATATCTTTTTGTAAAGTTTTTGAGAATTACTTGTCAATGTAAATACCAAACCTAGTAATATAATTTTTGCAAAAAAATTATTCAATATTAGAAGATGATTTAAGAAGTTTAAGCTAAGTTTATTAATTTCTTTTATAAAATTGTAGGAGTATTTGAAGACTGCACAAAAATTAAAATAATGATATTGTGTTTAAATACCGAAAAAAGTAGAATTAAATAAGTTTCTTGTATCCAATCCTGTTAAAACATTGTCAGTTCACGAAAAATGCATTGCATAAAATTGATGGTAACAATGTAAATTTGAAAGTTGATTTCTATAAAAATACTTTTTTTTACTTAGTTTTTCATATTTCTTTTTTATTTGTAAAAGTTAAGATGATTGAACAAAATGTCTTCCTGGAATATAACCTGTAATAATATGTATTGATCAAGTTTTAACAGAAATAGGAATTTTAAATATATAATTTTTAATCAATTTCATCGATAAAAATACTTCAAAAACGTAATTGGATAGGAGGTTTTCTGTTTTTATAAAAATATATGTCAACAGGCAATATGACATGATATAAAAGTTTTATAATTAATTATTAATAATTGAATAACAGTGTTTTTTTAAGAATTAAAAATCAAGTACAAAGTATTGATATTATTGGATGAGATCAAAGAAAATATATATTTCAAAAGAAGGATAAATATTTTAAAAAGATGTAAAGTAGAATTATCAAGAGATCGGAATCAAATTACAGATGTAAGATGCATAAAAATATATTTCAAATTTTTAAGAAATATAATTATTTGAAAATAAAATTCATATAGTTTCCTTAGATCTTAAGACAGCCTTTGATGCATTGGGTAAGAATAGTTACATTTAAATCACATTAAAAAAAATAAAAGCAATTAAAATATTAAACAATGTAAACTAATTAACTGCTTATATTTAAAAAAAAAATGAAAATATATAAGATTTGATGTAGTTTTTAATGCAATAAAGCATATAATATAGATCTGTACGTTTCAGCGACAATAATAAATGAATTTGTAAGTTTTTTAGCGACAATAAACAATAAATTTGTACGCTTCTTTCAGCGACAATAAGATATAAATTCGTAAGTTTCTTTTAGCGAATATGAAAAATAAATTTGTAAGCTTTTTTTAGCAACAACAAACAATATATTTGTATGCTTATATAAAGATTTTTTAGCGACAACAAACAATAAATCTATATGCTTTTTATAAGCTTTTTTAGCGACAACAAATAATAAATCTGTACGCTTTTATAAGCTTTTTTTTAGCGATAACAAATAATAGATCTGTACGCTTCAGCGACAATAAGAAATGAATTTGTAAGCTTTTAAAGCTTTTAATGCAGCCACATATTTTTATGCTGGTCTCAAGCCCAGAAATCTTTTAAAAAGATAAATATGTAAATATTTTATTTCTAGTTAAAAAAAAACATGTTTTATTTAAATACAAGTGTTAATAAAGTACCTATGGATATTGAGCTAAATTCATTTTGTAATTTATAATTTACTTTTGTAATTAGTAAATTTTTTCAATAATAAAAATAAAAATTCAGTATATAGAAATAAAAATATTATATATTTATCTAAATAAAGGAAATGCAGAGAGGAAGCTTTGTATTATCAATTAGTTATGTTTGCAATTATATTAATGAAATATTAATATTAATAATTTTTTTTTTCATTATTGAAATTCAATATTAGAATATAAATGAAATGCAGTGAAAAAACTTTATATTATTAATTAGTCACGGTTACAATCATAATAATAAAATATTACTAATTATAATAATATTCAATTACTTATAATTATTATTATAATAATAGAATATTATTAATAAAAATATTTTTTATTACTAATTACTAAAACATAATATCATAGTGAGGGAAGGGCATAATGAGGGGGGCTATAAAAGAGTGAGGGGGCTATAAGAATTGAGGGGGCTGAGGGGGGCCTCAGTTACGTCAATTTTGAAATGGCTATTTATAAGAGGAATTACAACGTAATTTGAGGGGGGCTGTACCGACAGACATTTGAGGGGGGGCTGAGGTCTGTTGAATCTTGTCTTACGACTATGTATAGATAGATACATGTACTGTGCGCTCGACCGTTTACGTCGATGTGCGAGTGCATATTTCACCCTTTTTATACAATTTTAATGAAAACTTAGAATATACGTTTAATAGTATATTGTTTCTAGTTTTCAAAACCATTTTAAAAATTTATGTACGACGTTCTCAATCGGTAATATAAAGAAGGGAAGAATACCGAAAAAAAAAAAATTGCAATCGCGCAGAAACTAATTATCCGATAGTACCTGCCTTTGGCATGTTAAAAGTAGATATAATTATCTACTACTGTACCGAATTTCAGCTCTTAATATTCATAAACAACAGAGTTATAAATTTTTTTTAAAAATGAAATTTTTTTCGGTTTTTCCGAATTTTCTTCGGTTCTAATAAACTGATCGGGTCGTTTGACCTCTCGTTTTGTTGATAATTTAATTCTCTACAACTTTCCCATTGACACTATAGTGATTCGTCAAATAGTTTTCGTTTTATTAGCAAAAAAAAAAAAAAACGCATTTTTTTGCACTAATTTATCAATAATTAATTAATAAATCATAGTTGCTAATCCAAAACATATAAGTAAACATCTACGGACTATCTTTTAAATGATCGCATAGGTCGTTGCCGGTCACTAATTTTGGCAAAATAAGACTTTTTTTCGGTCTATTGACTATTTACATATATATATTATATATATAGATATAAACAAATGTATTTTTTGCTAGCAGAAATCGCGAGTTGTAATGCCAATAGGCTTTTTTAGCGACAATGAAACATAAATTTGATGTACTAATTTACCAAAAAAAAAAATCAATGTATAAGCTTTTTTTAACAACAATAAAAAATAAATATATAAGCTTGTATACTGAAACATGAATTTGTAAGCTTCTATTAGCGACAATGAAATTTAGCGAAATATTAAATAAATTTTTAAAATTATTTTATCTACAATATAAAAATAATCAATAAGCATTTCTTAACTACAAAAAAAATTAATGTATTAGCTTTTTTTAACAACAATAAAAAATAAATATATAAGCTTTTTTAAGCTATAATGACACTAATTTGTAAGCTTCTTTTAGCGATAATAAAAAATATATTTAAAAATTTTTTTATCAAAATAAAAAATAAATCTGTAATCTTATTTTAGCGACAATAAAAAATAATCAATAAACTTTTTTTAGTAAAAATACAAAGCAACTGTATAAGCTTCTTTAGCAACAATGAAAAATAAATATGTAAGCTTTTTATAACTACAATGAAATATAAATTTGTAAGCTTCTGTAACGTCCCGATGAAATATTTACTAGTTTTTACCAGGGCATTAACTAAAATATTTTTATGCACCGAATGGCTAGTGCAATTAATTGAATGAGCGTGGCTTTAATTGTGAGACGTAGTCACGTTATTTGCAAGGTCCCGAGACCTTTTTAGTTATACCGGGGAGTGAAGGTTGAGGATGGGGTAATGATATAAATTATAAATAATTAAAAATCTTACCTTTATTGTTGATTAACAAATGGAGTGTTTTACTCCTTATAATTCTTCTTATTGTCGATGTTCGAGGGTTACCAATTCCTTTCAATGTTCGTACTGGGCGTTTTTTTATTTAGCGCTTTTTTATTGATTTTAACAATTGGGTAAAATTTATATAATTTATTAATTGAAAAATAACACAGAAATATAAACTTTTTATATCTTCATTAAGACAAGACTTTATTAACTTTATTAATATACAGAAATATAACTTTATATGTTGAGGTTTTTGAAATAACTTTTTATGAATATATATTTAATGCACTAGAACTTAGTACTTACTAGATAAACTAGGTATAATGAACTGACGCAAGACAGAATAGTAGTAACAATAAGAAGAAAAAAACCAAGAGAGCTTTTTCGGGGACCTATGGTCAGTTATATACCGAATTCGATATCTCCTAGGGATTAATAGTTTGGTTCGGTGTCTATGTATTTTTATGATAGATCATAAAAAGGCATTAACCGAAGCGAACAAATCCTTATCAGATTTTGGATCGATATATTGTAATGGCAAGTTACAATTTTTATTTTATTATTACATTATGCCTAGTCGCGCTTTATACGATTCGAGCCTAAGCTTGCGCTTAAGGGCTCAGGTTCTATATTTTAATTCACCTAATGGATAATTTGAGGAAATAAAGAATGTTTGGAAAAAGGAAGGAAAGAGAACTCCTGTACTTTGTACTGGTGTCCACTATTAGGATAGGAGTTAAGCGATTATGAGCCGTCCTTGATCATTAGACTACAAGAGACACCGCCAGCCAACCTGTCGTTAAGACGAATGGCTTTCAGCACTCTTGAGCTGTAGAACAGTACGGCTCTGCTTACTCAAAATCCCTATTAGGATGAATCCTCTTTGAGCTTCTGCACTTAGCCAACCGGTTCTCACCTATGGCTTCGTGCATCTAGCTTTCGGAGAAGATAGAAAAAGAGCAGTTTAAGTAAAGGTAAAAACTATCTTTTAATTTTACTTACTTTTATTAATTTTTGGTGCCTTATTACAGCAATCAAAAAAGCCTTGGAAAATAATTGAAATTTTCTAAGAGAAAATTAAAATAAAGTCTTAAAGACTTATTAAAGTTAAAGTTTGAAAAAGTCTCAAAGACTTATAAAATTTTGAAAGGATAAAGTAAAGTCTCAAAGACTTATAAAAAAACTTGAGAAAATGTAAAGTCTCAAAGACTTATGAAAAACTTTAAAAGAAAGTTTTGTATGAAAATATTCTCAGTTAGAAAGGTACTTACAATATTATAAAAAGGTATGGACTTTAAAACACTTGAGTGTAACTCAAGGTTTGTAGTCGATTAGCTGTGAGGCTATCCGATCATGAACTAGTCAAAACTGAGTTACCTTTTGTTATTATTCAGGAGTTTATATACTCTGAATTGCTTGAAAATTATCTATCATTTTCCAATAACTTTTCCTTAAGGATGTATAGGTAAGACAGAGAAAGAGAACAGAGATTAGGCCGAGAAAAATTCTCATTGGCTCCTCCCTTATCTTTTATCTGTCCCTTACATTTCTTTTTTGAATCTTACGTACTATATAGGTATTTATATTTAAAAATAAATTGTATTTTATTCTTTATTCTAATAAAAATTTATTCTAATAAAATGAAAACAATAAAGAATTAAAATTAAATTAGGGTTTAAACAAAAATAAAAAAAAGTGTTAAAATTTAAATATAACAAGCAAATATCAAGTAAACTGAAATATTTAAATTTTATTATATTGAAAGTGATTTTTCTTTAAAAAGGAAATGTATAAGAATTATTAAATATTTCAGAAGAAAGAAAATTATTAAATATTTTAGTTTGTACAAAAATGCGTGCAGATATAAGAAAAAGTAAAAAACGGACACTACGCTTAAAAATCTTAAAACATCAGTAAACGTCTATTTTTTAATTATAAAATATATATATGTATCAAAAAAAATATACGCTATCGCTTGGGATTTTATATATTTTTTTAAAAGATCTAAAACAAAAATGAAAATAATATAAAAATAATCAAAGGTTAAAATTGATGATAGGAGGTAATGTACAGCAAATTTCTTAAATATAAAACATAAGTATCAATTAAAATAAGTTGTAAAATTGATTTTTATTATTAGTAAAATTAAACTTTGGTTAATTGTAATTAACTGTAAGAAAGTAAAATTTTGAAATATAAAAATTATTTAAGATATGTTAATGCACTTAATACTAAATCCTCTTTGAAATCTATTTTCTTAAATTTATAATAATCTATTTAACGGATTAAGCGCATAAAAGCAATTAAATCTAAAAACATTATTTAAAGACAAGAGATGGATGCTTATAAAAATTAGTTAAATTTAAAAAGTGATATTTATTAGTATTATTCCATCTTTTGTCTTTTCTTAAAACTATGATTAAACTCTAAGGAAATAAGAAAATTATTAATAAATTTTAATTTAAAATAATTTTAAAGAAAAAGAAACATGATTTATCATGTTTTTCATGCTCTTTTCTTTTTCTTTATCGCTTACTCACGTCCCCTTATCATTAACAAATTTTTAGTTGTTACCTTCTCCTAAGGTATCTCTAATCTTAAAAACAAACATATAAATTTATTTATGTTTCACATGTAGTAGTTATAGATTCTCAAGAGAAAATAACAACTAGATAAAAGGTAAAAATAGATGCGTAAGCGTTATTCTATAAGAGAAAAAAGGAAAGAAAAAAATAATAGGACGACTACACATCGATTTATTACCTGTGAGAAATTTTCTGTACGCTCTAAACTTATACTTATAAAATATTTTCCTAAAGCTAAAGCTGAGTGAAAAATTTTTTAAAAAAGGTACTTGAATTATTAATTGCTGACATTACAATATTTACAATAGAATGCCAAAAAATTGTGGAAGCCATCGCATAGATAAGGTGAAAAAAATAAAGTAATAAAATTATGACGAAATTAAGAACAAAAAAATTTGATACAGAAACATCACGAGTTGTTGGAATGTTACACCTCCCTGGCCGGAGAGGTTTATCGTCCCCGATGAACTCTAGCGATGGCTACGTGGTTTTAAGGCTATAACTATGTGGTATGATTTTACAAAGGTATGTGGTATGGTTTTATAAAGGTGTGCGGTATGATCTTATATTTATGTAGAGTGATAAAATAATAATAAAATAATAAAAAAAAGGATGATACTGGAGACTAATCCTTGGTGTTGCTACAGGTTTTGTAGCCTTCGTCAATTCCGTTGTATCGGCGTTTGGGAAGAGAGTAGTAATTCTTTATCTCGTGTATTTCGCTTTCATTAAAATTTTCTCGGAGCGTTCTTTCTTGTCGACGTGTTATTTCCATCTGTTTGTCTCCAGTGTGACAGAGTAGGTGCATAATGGCCCTTTCACTGTATGGTAATGTACAGTGGATACAACGAGTATCGTCTTCAAATTTCTGATAGGGATGGCAAATTGCAGAATTGGGCCTGAATCCCATTGATAAGAGCAGGTTCATCTTCCGGACAAAGTTGTACATCTACAAAAATTATATTGTATGATCGTATTTTAAATATGAACGTTTAGGTTAGTGAAAAGTATAGGAGAGAAAGGGAGAAAGTGAACAGTCATGCAATGTTGTTAAAAAGATATGAGTTAAATGGTGTTATAAAGGTATGAATTAAGTAGTGTTACAAAGATATGAGTTAGGTGGTAATGGAACGGGTAAGAATGGGTTACGCACGGTTGTTTAGTGATTTTAGGGTTGAAACCCAGAGCTAATGCTCGGAGCTGTTGTAATATCTCTATACTCGTTGGTCGGCTTGGTTGGTGAATTGTTGGGGGTTGAGTTGGATTTGTTGGAACTTCGGCGAGTTTATTTCCATTTCTCGAATCGCTCTCGTCTTCGCTGGTCTCTGTTAGCCATCCGTCAGACTCTTCGATTATTCGCGGATTTTGGTCTTCGGAGAATTCAACTAATTGCTTGACGTTTTCATCGTCTGACGTGAGTCATCATCCTGATTCTTCTCGCTGAAGTCTAGCCGGAAGATCAACTTCATTTTCTTCTTCATCGTCCTCATCCAAAGAATCGGAGTCAGATAGGTTCAGTGAGCTGTCACTTGTATATCCGTCGTCAAATATTTCACTGAGCTCATTGTAAATAAGTGCGAGTTCGATTATCTCGTCTGCATCAAAGTGGCGGCCTAAAATGTCGATTTGACGTCTGTTTAATTCTACGTCGTCAACTCTTGTGTGGTATGTATTGGAATATCGGTCTTGAGCGGATCGATTGCCGACAGATGTTGCAAGTATACTGCTGGAGTCTTCCTAGCCTCGTTGAATGGCATGGCCAGCTATCTGGGTTGAATCCAAATGACCTTAAAAATTCAAATTAGGCAGCGAAGTCTATGTTAATTGGTCCTTGGGGAAGAATCGCAAGTATTACTATCATTTATTCAATTAATCGTAACGTATAAGGTAAATACTATTATGGAGTTATAAATGTGTGAAACTAACTACTGTTTTACTATCTATCATGATTAGACGAGGAATGGAAGTGAGTGAATGGTATTATAAAGGTATGAGATGTTATGATCTCCTTGGTTTCTTTTCTCTTCTCGCTTCTTCTTCCTTTTTTTTGTATAGAAAAGTGTAGAGTAGTAGAAGGGTATTGGAAAAATGAGGAGGGAAAAAAGAAGGAGAAGAAAGGTTAGGTTGTAGGTTTAGGTAAAAGTTCCGCCGTTTTCCAGGATTTCTTCTCTTTTGTTAAATGTTGTTTTCGTGCATTCATCGCATACCCTGGCTGATCGTAGGTAGAGGAGTTGTGTCTTGCAGTAGGTGTAGTGATCTTGTTCTGTCTCGGTATAAGCTATTCGATGGAAGTGCGGGAATAACTGGTATGACAGTTTATGTTGGAGTGTGATGGTGTAACAGGTGCAACAGACAACTCTCTTGTTGAGTACGTTATAGAACATCGGTACTTGACCCTTGACGCAGGTGCTTTTGCTGATCACCTTGCATTTGTGCCCATCTTCATGATGATCTTGTACGGGTGTTGTTCCTCTGAGGTTTAATAGGGTGGCTATCTTGGCCGCGTCCCAAGGTTCCGTTACAAGGGTTCCTCCAATATCTTTGATTTTTAGGTATTTCCTTTGTATTATCCTTATACAAGCACTGTATTCTCGGGCTGATCGCTGGGACAATAACTAAGTGTCGCATTGATAGCAACGGAGGTATATTCCTTCTCTGTGAGAGATTCTATGGAAATCCTGGTAGATCTCGTAGTTGTTTTTGTATCCAGTCGGAATGACGAGACAATGATCACAGAGCAACCTTCGACTTATTTCATTGTAATGTATTGGTCCGTGGTGGTGTGGGTGTTTCATAAGACATGTTCCTCTTTGCCTGATTTCGTAGGATGGAGGGTAGTCCTTTACGTTAACTCCGAATCTTAATTCCGGGTGAGATTGGTTGGCGGTGGCAAGTTTTTTTTTGCGATTCCTGCATTTTATTACCTGTATGGGAAGAAGTAGGACTTAATTTTATGAGGATTGAAATGGCGAGTGTTCGTGTGTGTGTAATTGTGAAAAGAAGAAAAAAAATGGAGAAGAGAAAGAAAAGAAGAATAATAAATCTTTTTCCTTAAGGTAGATGATATTGATGGATATGTCCTTAAGTAAGTTATACTTGTTCGTTTTTAGTTGTTGGTGATAAAGTTTCTGGCAGTGGCTTCATGACTTCTTGTGGTATGTTGGCATAGGTTTCTTCTTCTGTGGGTTTGGTGTTGTTATGGTGAGCAGGTTGCATGTCTATGTATATGCTGTCTTCTTCTATCGTTGCATTCTTGTATGTTACTGATGCTTGACAGGAGTTGGTCCGTGAAAGGTTAACATCTAACGCCGTACTCAATTTCTTCTTGTTTTTCCGCCTTATATTTTCTGGACTTAGGTTGAATGAAACTTCGCGTTGTGTTTGTGTTATTACATGCCTCATGTAAATGATCTTGGGTTCCCTTTGCTTCCTTTCTATTGATGAAATTCTCCTTCGCATACATAGAATAGCGGCTGCTATTACATAAATAAGAATGATGGTGATTATTACGTATATGATTATAATAACATATAGTTGTAGCGGTATGCTGTTACTGATTTTATAGGGTTGCTGAGGCATATTAGTTAAATATGGGGCGAAGTTTATTTTGTTGGTGTACGTATAGATCGTGGTCCCCTTGGCTTCTATGTTAAGAGGCGTGAAGGGTGGTGTCCGTTGTGCTAGCATTGCAATTAGGACTTAGCTGGAACAATCCACCTCCTTGTATGTTGATTATTTCGTTTTCTCTTCCTGAGCATGTGATGGTTAATTTTTCCGTAGCAGCAGTGGTGAAGATCCAGTCCTTGCTTTCAATTAGTTGTATCCATTTGGTGCCTGGTAGTTGGACATTTTGAATGTCGCAAGTAGCTTCTGAAACGATGAGGTCGAATAATAGCTGGGATTCGCATGTCGCTTTTGTGACCATGTTGGGTGCGTCACAATATATTGTGGTTTGCAATGTGGTACAGTTTTTCAGATCGTTGGTGCTTTAGAACGCATAGTCGTGGTTCTCTGGTTTAATTATCATTATCTCGCTTCTTGGTTTGACTTGGAGTGCAGTGTTATTTTCCTGATGTATTATTACTGCGTAATTTCTGTATTATTGGAGAATGTCCCTGTGGTATATGGGGATGCTGATTTCTATAGTGAATTCGTTGCCTCTGAGGTAGACTAAGGTTTCGAGGAGTCCTGGTGGAGAGTTGGAGAGCATTTTTAATGGTGGTAATACATATTCTGGATTCCTCATGGTACCGTACTCGATTGCTCCTTTTGCCTGTTCTTGGGTGAGGAGCGCTGGGTGTATGTTTTCTTTTATTGATTCCTGGAGGATCTCCTTAATCTGGTGAATCGTGGTTGAAGAAATTTCCATTGCGTCTTCGAGTGTGATGGTCCATTCTTCTAACTTGTGTTGAAACTTTTTGGTCGAATGTTTGTGTTGGGTCTCGGTTACTTTGCGTTATGCTTGAGAATAGTGGCATGATTGGATGTGTTGCTTTTTTTATTTCGTCCTCTTGTTGGGTAATGGCTGTTCTTCTCAGTTAGGCTGGTGGTATTCCCGGTTTATCAAGGTCTTCTGCTATTGTTGCCAAGATGTTTGTTATTTCATTGTTTATTGTGTTTATTTTCCCTTTTAAGTGTCTTCCTCTAATGTATAAAATAACGCATTCCGTGAGGTCTATTGGACATTCTTTTAGTACTTGGTCAATATTATGGTTTGTGTTTAAATCGTCTGGTAGAATATTTTTAGTGTTGAATGTGGTTGTGATTTTCCAATCCTTGACCTTATATTTTACTTCGGAGGCGTATTCGAAGTGTATTCCTGGTAGGTCATTTAGTTGCGTGATTGAATACAATGGTAAGTTCTGGGCTGTTGTATCAATAAGGAGTGAGAGGATAAAGGTTGTGATAATGTAGGGATACATCTAGAAAAGGGAAAAAAAAGATTTTTATTTAATATGGGGAGATTAACGGTGAGGATTAGTCAAAATACATGCGTGTTAGTTAGTACATGCATAAAATGTTCTGTGTATTTTTTTTTTTTTAACCTTTTTTTTGTCTCATATAGTCTGTCAGTTATATGTAATATTTTCCTTTGGATTGATTGCTTTTTCGATGCCAGTTCTTCGTTGTTCCTATATCCATTATTGTTATTTATCTACTTGGAAGGAAGGTTAGTGATATGCATGCATCTACAACTACAGAATTGATTAGTAACAAAGGTGTTTGTGGTGTTGGTGTGTGCTGGTGGAATGTCTTGTATGTTTATTTATTGCATATTATACATTATATCTCTCTCTTTTTTTAAAGAAGGCTTTTATCATATCTAGGGGGTTCATTCGGTAATAGGTGTGATTGGGGGTACGAAATCGTATATGTGAGATTCACGGTTTTGCGTGTGGGACTGTTTTGCTTTGTCGTCTGGGTGTTGCGATTAGGTATTTGTATATTTTCCTGTTTTTTATGAATGTTGTCATTGTTATTATTATTCCGATAGTTGTTGAGCTTAGTAAACATGATATGATTATATGTAAGGTGTCAGAGTGTTTGTGATCTTGTGTCGCTTTTAGTTTCATTAGTACGCTATAATTAAAGTAGTAATTAAAGTTGTAATTGTCCTCGATAGGGTTTAAATGGACAGTTGTTGCGAAGCCGTTACAGCGCGGTTGTAGTTGTATAATACCGACTCCGATAATTTTATTTAATTCCGAATCGTCGCACTTTATTTTTATTTTTTTGGTTCGCTGTTTGATCTTAAATAATTTGCCAGTTCATGCATTATGTTTCCTATTAGTGCGGGAGCTTTATCGGATAATATGACGCGTGGTGCTCCGTATAGAGTTATTAGGTGTCTAGCTAAAGCGTCTACTATAGTTTCGGCCTTGGTATTTTTGATTGGCACTGCTATGCAATAATTTGTTAGATTATCCTGTATCGTCAATATGTGTCGATTTCCTTCGGGCGTATTAGGTAGTGGCCCTTCGGTATCTATTGATATTTTATCGAAGGGTTCTATGGGGGTGTCCGTTATTATCATCGGTTCTCTGTTTTTCACTCGTACAAGTTTTAATTCCTGGCATTGCTGACAGTGTCGTATATATTCTGTTACATCTTCCTTTAACCCATTCCAAAAGAATTTTTTTCGAATTCTTCGGTACGTTTTAGTGACTCCTTTATGTCCTCCCACCATGCTGGTGTGATATTCCTCTATAATTCGGTTTTTCATGTCATCCGGAGGTATAGTCGTTGAGCCATAGCATATGAAAATTTGATAATTGCAGTGATTTAATGCTTCCTTTAAGATTTGTAGAAAGGTCGAGAATGATATTTTATCAATTAGGTTGTTTTGCTTGGAGATGCGAAGGGTTTTGATTTCGTATTCTTTTATGCATTTTGCTAAATTTATCAGAGCGTTCCTAAGTTCTTGTTCTGAGAATATTTCGAAGTGCTTGTTGGTAAGTACTGCATTTAACAAGAATGTCTTAGTTCTTGGTGTCACTATTACTTGTTCTTGTTTGGGCTCCAATCTCTTTATCTCATGCTTGTCTAATTGGTTTAGATCTATTAATAATTTAACCACTGGGGTAGTGAATTCATAGTCTACTGATATGAAGTGAAGGAGGTTATCTCGTTTATGCGTTAATCCTTCGTTTATTAATTTTATTTGTAACATGCTATTTGATGTCTTCATGAACTCAGGATAAAATAATTCTGGGAGTATGGTGTCTGATACTTTAGGTGGGGATATCAGACACCGTTGTTTTCACCATCTGTTGAAGATTCGTCCGTACTGTTATCTTCTGGGATAGCTCCTAGTTTATCACGGAGATGTGGTGGGACCTTATGTCTGCTCGGTTCGTTCTCCACCGGAGTAGAACGAGCCGTAGGTCTATTTTTATTAAATGTTTCGTCCCACCAATATTCGTCGAGCGACGTTTCGTTAGAGTTTGAGCTCCTTCGAGGGGTTGATTCTATTATGGTGCTTTTAACTGGTGATTCTTCTTCGTCGTTAGTCGTTTCATCCTGTGATGAGATTTGTTTTGTTAAAGGTGGTGTTTGTGTTACCAGACTTGGAAATCCGCTGTTCCTTTTCCGAGGTATCAGGGGCTCGGTTTGTGAGTCTGAGTCTTCAATTGGTTCGAATGGTGCCCTTTTTGAAAATTTGACTGGGTGTATAGGCTTTGGTTCATTAGTCGAAGAGATTGATGGTATAGAGTTACTTTCCGTGTTTCGAAGTGATCGGGTATTTGTATCTTTTTGTCCTGAAATGCTCGGTTCTTTTCCTTTAATTAGCGTGGGTTTTAAGGCCAACATGAAGATGGTGGTTCTGATCGGCTACATTTTTCCTTTGTGCTAGGTGGAAGGGGTACTCGCTTCTTACTAGCACGTTTAGTCCTTACTCTGTCGGCTATAGTTGTTCCCGAGATCGTTGAGGTTGATGATGACGGTAGAGGCTTAGTTTTAGCACCTGGAGGTCGTCCTCGAAGTTTCGAGGCTGCTGGGGCCTGAAGTTTCGCGGAAAAACTTGTGGGTAGCGCTACTGCCTCTTCTGGTATCGGGTTCCTGGATAAAGCATCGGCATTCACATTGAGTCGACCGGGTTCATGAAAAAATTTGTATTGGTATTCCCTTAGCCGAGTTCGCTATCTTATTAACCTTTAAATAGGTGGCTTCACTGAGTCTATCCATTTGAGTGGTTCGTGATCGCTTACGAGCGTGAATTCTCGTCCGTATAGGTATAGGCGAAAATGTAAAATAGCGTATATTATAGCTAAACATTTCTTTTCTGTTGTGTAGTTCCTTTCTGCTGGCTTCATCATTAGCGACATATATGCTATAGGTTGATCTAGACCTATTTCTCTTTGACTAAGTACAGCACCTACAGCGTAGTCAGATGTGTCGGTGGTGAGTATAAAGGGTTTTTCAAAATTGGGGTGTTGGAGAACCGGTGCACTGCATAGGGCGTTTTTCAAGTCTTCGAAGTTTTCTTCGTGTTTTTCTGTCCATTCAAATGGAACGATTTTCTTTAGGTCAGAGAGAGGTCTTGCCCTGGCTAAAAATCCTTCTATGAATCTTCGGTAATAACCAGCGAGTCTTAAAAATTGTCTTGTGTTTGTTTGAGTTTTAGGTTTTGGAAAGTTCCTGACAGCCATTGTCTTTTTTTGGATCTGGTTTAACTCTTTCCTCGGAGATAATATGACCTAAATATTCTACCTCTGTGCGCAAAAATTCGCACTTGTCTGGTTGCAACGAGAGTTTAGCATCGAGAAGTCGATTAAAGAGTCGTTGCACCTTTTTCTCGTGTTCTATCAAGTCTGAGGCGAAGATAATGACGTCGTCTAAGTAAACTAGTAATTCTAAATCTTGCAGATCTAATAAAACTAGGTTCATGAGCCTTTGAAAGGTCGTAGGTTCCAAGCAAAGGCCAAAAGGCATTCTCACGTAATAGTAATGTCCAGTAGCTGAACTGAAGGCAGTCTTATGTCTGTCTGCTTCATTGACTTCGATTTGATGAAATTCTGAGGCTAGATCGAAGATAGAAAAATATTTCGTTCCTCCGAGACGATCTAGGATTTCTGTAATGTTTGAAAGAAGGTATGCGTCGCCTATTGTTTTCTCGTTTAGGGCTCTGTAGTCTATTACCATTCGCCATCTTTTGTTTCCCTTAGAATCATTCTTCTTTGGTATTATCCATAGAGGCGAGTTATATGGAGATTTCGAATTTTCGATTATTCCATCATTTGATAATTTTGTCACTTGGCGTTGTATTTCCTCTCTGTGGACGGAAGGGTATCTGTACTGTTTGACAAATACAGGTGCATCATCCTTCGTAGGGATACAATGTTTTAAAATGTCCGTGACTGGTAATTTGTCCCCAGGCAGATGAAATAACTGAGGGTAGTCAGCGACTATTCGTAGGACATGTTTTTCCTTTTCGTTTAAATGTTCTAGGCGTAAGCTGTCCAAGATCTTTTGAAGTCTTTCGTTTATAGAAAGGTCTATTTCTGAACCTTCACTATCAAAGAAATCTTCTGATTCTTCAAATCAGAATCGTCGTATGCCTGTAATTCTTGTAGTGGTATCTCTATTTCAGCATCTTCTTCATATGAATTGATCGCCATCACAACACACTTATGTTGGTCGTTGGTTACTATTGCTTCACCTATAAAAATATTTTCGTGAGTTTTTAAACGTGGAATGTATCCTGTTTTTAGAATAGATGGTTCCAGGTTTATGGTGATTGGCGTCTTTGACCGAGCTTATAGAATATATCTTGTCGATTTAGGTGCCCTATATTCGTAATTTATAAATCTCACCGCGTGTATTGGTTGAGACGAGGTTATGAGCGCATTATGGTGGAAGGAGATTTCAGCTGATTCATTTCTTAAAAAGTCAACTCCTAGGATTCCTGGTGCTGGTATGGGTAGATTTCCAGTTACAACTTGGAATCAAATGGGTTTGTCGAACAGCGTGATTTCTGTAGATCCGGCTGTGTTAAAGGAGTCGGTAGTAATACCTGTAATGGTCATGGCCTCGTGAGCGGCAATGACCGTTCTGGGGTGTAAGGACCTTACGTGAATTGAATTTATTTCTGCTCCTGTATTTATTAAAAATTCTGTTCTTCCTCTTAGTTCTGACTGGACCTGTTCCCTTGCTGCAGGTTTCTCCTGTTGGCTGCAGTTATAAATTTTACTGCTAGTGGGCACTCTATGTTGGTCTTGCTCGTCAGGACGTCCATCTGACGAGCAGGCAAGGAGTTTAAAGCTTCTTGTTGTTTTATGGATCGATAATTCATTGGTGGATACTGGGGCTGATATGGCAAGATGTATGGGTATAGATAAGGATATGGCATTGGAGGTATGGGGTGCATTGGCATGTATTGATAAGGGCCTTGAGGTATATATTGGGTAAAACTAGGCGGAGCCATTCTAGGCTCAGGGTATCCCACCGCTGTCACCAGTTTTATTTTAGCTATAACGTCCCGATGAAATATTTACTAGTTTTTACCGGGGCATTAACTAAAATATTTTTATGCACCAAGCGGCTAGTGCAATTAATTGAAAACGCGTGGCTTTAATTGTGAGACGTAGACATATTATTTGCAAGGTCCCGAGACCTTTTTAGTTATACCGGCGAGTAAGGGTTGAGGATGGGGTAATGATATAAATTATAAATAATTAAAAATCTTACCTTTATTGTTAATTAACAAATGGAGAGTGTTTCACTCCTTATAATTCTCCTTATTGCCGATGTTCGAGGGTTACCAATTCCTTTCAATGTTCGCACTGGACTTTGTTTTTATTTAGCGCTTTTGTATTATAACTTTATAAGTAGTATATAGGCATTTTTACATCCCCTACATGTCTGGGGCTGTTATAGTGTACATGTGGTGGTATAGCGTGACATTCCCCCTTCCCCAGTCTGAGGCTATTATGGAGTACTATTTTATTTATTAATTTTATTTATCAATTTTGTTTATCAATTTTATTCATCGATTATTTCCTATGATTAATATATTTGCTAGTCCTGAAAAGGACCGTATGTGAATATATCAACATTTTTTAATTTAAAATTTTTTATATCCTTTTCTTTCAGGAATAGTATAATATAAATTTACGAAAAGTTTGAATAAATTATTTATAATTTTAATTATTTATACAAATGAAAAAAAGAACAAAAATTAAATAGTTTATTTGATATATTAATATAGATTTTTAAGGAATAGGGAATTAAGGTAAAAATAAAAGATAACTAACACAAGTAAATATATTAAAATGTTTTTATTCGATACCTTCATACACGTGTGTAGGTGTTGGTGGATAACTACGTTTCCGATTATATAAAAGTGATGTTTGAGGTTGTTGTTTCAAAATTGCCTCGAATTCTTCTTTGTGTATTACTTTAAAAAATTCTTCCCCTCCATAGGGATATTTAGTTAATTCCATGTCGTTGTCGAATTTAACTATCGTCCTCGCAGAATTTTGTGCTGCTTTGAAACGCCATACGTGATTTATAACATTTTTCCTTAATGTCGCGTGCATCAACGTTGATGTGTGAATTTGGGCGCTGAAACAAAAAAATTAAAATTATAAGTATATTGATGAATTAAAAAATAATAATTATAAATAAAAATTTTATTTTAAAATAATTTTTTTTTAAAGTTTTGAAAAATAGAAAAATTTATACATTTTTTAAAATTATAAATAAGTTGAAAGCGATTTAAAAAAATAAAAGTTTTCACAATTAAAAAAATGTTATATAAGTATTTTGTATAAAAATAAAAAATAACATTATAAATAGCTTGAAAATGATTTTCAAAACGTTTTCACAATAACAAAATGTTTTTATAATTACTTTATAAAATAAAAATATTAATGATAAAAATACTTACTATCCTATTATCTTGGCCTGCAAGTATGATAGTTCAAATATCACACATCGTACGCTTTTTTGCCTCATTTCAAAGTGTGGAAGATTCCCATCCGTCTTTGGCCTTGCTATAGGGGTTAGAGTATTGAAAAATTGTTCCGCTGTCAGAGTGAATGACGGTGTAGTTATAACTATTGCATTTAAAATTTTCTTTGTCCAGCAATAGATTATATGTCTATCCGGGTGTGTCCGTTTTTGCGTAAGTTTATGCGTCAGAAAATCTAATTTTTTTTTTTTGCACTGACTTAAAATGATTCCTAACTCTGCTAATTTCTTTAATTTTTCCATTGGGTCTAGTAACGTAATTTCCCGCACTTTTGCAAAATTTATGACCCTCTCGTCTTCTTTTGAAATCATTGTTCTATTTTCTTCTTCCTTTTTTACTTCATTTAAAATTATTATATCTTCGTTGTTGTCCTGTGTATTAAGGTTTTCCTCTACCTCATGATTATTAATGCTACCATCATCTATTAAATCTATTATATCATCTAGTACAGGCATTTCTGTTCTTTCTTCGATGATTGCGTCGTACCACTTTATTTGATTTATTTCTTCTTCTGTCTTATTAACACCGATATTTTCATTTTGTAAGATATCACTCGTTGATTTATCGAGAATATTTTTAATCTTCACTTCTTTTTCTCTCTCTTCTATATTAGCACTTTCTTCTATATTAACATTTTGAGAAAAAAGCGCTACACTATTCGTCGATTCACTAATAAATTTATCAATCATTTCTTCTCCTACCCTCTCTTCTTAACTAATGTTTATCCACTCCATATCGTAAACGTATCGATCCACTCCATATTATCACTTTGTTCTTAATCGCTATTAGCACTTTCTCCGATATTATTCACATTTTGCGAAACAACACTTGATTCGGTAGTAGCCATATTTCCTAATATTGCTTCTCCCTCTGGCTCTTTAAGGATAGCATCTGCTAAACACTGAGCATTACTTATTTGATCACTATTCATTTTGTTTGAAAAAATTTTCGTTTAAATCGAAAAAAACGAGAAGTACACCTATCGAATAAGTTGACGGAACTAAACTGAAAATTCTAACGATATTGCGAAGAAAACTCGTTGTAGGGTATTATTTCACAATAGTATTTAAAAATATAAAGATAGAAAGGTTTGTTCTTTGGATTGTAATAGAAAAATCATAGGAAACATACATCTTGTAAGCGTGAAAAAATTTTTAACGCCTGCTTGGTGGATGTTGCATATTATCAGATATTCTTTCTCTTTCTTTTTTTAAAAAATCTATGTTTTCTCATTTGTAGAAATCTTGGATGGCTAATTTTTCGTAAACTTCGAATAGTACGCGGGCAGCTGCTCGGTATTTTGAAAACTGATAAATATGTTTGCAAAGGTATAAGAGAGAGATATATCTAAAATTGGACAATATGTTTATATATTGCAAGTGTAAGAAAAAATGTAGTCAGTATGAAAGAGATTGATTGATTGATTGAAACATTTATTTTAGGTCGTGGGGTTAAACCCTGTATAACCATAAAGATTTACAGTAGTATACAAGAAAGAGAAAGAGAGAGAGAGAGAGAGAGAGAGAGAGAGGAGAGAGAAAGAAGGTGAGAGGTTTATTACACACAGCAGGTAGCAGCATTGTCAAGTGTTTTAGCCCTTTAATTTTTTATATACATTTCTGTAGTAATGGTGAGAATTTAATGAAACACTAACGAATTAAAAGTGCATTACAATAACAATACTGATATCAGTCATGTACGCGTTCACCTGTCTGGTGGTTAGAATATTTTTCATCTTTCTCTGTAATTTTCATCAAACCTATTCCCCTAAATCTAAAATCATATAAATATAAAGAATCGTAAGTAATACTTATTCAGTTTTTTTCTTGCATAGTGAAACGTTCCACGTGCACGGTTCATATTTTTTTATTTAAAAAAAATGATGAAGAATGGCAGTGAAAATAATTTTCGAATTATGATTTTCCGAATAATGAATTATTTAATTTATATTCAGCTATCCGACGTTGTACGACGAAAATGTAACTTTTTATGGCGTAGAAGAGTACGCGATATGGTATATTGTCAATTAAAAAAACAATTTTTATTTTTAATTCCATCCTGCCCGCTTCGCGTACTTGCGTGAATGCATTCAATGCTTTTTAAATACAATCAACTTGCTGTAACAGTAGCAGCAGAATTGATAATATCAAAAAATCTGCACGATGTATACGGGCAAATCTTCAAAACTTTTTATGTACTAGTGGCGAATTATTTTGCAGCTGTTACTGGGTTGCCGCATGATGTACAATATCTAAACGAAGTTCATACCTTTTGTGCAATCCTGTGGCTCTATTTCTAATGGATTTGCTAAGCGTGCCACCAACGACGCAGTAGATATTTCTATAAAACGTAAATTTTTATATATGAAAAATTACATAATTTTTATATATGAAAAATTACATAATTTTATGTATATAAAAATTTACGTTTTATAGAAATATCTACTGTGCCGTTGATGGCACACTTACTAAATCCATCAGAAATAGAGTCACAGGATTGCTCAAAACGTGTGAACCCAGTTTAGACAGTGTGCATCATGCGGCAATCCACTAGTAGTCGTAAAAGGACTTTTCAAAAGCATCACGAGAAAATTGAAAGTTTTGAAGATTTGCCCATATGTGCTTCAAAATCTGATGGAGGAATATAATCAATATACATGTAAGTAGTAAAATTTTTAATAGTTGAAAAAATAACACTTCAAAACAAAATTTCAACTCTTTTAAATTTTAGAACATAATCAATTTTTTGATTGAGTAAATATGCCCCCACCCCTGATTGTTACATAAAATTATAAATATATAAAACTTACTTACAATTGATGCAAATAATACGTCAAAATTAATGTCCGTAGCGATAATGATGTGGCCGATGAGATTGCGTATTGTTTGAACTCTTCATCCGGTAAATTTCGTGTAAACGCATGGCTAAGTAAAGGGATATACGAGCTTGTCGTCTTTTCGCAGAATCGAGATATCCACAAGGTACGATATTGGTTTCTGTATATATATGCTTCAATTCATGGATCACACGTATGGCTTTTAATGGCGTGGACTGAAAAAGTGTCTTTATTGATAGCGTAACGTTCGTAAATTCTCTTTTTATCGCCATCTTGGTTCGTGTCTCCATTGTCAGCAATCTTTCGTTTTCGCCCGCGTCGTTTTTTTTTATTAACTTGTTGATCACTAATCACTTTATTTTTCTCACTATTTTCGTCACTCATTGTTAAATTATAATAAGTTCAATCTTTAATATTTTCAAATATTTTTTTCTTTGTCTTATAATTTAAAATATCACAGCGAAACGAACTGCACTAACCGACATCCAACAGAAGAATGATGCAAGTGTTGACTTTGGCGGATATGTTGCGAGTCTAATACAGCGCCACCTAAGTCGTTTGTTTTTGTCGTATAAACAAGTATACATAAATAAAAGTATTCGAATCATATAAATTATTGAAATTTACAATTGGACATTACTTAAAACATAACAAAAAATTTAATAAGTGCAATTACAATCAAGTAAATAATAGATATATGGTTTATGTAATAATTTCATGCTAGAAATAATTTGTAAGTTGAAAGAAAAATATTATCGATTATAAAATCAACCATCTATCGAATCAAACAGTATTCGACTTTAATATAAATTCTAATTTGTTTGATTTTAAATTTGATTTGTTAGTAAAGTACTATCGTTACTAAATACAAATAAACTCGTTTACCAACAAAAATAATACCATTTGTACTCTGATGTTAAATTAAATTGTGTATTTAATACAAGATAAAGTCAATTTTTTACTAATTTAAATGATAATTAAAATTTACATTATAGTTATTTTTACAATAGTTAAGTAAAAGTTTAAAATTTAAAAATTTTGGTGGTTTCCACGTTCACCGGCTGAGCCGATCTTAACGTATTAACCCCACACCTTTATTAATTCTCATCTTTCATTTACCTGTCCCATCTTACCCCATCCCATTCAGCATTCGCTCGGGGTAATGCCCGTGAAGAGGGGAAAACCTATAGGCAAACCCAGTGGGATAAAACCTGGGAAAACCCTCGGAATGGGTCGATGTATATAGCAGATTCGGTATTAAACATCCTTGTACAAGGATACCTACACCGTATTTGACACACCTCTTGCTCACATTGTCATGTGGCCAGCACGCCCAAGCGACCGTCACACAAAGCAAGTCCAGACTGGACGCGCAGCGTTCCTTGGAGCGGTCACCCATCCAAATACTAACCGCGGCCAATGCCGCTTAACTTTGCAGATCGCCTGCCGCGTGCCAAACCACTCGGCCAATACGTCGATTCAATAATGAAGTATTTTTTATATCAAATCAAATGTACAATTAATGTTATAAAAAAAAGATTTTTATTTAACATAACAATAAACAGTCATTTTGATTGTATATATTAAATTTATTAAAATTACTTTCTTATATAATGAATTTTATATTTATTGTTATATTAAATAACAAAATTAGAATTTTAAAATAACTTCTAATTTAAAAAATTGTTATCAATTAGCCGAAATTCTCTATTACAAAAGAAGTCGAAAATTTCGTAAGAAATAGTCGCGACAAAAAAAAAGAAAACAAAAATTAAAAATGCATAAAAAAAAGAGAAATTATTAAGAAAAATTACAAAATTATTAAGTAAAACATCGCGCGTTTTGGGGTTGTTACATTGGCTAGGATCCGTAAAAAACATGGCACAATATTTAAATGCATTTACCTTTTACAACTCGTTATATTAAATTGATATACTTTACTTATACATAAGCCGCTCAATGCACACATCGATTAACTCCATAAAACAAGAAGCGGTGAAAATAATGAAATAATGAGCATAGTTTTTTAAAGTTCCCTTTATAATATAAATTCAAATGAAAATTGTGCAATACATAAATGCAGATGCATTCCCATTAAAAGTATATGAAATTAATTAGAAATAATACCCAAAAAGTCGTATTTTTTAAATTATAGCCTTAAAAAAAATAAACATTTTCAATCATCTTTGTTTGATCGACTCACTCATGTAAAATGATTCGAGCACATCAAGGCTTAGAAAACTTCAAATATTGATTTATACTACTTACTTTTGTAATTTAGAATTAAATTATTAGGATATTTAAATATGTTTACTGAAAAATCATTTAAAACCAATTAACATTTTTTATGTACGCATGTGATATCATTTCAGTAAAAAAATTACAAAACATTAGTTCGAAAAACGATATGATAATAATTAATCAATGTTTGTTGGAGAAACATCATTTAAATGATTGTTACTTTATAAAATATAGATAGATTAAACAATTAGTTGATTTCGTAAAGCAAAATATATAATGAAGTTTTTGTTGTTACTAGTTTTTGAAAAATAAAGTAATAAAAACATTATTTAATAAGATATGATCCTTACTGTCAAAAGAATCTAGTAAGATGTAAGAATTATGAGATTCATAATAAATTTTCTGAGCTATAATGTCCCTGCATTATTCTTCCTAAGAAAACAAAATAATAAAATATGTGTTGTTATTAATATAAATTTTCTTGTAATAGGATTTCCAAAATAATTATCACAAATTTTTTTTAATCAAATGTATACACTACTTTTTAGAGTTTAAAATAGAAGTATTTCTATCAGCCAAAATTTTTAAATTGAACAAATATTTTTCATGAAAAGACAATATCAATCCAATGCGTAATTAGTTTCTTAGCAGCGATTTTCTTATATTATAAATATAAGAAAGAAGGAGAAAGAAAAAAATATTTAGTAATTCTTAATTTTGTATTCAATTCTATGTTGCATCTATACCAAAGTTTTATTTAGACTTATCACCATTTTACTATACATAAACAAAATTTTTAAATAAGAACAAATAATTCATTTTTCACAAAACCTTTTAAATGGTTACTTAATTTTTGCACTGATTCTACATTAATATTTTCTTATAACCATAAACTGAAAATTTCGCTTTTAGGATCTACTCCTAAGATCGATGCAAAAAATAAAAAAGTGAGTAAACTGGTGAAGAAGACTATCAAAATTTATCATTGATTTTTCTATCTAAACTGTTATTTGATGTTTCATTCTCGGATCGATAGAAACAAAAGCCCTGGAAATAAAGAAGACAGTTGAAGATAAAAACTATGAAATTTAGCCCGCAAACTTGTTTAGTTTATGTGTAATCGATCGTTAAATTTATAATCAACAGGAATAAAGAACGGTCAGCTAATAAAATTTATTAGCATACCATTCCTTTGAAAAATAAAATTTATATGCATAACGGTACTGTGTAATTGACTTTGAAAATTAAATGAACAGTTAGTTGAATGACATTTGCTGACATTTAATTTTTTAATTTTTATACTGCAATTCGAGCATCATTTGATAATGGCGCAACTGTAATTAAATGCTGACCATAATCGATAAAAGAAAGAAAAAGAAGAAACTAATAAATTTTAAGTCCAAAAATGTATATTTACAAAGAAAAATAGGAACTACCATTTATTATCGACGTTAGCGTATTACAATTCATGATGCAATTATGATTCAACCTATTTGCAACGAGATTAACAATTATATTTCAAGGATTCACTTTCAAAATAATTTTTTTCAATAAATCTATCAAATTGATACACCATATATAAAATTTGTAGAGCTTGGTGGCTCAGTTGACCAAGGTGTGGAGATCGTAATTCGTTGACACGGGTTCAGTCTCAGCTCTGGTGACTTTTTCACTGGCTCTACCGTGGACCAACATCATATTAGATGGCATATCAAAAATTGCTGCTTTTATAAACTCCTGGAAAACAGCAAGTATTCCCGTATATATCATTAAAAAAATGGCCTTTATTGAATATATTTATCGACAGAATATGAGATCGTCAGTGGCTCAATCGGTAGAACGATGAACTCGTAATCTCGAGGATCCGAGTCCGAATCCTGCTCTCAGCGGCCGATTGATACAAGCATCACTGTACATTTTCATGTGCTTTGTTCACAAACACACTGACGACATCCGTCGCTAATTAGCATTAAAATGATAGCAAAAATACAGCGACGTTAAAAAAAATAAAAAAAAAGACAGTATATTATTGAACTTTTTTGCCAATTATGTGCATAAAAAGGTAGAGTTAAGTCTAAAAAGATTAAAAATAACCATCTTAATGATGCATTACACATAGTATAGAATTGTGCATAGTTTCGAAAACTTTCTTCTATTAATAATGAATTTTGAATCTTTCTTCTTCTCTCTTCATAGAAAAATAAGTATTATTATTAAATAAGTATTCATTGTTAGATTTGCGATTTCATGTGTAATATTCAATCCAAAATCGTTTTACAAGAGTAAAATAAGTAAATAACAAAAAATTATAAAATTAAAAACAAAAAGATAAAATAATTCTTGCATTGATTATATTGTTATAATATGAAAATAGAACTTAAGATATTTTAAAACATGGTATAAAGATAAAACACGAGCAAGAGAGTTTTATCTATCACATGAAATGTATCGTATTATTGTATGATCGTAATAAAATTTATAATAGTTCCTTAAACAAACAAAATGATATATGATACACAATTTATTTTAACGAATTTAGCGATTAAGTATATAAGACATCATAATTGTATTGTTATGTATAAAAGAAAAATCAAATTCTGAGTATGCGTATGTAAGTAATAAAAAAAATGTAACAAGCAACGAAAGTATATGTATATATAAGTAATAAAAAATTGTAACTCCCAACAAAAGAGGCAGTAAATCATAAAAATTATCATTCTGATAGTAATACTCATCAAAGAAATTAATGCGACATACTAATCCATAGTCAAAAGATAATAATATTGGTTTTTTATTTGTATTTTACTTACGTGATCATCAAATCTTAAAATAATAGCTTTTTTGTGCATATGTTTATATCCAATTATTTCATATCATATTAGAATACGATTCTTATTTTATATAAACGATTAAAATTTTAAAGCCGTATACAAAAACTATAAACGGATTTTTCAATAAGTCTAAAAATTTGTTATTTATCAATTGTTAATCGATCGTTTAAAGAAAAATGTGTAATCGTAAACAAAAGATGTATACAGTATGATATTGAACTTGATTATGATTTGTGAATAAAATAATATTTAATTTTAATTTGGTTTTAATTTATTTTATACTAACAATAATTAATTTGTCTTTATATTTAAAGTTACATTTTTGCAATTTCATGCATAAAATTCAATTTTACAGAAGATAGTTATCGATGCATAATATATTACTTATTATTAATTATTGAACCTAATCGTCAACGTAAAATAATTATTATAGAAATTTTGAAATTAATTATTTTATAAATGTTATATCAGTATGTTATTAGTTTTAATAATAAAAAAAAATTAATTTTCTAAAAATTGTAACTTTTTATATAATAATTTCATATAAAACAATATTAACTTTATTATTTCAGTAATACACAGATGCTCCTAGACCAAAAAAATTCAAGGTAAGTGAAAAAATATTTTTAATAAAAAGAATGTTTTTTTATTATTTTTTAATATAAAAACTCAAATATTACAAGAATAAATTGACTAATTAACAAAAAATTTAATTTTTCTTTCTGACCCTTCAATACTCAAGTTATATGGATTATTAAATCAGTTAAAAAATTTCAACTTATTTTGCAAACAATAATTTTTATCAATTAAAATACAAACTTTAAAAGGTTAGTAATCTTATGAAAATACTTAAAATAATTTTAAATTAAAATCAATTTAGATTCTCAAGAAAAAAATACAATATATATAATTTTTATTTAATAAATTAAATAAAAATTAAAAACTCATATAGGATGTGAGAAGTGAAAAATACAAATATTTCAAGTGTTTAATTAATTTATTCAGCCCTAAGTTTAATGACAAGGGCGTTTAACTTCAACACAACACAATTTTTTTTCGGTTATTACACGCACAGCATTAAACTGTAATCGAATCAATAATAAGTGCATGTAGAATTCTTGTTTTTTTTTTTAATTGGTATTACGTTTGATACTACATAATTCAGTAATCCCATTTACCAATGTGACAAAAGGCAACATTTATTTTGTAGTAGGTTATCATTCAATAATTATTATCATTTAATCAATAGTGTCAAATACAATGATACAAGGAACGTCGATTCGTTTCCTCGTATATTCCTTTAATAAATGGACAGTACATTATCATCGTAATAATTTTTCGCTAAATTTATACTTATATTTTTACTTATCGTCTACATTACAATTTTCATGTTTCATTCATTATCGACAAAATCTCTACTAAATAACCTGAAAATATTCGATGAAACAATTTTATTATCTTGATTCTTAAAAAATACGACATTGCAATTAAATTTTCAGATTAACATTTCCTCGCGATGTCCATGGAGAAAATTCATTGCACAAGTTTTGTTCACCTGAACGTGCGGAAATTCATTCAAGCAGTAGCAACTAGCAATTTCTCATTATTACACTGTTTTCCAATAATGACAATACTTTTAATATCTTAATTTTATAAAACTTTTAAGCACGCTTTTAAAAGTAGCTAATCAAATGCTAAGTGAATAAATTTTTATTATATTAATGAAAAATTGCTGTTTGTAATGCATATTCAATTTTTTTGTATCTGCTTGTTAAAATGGAAAATTCAAAACTTTTATGTCTGGTAAAGTTTAATTACAAACACACAATTTTAATAAAAGAAAAAATTAATTTTTACTGAAATTAAGTAATAATATCAAATATCTTGTGATTCATCTTAATTATTAATATATTGCATTTAGTAAAAATGCTAATTTTCTTTTTGATATTTTTAAATAGTTTTTATGTTAATATATTCAATTTAAATATTTATTATTTTTATAATTATAATTTCGTTTATTTTGCAAGAAAGTTGTCACAGTTATTTCAATTAGTTTGATAAATGATAATAATTTCATTTACATATTATTTTCTTTCTATATATACTTTTTTTTTTACACAAAACTCAGATTTATTTTTACAGTATAGTTATTCTATAAGTCTTGTGCAGCATTAATCATAATTATATGTTATTTTAAAATTCGCATATTTTTTTTCAATTCTTAAACGAAGGTAAGCTATAATGTTCACTTTGTGTATAAGTAAAATCTTATGTTAATATTTTTTATTGATTATTTTTTTCATCTTATTTTTTGTGATGATCTTCTTTTTGAATTCAGCTAAAATGTCTTTAACGTAATTGATTATATGTTTTGTTTTGTTTGTTTTTTTTTAACGAACGTAATTAATGTTTTGGTCCGTTGTTTTATTATCTAAGATACAATGGACACTGACTTTAGCGTACCACGCACAAGTTAATTAGTTTTTCCATGAGTAATAAAATACATGTAAGGCATACATTTTTAAATTAGGTCAGTTTACGATCCGGAACTGTCCGTAAAATGCTCTCTTTGATTTGCTATTATTCGTCAATTATATTCGAATCCTTTCCATTTTATTTTGACTTACCATAAATTACATTCTGTTAATTACATTATTTAAAATTATTATAAATATCAATAAAACTTATTTTTTGAAAATTTTTTAATGAACTTATAGTTTATGATTATAATGAAATTATAATTTATGGATTAACTTTATAAACTGAGTTTTTTCTTATATAAATAAGATGTATGGAGCCAATGGAATGAATGTCTTATTTTTAAATGAGCAAAAAAAAATTATTGATTTACAAATCGTCAAGAAAATCTTTATTATCAAGTCTCGTTGCATTTAAATTTTATTAAATATATTATTAGTATGTACTTCGATATTGTGGGTAGAAATTTGTGTAGTTTTAAGTTTTTTTTATTTTTATACTTGCACTGATGGCATCGATTAAATATCATAATTATATATTTACAATTACGGCGCCGGCACGCTTTATTTTTCGTTTCAAATAAATCACATGAAGTAGGTATATCAGCTACATTATATTATATATTACGCAATCAGCGTAATCACTTTATATCCCTGATTCTATCAGTTTTTCTTCTTCTTTTTTTCTTTATTCTCTTTAAATATTAAAGTCTATATTTTTTTCTGTTATTTGACAATATTTATAATACATGTAAATTTAAAACTATATATATATATATTTATTCTGTACTTCCCTTTTATACAATATTGAATTCAATCTACATTATACATATTTTAGTATGCACAGCCGCTACCCGGAAGTGCTATATTTGTTCTTTCTTTTTGTTTATTTTAAATGTTTGTATATTACGCAGAATGGTATTATTTTATTTATTACAATAATACCATAAATCGTAAGTGTATTTAGTTCAGTCGCACCTACAACGTTTTATCATTGTAACGTTAAAATTGCATAATTTATTTGTGACATTTCGTTTATATAATTGAAAATGAAAATTAATGTTACACAGAAAATTTAATTGTCCTTAGGGTATCTAGTATCTTTTTACTTATTTTTCTTTGTAAGTGTATTTACTTTTTAAAGACAATTAATCTCTTTTTGGTCTTTTTTATATAAACAGTTTAAATGATTTTATTTTAAAAATCCTTTTTTTTCTGTTTTAAATCACAACAAATATTACTTCAAACATTAAATTATGAAAATTTTCAAAAAAAATATTAAGAATAAGAATAAATAACAATTTATTTATTTATTTAATAATATAAAACTGTTAATTTTAGAGAAAAATTGTCTTTTTACAGGACCGCTTTTTTTTCAAAACGTTGTTTCTTATGATTAAATTTTTAATTCGCTATACGAATTTATCAGGAGAAAAAAATCTTATTATTATATAAGATAATTATTTCATAATAATATTTATCTACCTTTTTAACCTTATTAGTTATTTTGTATGGTTGTGCACATTAGTGACTAATGCATTAACACTGGAAAAAAATTTTTTCTTTTCTTATTTCGATTTTAAGAAGCAAACTAAAACGATATAATTATGCAATTTTTTAACATTAAAGTTATACCATTTTTAAGTATCTAGATTTTTTTCTAGTTTAAATTACGAGATATGTTTGCGTATAAAAATCTTTATTACACTAGTTCGACTACATTTTCAAATGTATTATATCTCATAAAGTTTTCTATATTCATTTTGAAATAGAAAAATTTTATAATTAGAGTTACTTTAAAATACGGCTAATTTTTTATTTTTATTTTCTTTTAGTTTATTTTTTTAGATTTAAATTGTCAGTAATTATTTAGCAAATAAATATTTTGTTTAAAATAAAAATATTTTCATGTTTTCATGAATTTAAAAATTTTTTCTACATATTAATAATTTACAAATAAGGGATATTTTTAAATATTTTGTAATGCATGATTATGAAATAAGTTATTCTAATTTTACATTATTTTGGTAATATATTTCATTATGAGCACTATTTTGATCTTCAATTTTTGTTCTTTATTTTTGAACCAAATGAAGCCTCACCATAGAAATATTATTTTTTTAAATAGTATCTCACACGTGCAGCGATTCTATTGCCATTTCGCTACGGCAGAAATACTAACGTAAATATTTTTTTAAATAATAAGTTTTACTTTTATGTACAATAATTATAAGTTTTATAATCTAAAATTAAAATCTGTTAATTTACTATCATAAGTTTTATTTTAAATTAAAGATTAATAACTTTTTTAGAATTTTAATTTTTAATATACAATTTATATTTCTAAAAAATATGTATTGCTTAAAAAAATGTTTAAAAAAGTAAGTTATGAGAATGATGTATTTTTAGAATTGAGTTTAAATATTGTGTAAGAAATATTTACCGGGAGATCAATTAATAAAAAACCGATAGAATTTAACAAAAATAAAAATGTTTTTTTAAATATTTTATTTAAAAAATATTTTAAGTTTTTTTTTCTAAAAATGGTTATCTAGCGTCTTAAAATATATTAAAACTTTACATTTGTATTTAGTTTCATTGTTACATATTAAGCATGCATATCCTTGTTTTTTATATTATACAATATTTGATAATTTTTATAATCTATTTCAAAATTTCTGTAAATTCATTTTGCGCAAAGTCTTTAGTATTTGATTAAAATACGCTTATATGCTGTAAAAAATGCGTAGACAAATTTAAGTTGTCATTGTAATTAATTAATCATTATAGCTCGATTCTATAAGCTTATAAGAGATCTAAGAACAGTCAATTTAAATTGTTTTCTTACATCTAATGAAAACGTGTGTTTTGCTCTTTCATTTGGAAATAATGAATATTAATAAAGTTCATATTACAATAAATAAAATGAATAAAATATTTTTTATGTATCACTAAAAAAAATTTTAATCGATGAGGCATTGAACAATAGTGAAATAAATATAAAAATTTAATTTTTTATTACTTTTTTTAATTTAAAGTCGCTGTATTTATGTTATCTTTGCGATGCTAATTAGCGACAAAGGTCTTCAGTGTGTTTGTGAACTGCAGCACATGTATCGTACAGTGGTGCTTGTGTTAATTGGCCGCCGAAAGCGGAATTCGAACTCAGGACTTCGAGATTACGAATTTATCGCTCTACCGAATGAGCCACTGACGACCTTATTTTATTACTTAGGTTTTGATATTGAATGACAGATTAATAATATTTTTTATAAGTAATTATATTATAAAAAATGTTCATTTTTTATAATATAACAAGTTTAGAATAAAGTATTGTATATATTAAATTTTGTTTAAAATTTTTATGTATAATATGAAATATTTAGCATATTTAAACATCTGTTGCCTCAATCATTAGAAAATTGATCTTTCAAAAACATTATTTTTGTACTTTGCATAATTTTCAAATTAATATACTACACGATCAACTTTTTTTATTTAAGATTTAATTAAAACAATAATTTTAATTAATATTATAAAATTTAATCTTCATGATAACACACATAAATTAATTTCAATTCACACGTACTACAATGAAATTTTGATAAAATATTTCAATTAATATTCTCATAGAGTTTTATTTATGAAATCATGTTTGAAAAAAGTTTATATATTTATTAAAAGATAATTGATATTAGATTATTATTTCTCAGAAGTATAATTTTGTTTTTTTAAATATTTTTATCGTGATATAGTGGCATCTAAATTAGCCACATATCTATAGAACTATGCAAGTCTATGCAACATATTATCTATAGAAATTCAATCATTATAGTACATTTATAGTACTATTTTGAGTATTTTATAAAGCTTTATATTGACAATTAATTTTTAAATCGATTACGGCGAAAACTACCTTATTCAATGTTTATGACTTTCTAAATCGGAAGTACCTTTTTTTTACAAATTACGTACTCCATTTAGAATTATATAAAAATACTCTAAACTGAAAGACCGTTAAATTTTATTGAATTTACTGACATTATTTTTCTTTCTATTTACTTATTAATCATTGTAAATATTTTTTTACAGCGGTAAGCAATAGCTATTTAAAATCCAAATATTTAATGATATAAGACGCTGATGTAATACAAGGACTTTAAATTGCGAAATTGTAAAATATCTATAATTAATTGTGTGCGGTTTTCAAACAAAATTTTTTTAAAATTATTGTGTCTTGTGTTCATAAATAATAGTGATGAAGAAATTAAATAAACGAAAATCAATAAAACAAGCAAGTAAAACAATTGATATTTTCGATGAATCCTACTAGTTTTGTCGTATGTTACAATTGAATTTTTTAAACGATTGCAAATTTTATCTACACTCGTTTATTAACTACAGAATATATAAATTTCTAATGTTAGTGTTTGATGTGTATAAAATAAAAGTAGAATTTTTAAGGAAATAAGGATAAACTAAAGGTAACTTAAAATTAAATAATTGGAAAACAAAATTAAAAGACTACATGTTTTCAATCAGTTTCAAGGTTTTAATCTTTGTTTATCAAATATTTTACAATTGTACATTTTTATTTTGCAATAAAACAAGTATACTTCGCAATTGTTACAAATGTTAGCATTATTATTATTATTATTATTTTTACAAATATGTTCTCCATGCACGAGTAAAAATTTAATGCGATTCCTTTGATTTTTTTGTCCATTAAGCTGCACTCACAAACCATACTTGGGTATACTATTCTGACTTTACAATTGACTTAGGTACTATTTACAAAATAATAATAATAATTTATATTTTCTTATTAAAGTCTGAATTTTCTTTTTGCAAATAACTAAAGACAGCTTTTATTTTTTCATGAAAAAAAAAATCATTTCATCTTTCATTTTTCAATCTAGTATTTTTTAAAATACTGAGTAAACGAATCACAATTGTTAATGGGAAATTGTCATTATTGTTTTATAAACATTTTTATATCTGTCAACAATCCATTTTTTACCAAAAATCGGCAAAACATGAAAAATAAACTTTTTTTATATACTCGTGACATGGAAAAAATGTTTCGGTCGTTTAGTAGAAAGTAAAACCGTTCTTTTTAATAAGATTCACAATACATAATCTTAGGATTTTTTTTTCGTAGATTAACTCTACTCACAGCTTCAAGCGATTAAGCGCCCTAAAAAGTTTTGTCCCTTTTACATTAATTAATATTTTTCTTTATTTTAAAATTGGAGTTTGGTCAAGCTAAGCGCGTCGTTTTATCGAAACGATTATTATTATTTTTTTTTGTTTTCTAAACTCTAATAACGCGGGGGAGGGGGAGGGGTCGATGTATGTATTTTGTGTTGTGAGTGTGTGTACATGGTAAAGGCTGAACAAAAACAAAAGAACTTTTGAATAGTACTTTACTTGATTTTACAATCGAAATAATTGAATGATCGCCAAAGCAAAAGTACGATTCAAATAATTCTTTTATCGAGCACAATCTTATTAATTTTAATATATATATAATATTTCAACCTTTTCGGCTTTGATCCACAAAAAAAAATCGTGATCACAATATTATTATGTACCGAATGGCTACCGAATTATACAACACGTATACGGAAACACGCACATCTATCGAGAATCCAAAAATATGTCGTATATTACACATTTATCTCTTTTGTATCTTTTCTGTCTACAGTGTTCAACTTACGCTTCAGTTTATACGCCTGTTTCCATTTCTTATACAATTTAATAAAACAGTACGTATTCAAGTTTAATCGATTATGCTACAAATATGTTAAATTCTATACGAGTAGTTTTTTTAAATTTTTATATATTTAGTTCAGTTCCTTGGGTTTATTTCGTCGGTTGTGTCACTGAGCTGAGAAAAAATCATTAAACCTTTTTTTTGTTTATTTAACGTTTTAAGCTATCACGTACTTTTTTTCAGCTCCATGACAAGTTTCGACAATTATCGAGCGTCTTTCTCTCTTTGAAGCTTTGGCAATTGCAATGCACAATACGGACAAGGCAAATTGGGCATTGGAAATTTATACGAATTTCAATAATTACAGTAAAAATTAATATTTACGCATTTGTTTTTCTTTTAATTAACAATCGATCAAAAATTTAGTATATTGATAATGCAATTCTACTTATCATGTTGGTTGCAACACTTGCCCATATTTAAACTATATAAGCAACAAATAGATTTAAATTTAAAACTTAGGCTTAGATTGTCACGTTTGCGCAATACGATTTAACGCACTGCGTTCAGTTTTATCATCTTTTTTTTGTTCGTATTAAGATACGAATCAATTAAAATCCCAGTGAAGTTCTAATTTTTTTTCAGTTATTACTTTTTTATTTTTTTAAATTGCGATACTTATATGTGCTTTAAACCATATATATGCTCGATTAGTCTAAAAAATTTATATAATCCCCGCGTTATCTGTTTATTACGACGCAGTTTTATGTTTTCTTTTGATTTTTATCTTTTGTGTGGACTTTCCTTTTTTTTATTTTCACGAAAAATTATTATACGCAATAATCATTACGAAATTATTGTACTTAGTTTTACCGTTGCGCAAAGAGCTACTTTCGGAGAAATATTACTTTTTTTGTACAAGGATTGAAATACCTTTGAACAAGTCGTAATTTTACATTTAAAAGTATATTAATACGATTACAACGCACGATCAATATTTAAAGGAACGCATATTCAACGACTAACCGAATGACGCAAACTCACTTTTTTTATGCTAAGCAAAAAATTAGTTTCAAAAATATATCTACGTGTGTAATATATAACATTTAATATTGTTACTTCTTATCAACAAAAATTCAAAGAAAAAATGTGAAAATAGAAGTTTGGATATTATTTAAAAACAGTAAGATGAACTCGATTGAAGTTTTAGTAAATCTAATTAGTTATTAGAAATTTACACTAAAAAAAAGAAACAAAATCTTATTTTTACAAACTGTTTTATAAAGTTTGACGCTTGATTCTCATACTCGTCAAGAGTCGCAAATGTGCATCCGAGTTTACACGACTACAGCACATGCTACATTTGGACATAGACAGATGAACAATTGCATTACAAATCACGTGTATGTTTATTTTTAAATCTGAAAGTATTTGAAATGTGTGATTAATAAGACTTTAATTATACAAAAAAGTCACATTGATCACACAACTTTTAACGTAAATTGTACATTGAATCACAATCTTAATGAATATAACATATGAGATTTATCAGTATTACTGCGCACAATGATTTGAAATTACAATACCACCCATCTAGTTCAGCTACGATAACTTTTTGAATTACTTTTTTTTTAACGTATATTATCGACTCTAGTTTTCACCAGATACCACAGCTCAGTCCCATATACATTTTTAAAGACTACTCTACCGAAATTTTTAGGCACTACTCCTAGCCTAACAAGTACCACAAATTTATTAAGAAACATATATACAAATGGGAATCCTGGTTAAAAATAATGTATTTTTTTATACGTGTTTCATTTGTTGCCTTTCCACATTAAATACACATGTTTAATGCGTGCGCATAGTTTTAATATATATTTATATACGTTTCTGCGTGTTTACTTAAAAATTTCGTGCACTATATAATAACCGACAAGTGCACACTCTCCTTTATTCGATGACTATATATGTCTTTCATATCGCCAATTGCTTTTCTCTCTTTCTCAAACATTTTAAATTAAACTACAAAATTACATCCATATTTTAAGTTTTATGCTTTCTTTTTTCTTTATTTTAAAAAATAAAAGTAAGAAGAATTATGAATTCAATTCTATATGACTACAATCAATAAAAAAAAATATTAAAATATTTCGACATAACAATTTGTTTAAAAAGAGAGAAAAAGAATCACCCGTTACCGTAAAAACTATTATTGTTATCGTTTCAAGCTTTCATCATAAATATTCATCAGTGCACAAGGCTCGAGGCTTTAATAAGATTAAAATTATGTAATATATAGATATATACGAGATTTTATGGCTCGTGTATATTTCCCTCTATCCGTTTACCGAAATGTTATAAATGTTCACCGCTTAACTAACGACATGTTTACTTTAGTAAAATATCACAACTAGAACCAACGACATGATTACAGTATTTTATTATTTGTTTCGGACATTGTTTACTTTTTCCTCTATTTTATTTATAACTTTCCCATTTTAGCTTGTCCCTTGTTAATATAGGTGTAAATAATTTACATGTAACTGTGTGATACTATTCTTTTATTTATTGGCGGGTGACTTTCTTGTAACGCAACAATTATTAGAACTGATAAACTGCAAAATAATTTTTAAATATGAAAATATAAATAATTAAAAAGAACATACAATTCTTTTGGCAATAATTTTTTACATGCTATTAAAATTATAATTTTAATACAACTAGAGAAAAATTTTCAATACTAATCAGAACCAATAATCATTGCGTGAAAAGTCAAACTAATTCCGACTATCTTATACGTCGTTTACTTTAGTACCAACAAAAATTACTCAAAATTGAGCACTGAAATATGACTATAATCGATAAAATATATATCACTCTACGGATTTTCGAAAAAAGATATATATTTATACGTACGATACATGGAATTCAACGATATGACTTATAGTGTATGCGTTCATAATTTCCTTATTACTCGACAAGTTATATTACGGTTTTGTGTATACACATATATATAATGTAAAAGGAAGATAGTTATGCATTTTTTTAAATTTAAATTGTATTAATGTCTTCATGTACGTTTCGATTATGTTGTGTATGTTGCTTTTTTACATGTGCACAAACTTTTTAAATTGTTTAGCGCATTCAAATTGATTGTTTGGTACTGTCAAATAATTCCTGTACTGATACTGTTAAAAAGTTTTTTTCTTTATTGAATTTTTGAATTATTTTTAACTTCTATTTTTTGTTTTGTTATTCGTAACACGTATAATGTGATAAATTGTTAAACAGGCACATCGACGTGGTTAAAATAGATTTCTTATGCGGTAATACAAATTAAACATCGAAACAAATATTTGTTTTTATTTCGTCAAATTCAATCCAATGTTTATTCTACAAAAAATCTAAAAGAACCAGTCATTTTAGTAAATATAATTTTTTTGATACAGAAGTTAAAAATAGTTTCCTTTTTATTTTCGCTCATCAATTTATTTACAATTTAATAATAAAACAAAATCTGATTTTTTATATTAATAAATCAATTTATACATAATCAAATTAAATTTAGGCAGTACAACCAATCGTTCTGATTATTACTGAACCTAATTACAAATACTATTAATGTTTGAGGCATTACGATTAATTGCTTATTATCAAGTAAAGGAATTCTTTCAACGCACAATATCTTACATAACGTAATTTTAAAACTTTGCGATATCTTATAATAAACTTATATATGTATGTAATTTACATATTTATTTAATGCTCTGGACGCGTATCACTATAATCAACATATCAATCCCGTCCATTATTAATTAATTTGTAGTTGTTTTGTTTAAATGTGACTTGGTGTAAATAACTTTTTCTTAATCAGTGCGTAGTATAAGTAATTGTAAGTCAATAGTATTAAATTGAACCTCCAATTGATTAATACACGTAAACATTAATTAAAAAAAGAGAATTCAGTATACATATTCGCGACGTACGTTTTATTTTTAAAAGAAAACAAAATAATGATAATAAAATAAATTATTTATAACTTCCAAATAAAATGGAAGATGTTTATCAAAATTTATGTACAAATTTGTTTTCCCCCAACTGAAAGTAAATTTAAAATATATCTTATACAATACGAATTCATAAAAATACAGAGGGAAGAACATGATTTGATTACGAACTAAAACATTTAGCAAGAAGAAAATCGTGTTTACATTCACAAGGAATTAAGTATATTGTAAAACTCTGACGGATAAAATAGTTGTGAATATTCGAGATAAACATATTTTTAACATGCAAAACAAGTGAAATAATTATGAAAAAATCAAAACAATTAAAAGGTCCTTTGGATCAGAAGCTCCGTCGTCAACACGTTTTGAAAATTATTATCAGTGACACAAAGAGACATGGAACTATTACCGCGTGCATTCGTTAATAAAAAAAGCAAATAATATTTAAAAGAATATGACGATGGTTAAAATTTTATGCGTATTGGGATCTGCTGGCGCTCTCGGTGGTATCTGCGTGTGCTGGCGTTCGTTGTGCGCTGTGTTCGTTGTCTTGCGTGGGTTTTATATCCCGTTTTTTGTTATTTTTAACGTATTTTATTTATGTCCTGCTCTGAACTTGTTCATCTTTTATAAATAACGTTTGGTAGGATTAGTATCTGCCCAATGTCGAATATTCTAATTAAAAAACAGGTACTGCTCCATTGCGTGTATACTATGTGCTCTTCAGCACCCCCTTCGTAAAATTGTATGCCAGAATACTTCTTACACGCAACATTAAATATTCGATAAAGTTTTTTTTTGTTTTGTCTACTTTACTCTTTTTTTTCCTTACATAAAATATTATTCCCCTTGCAACACGATTACGCAAAAATATGACAGAAAAAGAATAAAACTGCCGGGGAATTAATGCGACCGTATATAAAGCGTTTTCTTTTAATTTTTTCGCAAAATTTTTCAAATTTACCCACTACCTAATTAAGAAATAAACTTACGAATAAACTTAAATGAAGCGTTTTAAAAATACAATATAAGAGAAAAAAGAATGATGATGATGAGGTATGGTATACCTTAATGATATAATAATGCAACTGTAGAATGAAATGATGAAAATCAAACATCGGTCCACGAAAAAATGAAGCATTGAGAGTGATATACATACATTCTCTCTTCGCTGGTCTATTTACAAGTTCGTGAATCAACGAGAAATAACGAAAATTAATTATACACCAGTAGTAATAATAATCATAATCATAATAGTAATAATTCTAATAATAACAGTCGCAAGCATATCGACAATCGTTCCTACACATAATGAGTACGCACTGAATGAACAATAGTTTACAATAAATAGTGTAGGCTGTTTAGAGAAAAACACAGCTCTTTTTTTCTCTCCTACTTTTAAGTGCAACCGCACTGTGTATCGAAAAAATGCGCGTACCAGCGCAAAAACGCCCAAATCACGTATGTGGTACAATTATACCTCTATTTTAGTTGATGATAATTCGGAAAGAAAATATATGAAACGCAAACTAAAATGTCAACATAATTAAATAAGATTTCTAACTAAATTATGTAAGCTTGAACTTCAAAAAGAATTTAATAACTTAGATGCGAATATAAGCTAAGAACACGTCGTTGGTGTCTTTTTTAAATGTGTGTGTATAGGCGCATCAGAAATTGCCGGAAATGCAGACAATCGTGCAATATCTTTGTTTTATTTTCAACGACCATAAAAATTTATCACTTATCTAAAATTCTCTCTACTGACCCGAACAGAAAAAAAATATCAATGTTGGCATGATGCGTTTTTCTTTCCAACTAAAACGTAAGTTAAAGACAATACTTATATAATTATGTAAGCATGATACGCGTCTAGCATATCATTAGAAATGCAAACTTATATATTCATCATACATATACAATTACCGTATTCAACGACAAATATTAGCAATAAATGTTTTAGTCGCTGATGCTTCGACCGGTCGAGCACAATAATTTTTAAAGATTCGTTTGCTTTCGTGTTGTTAGAATTTCAGTCGAGAAGCAAACTGCTTGATCCATACACCTTTGCAATTCTTCGAATGCTTCTACTGCATCGTAGTCTCGCCGATCGAATAAATAATTTTTGTTTCTCTTTTTTTGTCTGATCTATAGACGATCAGATTCGTCTCTCATCCGATTATTTATTCGAATGTGCAATTGCACAAGCAAAAAATTTATAAACATTTATTCCAGTCACACTTTTCCCGTATAACGAGAGAGAAAAGCGCAATCGTAGCGCTAGAAAAAAACGTATACAATATTTTCCAACTTTTATGTTATCGTTTCTTGCAATATTTACTCTTTTCGTA
This sequence comes from Anastatus disparis, assembly GCA_017163975.1. NCBI lineage: Eukaryota > Metazoa > Arthropoda > Insecta > Hymenoptera > Eupelmidae > Anastatus > Anastatus disparis. The sequence goes on along the minus strand of JAFFSR010000292.1, from coordinate 2,425,001 downwards.
CACTTAACGTTTTCTTTTGTTTTATACATAATAGCCTAGTTTTTATAATTAGCAGTCATGCTACAAATAATTATTTTTGCAGAACAATGTCGCAAAGCACAACGGAAAATGGTAGAATTTACACACAGTATAGTTTATTCTTTAACAAATATCAAATAGTGCAACTTTTTTTAAAAATCTATTCAAGAATTCCCCTGATATTTTTGTATGCAAATCACATACGCAAGTATGCACTTTGAGTAGACAGGCAGTGGATGGGGAGTCAAAAGGATCCGTTTAGGTTGCTGCTTTAGGACGGAATGTCAATCTGTAAATTTACACAAGTCATGTTTGTTTCGTTTTTTTTTAATTCCTAAAGTCGTTCGTCTGATTAAATGAATAATATTATTAAGCAAAGTAAAAACCGTTAAGGGCAGCTTACCCTTTCGCGATGGATCCTTTTTATTCAACGTTTATGCACATGTATACAGTAATTAAATATTTGCAAGCATGAAATGTTTTCGACTATACTGAGCGCTATGTGACGAGGTTTTCCACAGTGCTTTGTACAATTGGTTCGCTATTCGCTGTAATATTTTCATTATTACTTTCTCCTTTTTTTGTTTGATAGAATAGCACAAAACTTTGTTAAAAAAGCTAAGGCAGAATACATGTGTTATATAAAAACTTTTCAATTGTTAAAAAAATCAAATTTTCAATTTAAGAAATCAGTATATGTACACCGTAATCAAACATCCAAATTAAGGAAAAAGTAAGTTTAAAAGTTCATCAAATATAATTTGACTCTGTGCGAATTAAAATCACCCTGTTTCATTAAAAGAATTTCACAAAATTTTTACTCGTACAGAGTAGAAAAAAAAATCGCATTGCAAAATTATTTATTGTACAATAAAGCTAAAATTTAGGCTCTCGAATATACGAATTAGTACATTTTCAGACTAGTTTACAATAAGACGGAAACAGAGTGAAAAGTAACAGAGAAAATACATGTTTCTGCCGAACTGTTTTAGCTAAGTCTTCTATGAGATGTAAATGTGGACGTGTAATCATCATAACACAACATGTTAGCGAGTTGCAGCAGTTGATAATATTTTTCATTTGAATTTTCATTTCAGCAGCATCATTTTAGTTTCATTTACTCGGTAAACCAAAGGCTGGATTGGTATTGGTGCTTAGCAGGTGATAAGGGCGCAAGCCCATAAACTGCTGTTGGTTGCATATGGGCTGGCAATGGGTGAGCCGCATGCGAGGCGAGCAAAGGCCTCGCTGAACTGTGATGGGCCGGGGGCGGTAGCGCCCGACTAGAATCATACAACGTTAATGGGGACGAGCTGTAAAAGTTAAAAAGAAAATACGTTCGCTGAGTTAGATCATTCAATTATTTTCTTGCCTCCTGCTAAACTGCAGAAATAAATTTAATGAATATATGTTTATCATTTTAATCATTGATTTGCAAAAATATATCAAAAGAACAGAATCAATTTCATATCCAAATTTTTTATCTTTTATGTTCCTGTATATTAAAATTAAAATTTTAATAATCATTTATCTCGTTCAAATTTTTTTTTTCTAGACTAGATAAATACGTAATAATATAATATTAAGTATGTTCTCTTGATTTTTGTGCTACACTAAAAAAATATTTTCTTGAAAGACAACAAAAATATAAGAATTGTAATGAATTATTAGACTGCATTTAAAATAATAAAGAAAATTTCTTATTAATAAATGCAATTGTAATAAAATTTGATGCTATAATTACATAATTCAAAAAAATTTATATTAATAATACTATTTATCATATAACTATTACTTAATTTAGTCGTTGCAATAGATATTTTTCTGTGTAAATATGACGTGCACGTGCGCGTATTCAAGCATTTATAATGGTAAAAATTAAATTTTTCTATAAAGTTAATTTGAAAAAAAACAAACTATTTTCAGAGATGAGAAAAACAATTTTAATACTTAATTTAATTGAAACTATAATATATAATAAAATATTTTAATTATTTCTTTCGTAATATAATATATTGTTATTTTATTACTATAGTTAAACTTTAACGTCATACTACAAACAATATAAATACATATTTTAATAATTAAAATATTAACTTAATTAATTATTAACTAACTAAATACATGGCTTACAATTAAAATATATTTTTCACCAACCAGGAGATGTTATGCCTTTCGGGTCACAGATCTTGATGAAATTTTGGGATATGTTTTTGGATACCAAAATTTGAGGAAAGCTAGAGCGGTACGGTCTAACGGTTTGAAAAACTAAAATTAAAGACATTTCTAGTCTTATTTTAAGAAAAATGTAAAAAAGAGCTCCCAATCTAAGTGTGAATAATTCAGTCTAGAAATGTCTTTAATAAATTAATAGGAACTAAAATAAAAGTAGAGAAAGCAAGCTTTAATTTGCTGTTTTCAGAATTGAGAAATAATAATTAGAACCAGAGATATGCTTATTTAAAGTTGAGCAGCAAGAAAGTACCAAAAATCACCATCCTTGAGAATTCATATGATTTTTGATACACTTTTACTGGTCAGCTTTAAACAAGCATATTTCTGGTTCTAATTATTATTTCTTAAGATATCATCAAGATCTGTGACCCAAAGGTCTTAACCTCTCCTAGTAAAAAAAGATCAACATCTACTTTTTTTCTACATTAAGCTAAATATCCAAATTTCTCACCTCTCGGAAAAAATTTTCAAACAAATTTTTGAGTTTAGTAATTACCACTATAGTATACTTTAGATTCAATATTCTACTAAATGCATTCAACATGCATAATTACTATTAATATTACTAAATTCATACTCACTCGAATACGGAAACGTGCAATCTTAAATTTATATGTTCTAAATGGGATGAATGATTTTACGTATCAGGCAACTTAAAAAATTGTTATATAAAATAACAATCGTCTTCATAAATATAAAAAAAATATCTTTATTGAGTTTTTCTACTTTCCTAAATAATATTCTTATATATTTACTTAAAAATAAGCCATATTAAATAATATAAATATTTTTGTGTCGAATATAAAAATTTTTAAATGTGTATATTTAATTTAACAAAAAATTTAAATAATTATTCTTTATTTTATAAACAGATGATGATCAGATAAATATTAAACATGTTGTTTAGGAAAATATTAGAAACCTGAAATACTCAACAACAAATGCTTTAAAAATTTTGCTAAACTATCATATAAAAATTAAGACAAGATATTTTAAATCTAAAAAACAGGTTGAAATGAAAACTTAATGTTTACTTTTTATTTGTTCAAGTTAATATTAAAAAAGTCTAAAGTAAGCCAAAACAACTTTCTCCACTAGAATCTTTTTTTAAAATTTGCTAAAATAATTTAATAATTCCGTGAAAGCAAGATGGGGTAAACAAAGTGCATAAAACAAAACTCGAGATAGTGATAAAAAAAAAGAATTGATACGTTAGAAAATGGCGATGAAAAAGGATGAGTGTAATAAAAATAATGAAAATCTATATAATAAGATAGAATAATAAAAGTGGTACACACGTGCATGCATCAACTAGGTGTCTAGGTACCCACCCGGGTGTAAATCCCTGGTAGGTTGGCAGCTGCTGCTGCTGTGGCGGCTGAGTTGGGGCTGCCGTCACGTAAACGGGAGGAGGCACCGGGTGGGCTCTCGGTCTAACGGCATGCGCGTATTCTTGGTAGAGTGGCTGGCCAAGATGTTGGGCGCCAGCAGCTACCATTGCTCCTGTAGCACTTGGGCTTCTACCTCCAGCGCCTGAACCGACTACTTGACCCGAGGATGAGACACCTCCGGCACCCGAGCCACCGGCACCGCTGCTTCCGCCACCTGTTACGACTGCAGAACCAGCGACGCTGCCACCGGCGACCGAGGCACCTGATGCGGTTACCACCCCGGCGCCTACGGGACTTAAATGGTGGCCGTGGTGCGCGTGACTCACGTGTCCGTGACCGCTGACACCGTGGCTCGGGTGAACGCCTGACGTCCCTACTACTTGGCTCTGCCTGTAATCAGCGCCAGACGACCAACACGCTCGCTACACTACGTTCTTTTCTCTTTTTTGCGACATTTATTTGTAATTTGGGAATCGATTTGATCAACTTGATTCCAAAATTCTTTTCAATTTTTCATTTTAAAACATTTTTAATATTAAAACATTATTGTTTTTTTCACTGATTTCCTTTTTTCTAAATTATAATTATTTAAATAACCTTTTATTATTAAATAATTAAAAACTTGCTTACATAATTTAAAAGTAGACTATTGATAATAAAAATATTAAATTTAAAATTAAATGATATGATATTTAAATTTTGTATAAATAATTAAAAATAATAATTTATTAGTACTTAATGATTCTAAAATTGATTTTTACTTGATTGAAAACTTTTTATGTAATTTAATAACATCTATTTAATTAAAAATAAAATTTTGTTCAAAATCAGTTTTAAGAATAAAGTTGATCAATTTCATTCTTTGCTTCCACTTTGGAATTAGTTTTGTATCAAGTAAAGTTTTAAATTTATATCACCCAACCTTCCAAAAAGTCTACATAGATTAAAAATAGAAATAAAGAGAAAGATGCATTTAAAAATAATCGTTGTTAGTTTACTAATTAAAATTAATCATCCCAATTTCTAAAATTTACTTAAAAAAAAAAGAAAAAAAGAAAGAAAATAAAATACAAAAATACAACATGCACACAACTAAAAAAAGTAATAAAAAAACAAATGTAAATTAATATAATTCTTTCTATAACACTTATTTTCTTAATATATCTTATAACATTACTTGATATAATACTAAATAAAAGTCAAAAGAATATTATTACATTAAAACAAATAAAATTCTTCAAGACTTGTATGTTTTACGAAGGAAAATTAAGTGAAACTCAATAAGCATGATTTTACCTGTACTGATGCACCGGATTAGCGACCGCCCACTTTTGATGCTCTCTCGTGTGGGCTGCTGGTGGCTGTACATACTCGTGCTTATACTCGGCTCGTTTACTGGGCCACGAGACTCGTTTGTCAGCTCCGGTTGTATACACGATGTGCTGCTCAAGTAAATGTGGTTGTGCACTGCTCGTTGTTACATACTGCAAGAAGTAGTCATGCATATCATAGCCATCATCCTAGAAAAATATCGATCAAGAGAAATTACTAATACATGTCTGATAACGCAAGAAAATGAACAAGCCATTTGACGTTTACTTCTGAAATTTTCTGAAAATTTTCTTTCATAATGCATTATAATATTTTTTAAGAGGCTGTCGAATCATTTTGTACTTTTTAAATTGAAAAATTCAGTTTTTTGCAAAAATTTATAACTGTAGTCAAAAATGAGTGCATCTCATAAAAAGTAATATCATCTTTGATAAAGATAAATTAATTATTTCTTTTCATTTTCAATAAAAATTTGAAAAATTTTAAAACTAAATCTTCAATTTTTAAATTTTTCTAGTGTTTCTTAAATATGAAGTAATATAATTCATTTACCCTTACAAGGAAGAATATTACTTTTTATTATAAGAAATGCAGTTTTCTTTCAACATCTGGCTGCGTTTGTTAGTTTGTAAAAAAATTTAATTTTTCAATCCGAAAATGACCGTTTCTCAAACAATAATAAAATATTGCATATAGTCGATTGAAAAATCGAATAAATTAATGAGGCTTTATTTTCTTAAAGTTTAGACGTGATTAGTAAATTCCTTTCAAACAATGTCTGAAATAAAAAAGAATTACATACTTGATACGTAGGTGGCTCTTTGCAAGCTGCCGCATGGCATGGATGAGGAGCTAAATATTCAACACCAGGCTCTGGTTTTGTTGGTACGTTCAACATATTGCACTCCGACTGTACTTTTGCTAACAGACGCTTCTTTTGCGATTGAGAAGAATAGCCAGAACTAGTAATAATAAAAACAGTTAATTATTTCTTTATAAATTATTTAAAAATTATTAAATTGATTTAAATTATAATCCTTGCTTGAATTGATTCCACATTCTTAAAACTTTAGTCTTATTACTAAAATTCTTGATCACCAGTTTCTCTAAATAACAGATTTACTAATTGATCGCCATAAAGAATAAGATTTTAAAACAACTTGGATTTATGAAAATTTATAAAAAAGAAGAAAAAATCTTGATATATACTTGATATGGTGTTGTGGCTGCGGTTCGTGTTTTATATGCTGAGTCGTCTGCTGATACTGTTGGTGTTGAGGTATCTGTTGATAAAGATGAGAAATCTGGTGTGACCTATTACTTGGACTTGCTTCACCATCACTGTCTGCCACCGTGACACAATTAATAACATTTTTACGATGAGCTCTTTGAGATGAGCTGCTACTGCTACTGTGTCCATTCATTTGTGAATGAGCTTGTTGTTGCTGACTTTGTTGTTGTTGCTGCTGCTGATGTTGTTGTGTACTGTGCACCACCCGAGGCGTCGATTGAGTACTGTAATGTGAACAAAAAAATATATTTAGAAATTCCAAAGAAAATAAGTTCAATATCATAAAACTTACTAAAATACATTTGTGTGTAACGCAAGGCATGTACCACTTTTAGATACTTCAAAATTACATAAATTACATAATTTAAAGTCATGAAAATTTTGTAAAATATTAATTTATAAGTTTCAATACTTTTATAAAATTTTAATTGATCCCTTATTATTAAGTATTATGCGTTGCACTTAAAATGTATTTAAACTTCGAATCGAAAGATTATTAATTGTTAGTTGACAATCGGATACAGCTCTCACTATAAATTCCACAACCAAACTCTTAGATGACCCAGTTTTTTAATATTTTAGAATGAATACCCTGAGAATAACGAATCCACCTATTCAATGAAAATAAGGTCTATGCAGTATAAAAAAAAAACTTGAAATACACATGCATAATTTTTATTTTAGCGATGAAGGAATAGCATTCTTATTTCAAGGGGTTACCCAATGTGCGATTATGAAAACACCTAAGCAACTCCAGCCATTTTCTTATCAGAACCCCTTTATTAGTTTTCCATTTTTACAAAGAGACTATAACGAGAATGAAAATATTATTTTTAATGGAAAACGATAAATTTATTCAATCTATTCTATTATAGTTTCTATCTATTATTGTTTATAAATTCCATAAAATTTTTTCAAGTGTTTTTTTAATTAATTAAAGAAAATAAAGTTATATAAATATTATAGTATATGAAAAATTTATATTATATGAAAAAATGACTAGATATTTAAATAAACATTTCAAACATTACTTTTAATTACTCCAGAAAAAAATAATTTCAATAAGAATAAAAGAAAATGAAATTTTTAAAAATTTGTATAAATATAGGATCGATATAGTCTCTCCAAATAGCAATGTGTATTTCATTTCTTTATAAATATACCTTCGTATGACCTCCTCACGGACAGGACGTCCATCGCCAGACAGGCGAGGTGCCAAACTTTGACAAGCTCCACACTGACGATCTCCACAGCTGTCAATGACATTTAAGTATGATTCTAGGGCTACTCGATTTATATAGCTGACATAATATCTATACTTAATTGTGCCGACTGTCATTATGTTAAAGCTCATTCAAATTCGTTTCATTTATATCTCGATAAATGATGTTAAACAATATTAAATTTTGTAATATTATTTATATTTGAAATTTTAATTAAATTTAGTACACTTCAAGAAAAAATTGTTTAGCACAAAATTTATAAATAAGCGTTTTGAAATACGAATTAATTTTTTACTTTAAAAATAGAAACATACTATTTAAAAAAAATAATATTTAGAACAGAAATAATAGTTAAATGTTAGTATTACTTTATTATTATAAAATTTTTTAATGTTTTTGAAAAATATCTATAATAATTTTCTTTCTACTCGCAGTGACTTTTAAAACGACCATATAAATTAATTAAGCAAAAAATTATTAACATTATTTATGCAAGACTCTTGTTGATATAAGATGTCGCATTTCGGTGTACGTGCTACTCACTCCATTTGTTTGTAAAATCATTGAGCCGTATAAAATTCTAACATTCTCTTCACTGATTATAATATTTTAAGATATAACTACGCGTAAGAAAATGTGGTCAGGGATTTTCGGGCTTTGATATTCATATCTACCCTTGTTTTTTTTACGCATAGAAATATTATTATAATCAAATAAGTTAATTATCTCATAGCATTATTTTTAAAAAACCTTATTTAACGTTTCTTTGCCAAAACAGTTAATATATTCGGTTTAGTGATGTATAATGAATGATTGCTTGACAATTAAAAAGATTTTTGTAGCAAACTTGTGAAATGAAACATGAGAAAGAAATAATATTGATTAAATAAAATAAAATAAAACTGAATATAAGATATAGCATTTTGCCTTTATGAAAAAAATACATAACAGCATAAATTTTTATACTTTTTAAAGAGTATTGGTAATAAAAATATTGGCAGAATGTTTTACTTAATGAGTAAATATGATAATTAATAAATGTAATAAGAAATTGTTAATAAAAAATAATGATAGAAGTCCTGCGTTATACTAATAAAAATAAAGAGCGTAATGTTTAAAACGGAAAAATAAAAAATAAGAATAAAAAAATTGTACTAACCATTTTCCGGGCGACTCATCTTCGCTATCGCTTATAGTGATAACAGATACTGCTGGTGAAGGTGTATCGTGTATCGTGATCGTCTGCTGTCTAACATACGACACTTGCTGATGTTCAGGCTGTGATTGCTGTTGATGATGATGTTTTGTCGTAGTGTGATGATGAGACTGCGACGATGACGATTGAGACAGTGGTTGCGAATGCCAGGATGATAATGAAGCTTGTACAGGTGGAGGCGAATGTTGTTGTTGTTGCTGCTGGCGACGCACATTGCTCGGTGGCGTACTCTCTTTGACGCGCTTCTTAACCGGGCTAAGCTGCTGCTGCTCTTTTTTGTGGTCGTGACTTCGGTGCTGCGATTGCTGAGGTACACTCAGATGATGTTGATGATGCTTGCTCACGCTGCGTTTGCCCCAGTTCTGTGGTGGAGCATGTTCTACTAAAGCACTTGTGTTGTATACCTCGGCTACAGGGAACACCGGCCTCTGATCCTTCCCAAAAATTAATCGAGATTAGACAAAAGCGACAATAAATTTTATAAGGACATCCACAAAAATTATATATTTTCTTTTTTTATGGTTTTAATTACAAAAAAATCAAGATTTTCAAATCTATTTTCTATTTTGTGCATAAAAGTATGATAATAATAATAATCATACTTTATAACACAGTAGCTTTGTTTTTATTTGTTCATTTGTAAGTACATTGAATTCCCATTATTCCATCACCTAACATAACATTTTTATTTTCATGCTCTTAATTACTGACTTGCAAAGGTTTTTCGACACTTATTGGACAATACACTCAAACTATACCTTTTATCGTGGAAGTATATTTTGTAGTGTTATATTACACAATAATTTAACTATTGTAATCCGTAATTGTCCAGTACACATTCTGGGTATTCGTGCCATATATATCATTATGAATATTTACATTATATATAGTACCATTGTGAATATTGGGATTAAATGTTGAAACGGTATTATGCGTAGTGTTATTATGAATAGTAGGATAGTATGCACAAATAATATTACTACTGATGTTATTTGTAGTACCATCATGAGTACTAGAACAGTATGCAGTAGTGTATGTATTAGAGTTATTTGTGATACCATTATGAGTATTAGAATTACATATTGACACATTATTGGCACTGTATACATCACCAATATGAAAATCAGTATCAGCGTTAAGTGTACAATGATTTTGAATATCAGAATGTTTATACTTTTCAGTATCAATGTAATAAGTTGCACCATTATATACTTTAGATTTGTACAACTTAGAAACATTGTTTGTGTTGGTATTATGTATAGTAATATTTTGTTTAGGACTCAAATAATTAGAAGTATTGATAAAATGTGCAGAAGAATTATTAGAATTAACATTGCATGCAGTGTTATGAATTTTGGTATTGTCTGCAATAGAATTTAATCTGCAGGTACAAAGTTTGGTACACCTATGTATGTGAGTATTATCTTTTGAGGATGTATGAATATTAGTATTATTTCTTGTGGATGTATGAGTATTAGTATTATTTTTTCTGAATGTATGAGTATTGGTACAATTTTTTGTAGGTTTATGTGTATTGGTACTATTTTTCGTAGGCTTATGAGAATTAGTATTATTATTTGTATATGTATGAGTATTAGTATTATTGTTTGTCGATGTATGAGTATTAGTATTATTTTTTGTTGACTTGTGAGTACTGGTACTAGTTTTCTTAGGTTTATGTGTATTGGTACTATTTTTTGTAGATTTAAGAATTTTGGTACTATTTGTCGAAGTATTAGAGCATTGTGGTTCATACGTCTAAAAAAAATAAATAAAAAAAAATTTTTTTTCGAATAAAAAGTAATACAATATTTTGTGGTTCCTATTTATTACAAAATAAAAAAAGTATATAAAAAATCTACGTTTTATGAGAGGATAATCTCTGACTTTTATTTTAATTAAATTTTTTAAACTCCAAAATTGTACAATTTGCACGCAAAACATATTAAAAAATTTTATATTAATATTTGTGATTTTAAATATTCTTAATGGAAATTTTATTATATTAAAATTGTATTTCTCTAAATAACAATAAATAAATATTATTCATAATGGTTTGAAAATTTGATTAAATTTTGATTCCATTTACTTTTTTATTTTGAAATTAATTTGAATAAAAAGAAATAAATGTAAAAACATTGTTAATTTTTAACCTATATGAATTAAGATGTATGTATCGATTTAATTTTTAGAAAGAACATTTAAAAACAAATAAGAATTCACGTTTAAAAAATTGATAATAAAAAACTATTAAACAGTATAATTTCAAATAATAATGATAATAATAGTAGTAGTAATAAAAATCAATAATAAATTCATAAAATTGTACCTGCAAAATTGCTGAACTGTCCACGATTAAGGGCCTGCCCCAATCTCCGGCGTCGCTTAACAAAGGTTGTTGGATCGCAGCATGTTGCGGTGGCAATTGCTGCCAAGATGGAACAATAGCAGCCATTTGTCTACTTCCTCCTGGCCAAGAAGTTTGCACAGCATTCTATATTTCATAAATGGATAATTAGAATTAATACATTATTCATTTTAAGGCTTATAAATTCTAATTACTTTTAACCTTTCCGATAAACAGTGTTCTAAGTATTGTGGAATTTAAAAATTTTTAATATTTTAAATCTTTATTTATTAATATTTTAGCGATAAATTTATTGATATTTAAAAAATTCTTGAATATGTCTTGATAGTTAATTAAATAAGATTGATCCTGTTTCTACTTGTATTATTATCTTTCATACTAAAAATAAACTCACAGTTAAGAGCATTTGACGACCAGTCTCAACCATAGACACAGGCACTGCATACTGCTGTTGAGCTGCAGCAGCTGCGGCTGCAACTGCTTGTTGCGAAATGAGAGATGACTGAATTTGTAAAGGAGCTTGCTGAGCTTGTGGGGGCTGTAAAATGAAAAAAATGAAAAAGTTAATAGTTTGAAATATTTTCTATAGAAATACTTAATTTTAGAAAAAAAAAACTTACTTGGGCTACGACCACGTGTTTTGCAGGACTTGGCATTGCTTGATACCCAGGTGGTGGACATAGAATACCTGGTACCAACTGATGTGGAAAATCGTGAACTCCACTTCTGCCACTGTTAGATCCATTGGACGAACCGCTATACTGAGTTGCTCTGCGACTGCTATTACTATATATTTGGTACTGAAATTTTCAAAATAAAGTGTTAAAATTTTTATTTAAAAAATAAATATAAATTTGACTAATAAAGTTTTAATTAAATATTTATATCAGTAAGTTATTTCTTACTAAATTATCATATCCTGTTTGTGCAGTACGATGTTCACGAACCAGCCTCTGAACCTGGTTATTGAAGGTGAGCGTAACTGCACTACCATTTGTTGTTGGTACAAAGTTAGCAACAAGCGATGTTGGAGGTGGTGGCTGTGGTGCTGGTGGAGCTTGATGATGAGCAGGACTTGCAGTGAAATCACCAGCTCTTCTGCATACTTCCATCATTTGTACAGAAGCCTTTACATTGTTACAGTGAGCATAATCTACCAAATGCGCCAATGTAACAAAAGCGTGATTCAGAGCTTCTCCTGGAGTTATTCTGCGCTCCTGTAAACAAATTATAATTATGTTTCACTGAAAATAAATACAATTTAAATAAAAATATTGCTAAGTTGAAAATAAAATTAAAAAAATAAATTTTTTCCCAAGCTTAGATTAAGAGATAAAATTATTTAAATGAATTAGATATTACTACCTGGTCCATTGTGAGCATCCTTTTTAGAAGATCTATGAATTCTCTTCTATCAGCTTTCTCAGCCAAAAGTTGACCTCCTTCCAAATCTGTTGGTACATTGACCTGGCCAATATCGTCTAGACAATTAAAGATATATTTTCTGGCTTCTTTAGATTTAATACTAGTTTCAGCTTCATGTTCTTCTGGTGTTTTAAGTCGCCAAAAAGGGTACGTACCTATAAGATAAAATTTAAATTTGAATATTATTTATGAATATTAAAATATTCTGGAAATATTTTTATATTCATTCAAGTTTCTGACAATTTAATATTCTAAAAATAGAATACAATTGATAAACTTACGTTCCGATTCACTGTTTATATTAACAAACTTACTATCGATGTCCCTGTAGAAAAATTTAGTCGTCTTGCTAGCGTTATTAAGCATGTGCTCAGTAGGCAATCCTTGAGTCTGGCTAATATATCTAATCTGATCATATTCAGAACTTCCTGGATACAAAGGCCAACCAAGAAAAAGCTCGGCAACAACGCAACCGAGTGACCACATGTCAATAGCCTCGCAAAACGGTAAACCGAGAATAATTTCAGGAGCACGATAGTATCGTGACTGCAGGTACGTATTGCACACAGCTTTGGAAACGTGTGACGCGGAACCAAAATCTATGACTTTTACGCGGTATGGTTGTCGCACAGGATCCACAAGCATGATGTTTTCAGGTTTGAGGTCAGCGTGAATCAAACCCAATTGCTGAAATTATAAAAAATATTTATCAGTCTATAAAATTATTTTTATTGCAACCAAAAAATTATAATTAATTAAAACTTACTTTAAGTTTAAGTAACGCAGTGAGAACTTGTTGGAGTATAGGCCTAATATATTTTAGAGGCAAAGGTGAAAATTTGTTTTGTTTTAAAAAATCATAGAGGTTTTGCTCCAGCATTTCGAATACTAAGCAGGTGTGTGACTTATGCTGGAAGCATTCGTAGGCACGCACGAAGTTGAACTCATCCGCATTTTCCTGACTGAGACGTGACAGGATGGAGACCTGAAAGTTTATAAAAAATAATAATATTCGTTTTGTTAGTCGGCGTGGCAGTAACGTTTTGATGCAAGTTCGTTCACTGATAATAATTGAATTCTTATTGATACTGACCTCAATCTGACCTTGCCGAGCATACGAAGGATGATTTTTTAGAATTTTGATTGCCACTATTTCATTAGTTCCCTTTTTCCAACATTTGACCACCTGAAATAATAAAATTTGATTTTTATTTATTAAAATTTTTTTTGCATAACGTTATTAATAAATTAAGTTTTCAAAATATCTACTTTGAACATAATTAATTTTCACAATGCCATTTTACTTCTTTAAAAATTATTATTAAAAAATGAAAAAAAGTAGTTAACTTTTCTTCACGTTTGTGTACGGCAGATACGTGAAAACAAATATCTTTTAACCGTAACGAACTAATTTGATTAATAATTCATTTCAAAGAAGTTTTTACTCAAATTTTATTTACTGCAATGAGGAAAATCTTTAAGTAAAATTATTATATTTCATTTTATATGTGGGACAGACATCATTTTGTATTAAAATTCTTATTTATATGTTAAAAATTACTATTCACATGATAAAAACTGATACATACATAGAAAAATTCACTTTGTGAACGATAAATGTTTCTTTTGATGTAATTTTTACTATTTATGTACTAATTATTATTTAGAATCAAGTCTGTTCTTTAATTAAAATGAAATATAGTAATTTCATCCATAGAATATTTTTCTCCGTGTAGCTAAATCTAAATATGAAAAAAAAACATAGTTTTCAAAATTTTTTATTCTTTTTCAAGATAATGATAATTTTGAAATTAATTAAAATTCATCTTAATTTATTATACGTTTTTAAAATATTTAAAAAATTTAACATGCTATAATATTAGTGTAATAATAGAAAAAAATTAATTTTCATCAAATTTAATTAAAATCATGTAAAAAAATACATGGTAAATAATTTCGTTTGGAGTATTCCAACATAAAAAAAAACTCGCTCGCCAGGCGGCGCTTTAAAAGCACATACACAGCAGGTGTTACCAAGACGAGAATCGTGAATAGTGACCCAAAAAGATTTTTATACTTTTCTTGCAAGGGAACCAGAATCGCAAGAGAAAGAAACTCGCTAAATTTTTACACAAAGTATATAAATTCGATTTAAGCGAATGTTCACGTAAATCATTTTTAAAGTAGCTTTTTCAATTTCTTACATTACTTAAAAAATTTAGAATAACAAATTTTTTTTTTTAAAGTTTATTTAAATTTTTTTGCTTAATACTTGCGTAGAAATGAAAAACGACATTTTTTATAAAATACTAAAAAAAATTGTAAAAATGTTAATTTATAGGTACTTTATATTAATATTAGCCTTTCGAAATAAGTCTTGTGCTCCCGAGAATGTATTTTGTAAATACTTTAGAAAGAGTTCAAAATTATTTTACAAGCTTTTTATATGCAATAAAATATTTAAAAATAATATTTATTACTTTTTCAACATTAAAAAGTTTTCTAATTTCTTTTTCTACTTAATGAAAAAACTTTCATAAAGTTTTCAATTTATATTGCAGAATTATGACAAAAATAAAATATATTTTTTTAATTAAATTTATACTATTTATTTATGTTAATAAAACTTTAATGACAATTTTATGAATTTTTAAAATTTTCTTTGCGTTATACGGCAATTGAAACAATTGAATTAATTTGAAATAAAAAAAAAAGTATAAAATGCTGACCTGTCCGAAAGTACCGCGGCCCAGGAACTCGAGAACCTCATACTGGTTAGTCATAGAATAAAGAACTTCGTGTTGTACCAGTTGATAATCTCCATCGCCTTGTGGGTTAGAGGCATTGCCATTATTACCGTTGTTGCTAACTTGTTTAGTATGAGACGTCATCGTGCTAGCTTTGTGCGTTGTTTGTTGTGGTTGTTGTTGTTGCTGTTGTTGCTGCGGTTGCAATTGTTGTTGCTGTTGACTGTGATGTTGCGATATTAAGGTTGTTGCACCCGCTGCCTGTGCCACTGCGGCTGCCGCTGCTGCTGCGTTGTTATTCGCACTGGCTGAATGGATTGCCAGGCTCTCAGCATTACCCTCCCTTGACCAGGATTTTCTCTAGAATTTCAAAATTCAAGTTTCAGCAAAATTTTTATTATTTTATTTTTATTGAGGAGCACTTAGGCAAACTTGAAAATTTTTACATTCAATAAGGTTCCACTTGTTAGCATCATAAAATGTAATATAGTTCGGCTACTTCACTAATAACTTTAGTTTGTAATTGTGAAAAATCATATATTTCAGGATTTTCTATTTAAAACTAATCTTTAGGTCAATTATTGATTACCGCTTAAGAATTTTTGTAAAAATGACAACCCTAATTTCAAAGTGTTTCAATTTAAGTACGGAAGGTTTGGTCCTAAATCATCAGTAAATTAAATTTTTGGACCCTCCTACACTCTCGAGCTAAGCTCTAAATTTACCTGAAATAATATTTTAAAGGATGGGAAAATCCGATAGAATAAAAGTCTACCATTCGAAATAACGAATAAAAGTCAAACTAATTTTTCACATTATCGTCTCTTTTCTTCCGAATATTCATTATTCATTTGTTGTTACGGTTGAACCGACTAAACATGCAAACTTGAAATCGCAGTGCATGTTACTTGTATCACTGTACGACCCTAAGGCTTATCTTAATGTTACTTGTAATAGAAGTAACAGCAACTTCTTTTTTCTACGAAAAAAAATAACTGGCCAGGCACTGCTATTAGACTATTGCTACTTTTTGTTTAACAATTATTATACACTCATTTTATATATTTAAAAAATTTAATTTTATACTAGCAAATGTTAAATATCAAGCTAATTTTCATGAAAATATTTCTTAATTTCCGATTATGTATGCATATACGTACAGTTATAATTACAATAATTAAAAACTGCATAATTTCATATAAAACGCATTGAATCATGTTGAGAAATACTTCCCAAGTTTTACAATTTATCGATTGAATAACTGCTTTACCTAATTTAGAATAAAACATAAATAGTTTGTAATTATAATTTCGGTCACATGTAAAATTTTTTTATTCATTTCTGAATTTCGATGTGCCTTTAACATTTGTGACCAATTTCCTCATGGTCAATTTTCTTCCAGAAATGTGATATTTAATAGTATTTATGAAAAAATAAATAATTTCTTTATTAGATATAGTTACTATAACATTTTCAAATCGTTTAGCGTATCAATTTATTTTCTTTGTGAAAAAAATCAAATTTAATTTTTCACTAATACTGATAAATATTAATTATGCTTGTTAGTTTTTTATAATATTTACAAGAAGAGTGTTTCATTTTTGGATCTCGGATTTTTTTCAAGTTTAAAATATTTTTTCTTACGTAAAATCATAAAAGAGACCGCCTACATTTGGTACAGTACTTTATTTATTAAAGCTACAGGCAATCTTAATTATAAGACTACAATTTTTATACTACCCATATGGAAATAATTTATGTGAAAAACTGTAAATAATAGTAAATAATTGTAAATAACTGTTAAAAAATGTAGGAATTGAGACATAAATAATAGTTATTTACAGTTATTTACTATTATTTATTATTAATTACTATTATTTACAGTTATTTACAGTTATTAACTGTTATTAACTGTTATTTACAGTTATTTACAATTATTTACAATTATTTACAGTTTTTTATAATTATTTACAATTATTCATAATTATTTACAGTTATTCATAATTATTTACAGTTATTTACATTTTCAAAAATTTTTGAATTAGTGGATAATTTAATGTTATTAATAATTATTTATAATTATTTATAGTTATTTACAGTTATTTACAGTTTTTTACAGTTATTTACAGTTATTTATAATTATTTACAACTATTTACAATTTTCCATAGTTTTTTACAATTATTTACAGTTATTCACATTTTTAAAAATTTTCGCCTATATATAAAATTATTGAATAAATTCGTAATAACTTTCG